>VMRN01000117.1:772025-813855 GCA_010277015.1 Poeciliopsis turrubarensis
GGGTTGGGAAGGGTGCTCGTGTGTATCTCCACCGAACATTTTGGGTGCAAGGCGGGGTTCAACCTGGACAGGTCGCCAGTCTGTCGCATGGTAGGAAGATGATGTGTTTTTCGTTGACTTTTTTATGTGGAATTAAACTCTAGTGAATTAAAATGGGACCCTTCAATGACCATCTATGTTCTGGTTGGTGGTCTTCCAGTCTGAAGGCATCTTTAGCCAGAAACAGTTAGACTGTGGTAACCACTAAATACATATGGTATATAACCATATTTACAAAAAATATTGCTGAGCTTATGCGCAACAGAAAATGAGACGTTTCTATAAAAGTCATGTCAGGCAAATTTTAGGCAGTTAGCTTAGCGACAGCTGAGCTTAGCTGTTGTCATTTTAAATCCTTCTCTAAACTGTAAAGGGGTGAAGGAAGGTAGAAAAAGTCTCTCCCTTGGTCAGCGACAGTGGTGATACAGGAATTGCTAACATTTTTCAAAGACATGTGGATCTTTTTAGATTTTCATAACTTATAGCCATGTTTTACTGTATAAGAAAGATTTGCATGGGGCTTCCTGTCTTACTAGCTAAAGAGGCTTGACCCCACAAGCATACAAACATTCATGAAATCAATGTATTAGAAGCCACCTCAGGAGGAAAGATCAGCTTTTTCTTTCATCAAACGTGAACTAAGGTGAATTTAGACCCTTTTTCAAATTCCACTTTGTGCTGGAGATGATCAGGCATAGATCCTGCTCTGTGTGTGTGTCGTGGTCTCATTGTACCTCCAAGTAAGCCACTTCATTTGTTCAGCGAGAAACCGCTGCCTGGTTAACCCTGATTAATACCACTGAACAGTTATCTATGGTTTGGGCTGCGTGGCGCATGGTCCACCGTTGTGAACCTGCATGATATCTTCATTAATCAAAGCTAGGGCCGCTGTCTAGTTAGCATTCATCATAGACCGTATTATGATATTCAGATGATTCAGTGCGGAGCAGTGTGTGTGTGTGTGTGCTGAGCTGGCCTGGACAGAAAGGGAGTGAGGGCTGAAAGGGTTCGAGAAATCAATGCATGCTGAGGGGAAAGGCTGTTCTCAGCAGTAAGAGGTCCTGAGCTCAGTAATCGAGTCTTTCTCTGCAGAATTAATGAGAGAGCGCTTTTTTGTGCTGTACAGATATCTGTCGAAATCCACCCAGTTTTGTAGAAACTGACCTGGCAACAGAGAAGACGGAGATGCAGGGCTCAGGGGCTGAAGGAGGAACGGGAAAAGGTCAAATGCCAACACATGCAGGCACATACAAACATGCAGAGTTCAGAAAGTCAAAAAATCCCCCATTGATCTATAGGACAAGTTTAAAATGGAAAGTTGGAGTCAGGTGAGGCTGCTGCTCCTCGTGTGGTTCCTGTAGGAAATAGGAACTTAACTCACAGAGAGCTTACACCTCAAAACAACCAGCAGTTGTATGAAGGTATGTCCATTAATGAATGTGAATGGGTGAATGTGACTGAGAGTCCAGTATGACTAGAAAAGTGCAATATGAATAAAGGATTTTCAAAGCAACGTTTACAGCGTCAATCATGGAGGGAAAGAAGTGGAGTGGAGACACAACAGTGAAGCTCACCACAAAAAGAAAGAGCAGACTTTAATTATTAAGGAAGCTTTGGTCATTCAGTGTTTGCAGCAATGTTGCAGGTCTTCTATGAGTCTCTTGGGGAGAGAGCAGCATCATCCCCTGTTGGGGTAGCAGCATGAGGGATAGTAAAGTGGAAAATTCCCTAGTTCCTAAGTTTGTCCAAAAACAAATGTCCTTGGTGTTTTAATCTACTCCTCTTGGTGGTTCTGGTCTCCGTTGTTCGTTTTTGACATTGGCAACAATCACTCAGAAAATCTTGGCCAGGCCTGAACAGAGTTGGCAGGGGAAGGACATGCTGTACCTTCAGAAACTGCAAGAGTTTATGTTGCACAAGCACAGAGTGGAAAAGAGCCTCCCCTGTAATCCACTTACACTAGAACTTTGCATATCTGTCTCAGTGTACCAAATTTTATCACACAAAATGTTTGTCCCATAACTTTAGAATGAGCTCAAGATCTATTTATACTCCAAATCATTGCCTGATTTTCTGTCTCTTTAAGGTTACATGTTAATTGATATCGTACAATTAACAGTATAATGGTCAAAATGTGACATTTGGAGCCTGAGATGAGAAGTAGGGGTGTTTTGAGTTCTGGGGCACCCCCTGGTGGACACAATGAGTCACTCATTTATTATTTTGTTTAGAACAGTATTCGTTTCAATGTTTTTCAAATATGCAATATAATTCACTTATATAGATGTTTCAAAAGATGTAGCAGAAGACGAAGCTTATGGGTTATGAAAAAACTTGAATTTGCCAACAGCAGATTTAACATACATACAGAAGACAAACAAAAACACCACTGATTTGTGTTTTACTGCATATGTAGTGCTCCCCTCAGCTGAGGTCATCAAAAGTACAATGATATAACTGTTATTTGAAAGTATACTTTCTCTTAAAAGAAAGGCACCAACAAAGTCATAGCAATGAAGTTAGGATGCAGAATTTAAAGAATGTAACCACTCTTCTGCTGAATGTGTGTATTTTTACCGTTGCAATGCACCAGAGTGACTGTAGTGCACTCAAGAGGCCGAAACCAAGAAAAGCAGATACACACTTTTCTTTACTACTAAACATAATGAAGTACTTTTAAACAGAGACCTTGTTGGAACATATACTGGCTGCATTCAAGGAAACACACACCCACACACGCACACACCCACACACACGCACACGCGCACATTGTAGGAATCAGTCATCACACTGAATCAAACACTTTGTCTTTACTGTTGTAGTTTTATTGTAACAGTTGGAAGTCCACTCAGGTTATTGCTCTGTCTCTGTGAGGAGGAGGCTGGGGAAATCTTTACAGTATTCCTTTATGAGCAGCAGGCACTCATGTGCATTACATGGTGTGGATAATGTGCCATGTAAAATGAAGGATTGCTTACAGCCGAGTGATGTAATACCCCACAAATAATCCTGTTTGGTCCTGACAGATATCACAATCTGAATCCGTCCCAGGCATCCATCTGCTTTATTGGCCGGCTGTTGGAGGAGAAGACGCGTGTGATAATATTGACAGTATTAAAGTGAGATGCTATATTTTTAGCGGGTAAGTAGAATAGAGGAGGGTTGGGGGGAAGTAGGGGGGGAAGTCATTTTTACTGGATGACAAGTTCCAGACTTGATTGGTTCTGATGGCCGGGCATCTTTCAAGCTGATGTGCTGAGCTGGTGATGACAATTCACACAGGCTTGCACTTTTCTACGTCGAACACTAGAGGACCCACTCAGCTCTCGTAGAATCTCCTTCTCAGTCTGTCAACTCTGGAGGATGAGATATTAGTTGCTCCCGTGGAAATTGCAAACGATTTCTCCCTGTTGAAGTAATTAAAAAGCTATTACTCAGAGAAAAACAGAGGGCGCAGTATGTATTTGTGTGAGCTGTTTGTATCACTGCTATACACAGTTGACTGTTAACTGGGACTGAATATTATTGTTTTCGCATTGATCTTGGTGACAGACAACAGGAACAGAATGGCGAGCGGAGACAATGGACTCGGCCTGTTGGAGCCGCAGGAAGAACAGCAGATGAACTGGAAACGAAGCAGAAATTTGGAGCAGTTTTCCCCAACTGTATCTGACTGACAACATAATCGGATTTTAAGAAATGTAAACAGCATATTTGAAATAAATGGTTCTTGAAACAGCCAAATCACTCAACGTTTAATAGAATTTTAGCTGCAAAATGCCTGAAAAAAAAAACTTGGAGAAATATTTAAAAGACTGACTTAAAGCCTAATGATGATTTGTTGATTTGAACTCAGTTTCTAGTGGGGGAAAAAAATATTACTGATTCCTTGTGGAATCTCTCAGATTGCTCATTGACAAAGAGCTCGCCTGTCTCTGATTATTAAGGTGGCTTTATTCTCATGTTGAGAGAAAAAATATGAACCAAAGATCCATTAAAAAAAAAAAAATACCTTCACTGATTGAGATCAGTAATAGAAAGCAAGACAGGACCTGAGACTTTGCGGTTAACCTGTTTTTAAGGTGGCGTAAGACAGTTCTGATACTCAATGGAAATTTTTCCTGAACAAACATTTTTTATGGAGCTGAGGTGTGGAGACTGGCTTGTGCTTCATTTTAAGATACACTTAGGGCTAGTCCACATGTAATACACATTTTTATGGGTTTTGACCTCTTTCAAAAATTCATTTTAATGTCACAAAAAACGATCATTTACAAAAACACCAAGATTTAAGAAAACACACTTTTTGTGTTTGCGTGTGTACATGGAGATTTTGGGTCCCCCGCATTGGAGTCTTCCACGAATAATCCGCTAACATTGATTTGGAATCAATCCGAGCTTCTTGACCTCTGCAGAAACGTGACCTCAGATGTCCCCTCACTCAGGTACCACAGCGCCTCCTGGCTGCTTCCTGGGACTCTGACAGCTATTGCACTGGGGGAAAACAAGTCCAGTGGCAGATTACAGGTCTTATCTTTATACTTGAGAGGCACAGCAAACTTGCCAAATGTCTGATGTGAGCTTTTTGGCAGGCAGGAATCAGACTGATGGATTACAGGTTTAACAGGCTTTAATGTCGGCGCACCGCGAACGAGATCGGGTATCAGACTTCTAATGAAGATGTCCTGGGATGAGCCCACCGAGACAGAGCTCATAGATGGGACATTGATCAGCAGCACCAGACGAAAGAGACACATTTACAGAGAATGGGCATGGCGACAGGACCGAGTGGAAGAATTCAATCAGTTGATTCAGGCCAACGACTTCATTCAGTTTGTAAGATATCTGCACGTGTGATCTGTCCCTATCCTCTCACTCTGCCTCTCTGTGTGTGTACGTGTGTGTGTGGCAGAAAGTAGGATGTTGTCCTTAAACTTATTAGAGCAGGTGCAGTGCATTGAAAATCCATTCAGTGTTGCTGTCACAGCAATTCTCTTCCACTGAATTAAGAGGGGTCAATCCTACAAATCAAGAGATTACGCTGCAGGGAGATAGTGGCCTAACCGCTGAGTGGTGCACAGACAACGTGCGTGCTCACTGTTTGAATATGCAAAGCATGCAAGGTTGTAAGGAGACTATACGTTCAAGGAAACAAAAATCACATCCACACCCAGGCATGTGAAACACACTCTGCAAGCCGCACACACAGAGTAAACCCTGTCTTGCGTGACCGTGCGGTGGTTCCTCTTTACAGAGCTACTGGCAGCAGGAGAGGTGGGCGCAATTGTGCTGAGTGGAACAATCTCGAGTTTGGGGACCTTGGCATTCATCACACACACACACGCAGACACACAGGCAAAAGCTGCAGCAGCCCTGCGGCTGAGCCCGCTTTAATTATTACACGGCTGGCTAATCAATAGTAAGGAAGCTAATCCTATTTCATCCCTTCATATTCATTTATGTTGGTGTCAGAGTTAAACTACCACTGATGCCATTAACGGGATGGCGTACAGGGTTCGAGGTGTGTGTGAGTGATCCTCTTTTTGTGTCATCATGAGGCTCTTTTTTTTTTTTGCATTCTTGCTTGTATGAAGGAACTAGATTTTTTGATTAGTATAAAAAAAAGACAGAAAAAAACCCTAAAGAGACATTTATTATTTGCTATTTTAGTGAAACCATCTACATGTTTAAAAGATGAAATTTAGTAGAACAATGTCCATGTCAGTGTGTGAAGTCGGATTAGCTTGATGGCAGAATGAATCCGCCCAATCAGCTGCGACTTGCCAGTCCCCGTTGGGTGTCTTCAGTCCTGGTGGTTCAATAGAAGTGGTTTGGTTGGAAACCAAAATTGCAACATTTGCTCCACTTTCATCTGGTGAGGTTTGCTTTCACACTGCACTGTGAAAAGAACCAAAACCTTTCGAAAACTTGTTCCCCTAAACCCCTGTGGGGGCGCTGCAACCTGAAATACTTACTGAGCGATGCGAAAACCTCTGAAATGTAACTTCCTTCTTCAAGAAATGTAAACAGAAATGGAGTGGTGTCAGATTTCAGTGGTTATAGGATTTCTCTGTGTCTTGCAGAAATATAGACATTTAATAGCTGGTAATTTAATGTTGTGTCCATCCTTCTTAAGTTGTTGTATCACCTGCATTTCAAAAGATGCAAAAAGTTTGTTCTGATTTGGGCTTTGCCTGATAGCTAAACCAGAGATGTTTATATTCAACTTGAAGGTGTTTCAGGTGTGTAGTTCAGACCGTCACTGGAAGACGTGTATTCTGATATACATGAATGAGTTCTCTTGCGCTCCACAGTAGCTGCATGAGAAACCTCAATGTCCCCAAATAGCAGAGCTTGGTGATGACTCTGAGTCCTCGATGTTTGTGTTGTGGTGTCACTTTCCAAAGTTGCACTGCGGAACGTTGCATTGCATACTTAATTCAACAAATTAACATTCTGCATGTGTTCAGTTACAAAACGACACGTTATAGTTTGGTACACCTGCATCCCGACCTCACAGAGCTGTACAGATTATTTTTGGTCAATTACGTGTACTATTACACCCCTGGTGATTGTGACTCTTTTTTTTGTGAAATAAACCCGCATAACCATGCAATAATGTACAATAAACCTGCCCCATCTCAAACCAAGGTTGTTGATCATTTTTCTGATAAAATTTTTAATTGCATTAGGACAAAACAATGCAGAGATCTGCTGAAAACTGATAAAAACTTGCATTTGTTTATATGCTTATATTTAAAAACATTACTTGGTTCTTAAGTTATTGCAGACCAAGAAATGTAAAACTTTCTTAGGCAGTAGTCAGATGGATATAGCTGTCTGTAATAATGATGTCCAAATGGGTCAAATAGAAAGAGACACGTAGATTGATTGTATTAGAACTGGGTTAGAATTGAAAATGTAAAAATAAATAAATAAATATCTCTTCAGGTTTGAGTGATACCGTGTAAAGATCTTATTATAAGGTATTAAAATAACCAGTATGACATCAAAACCATCAAAATACTCTTCCAAAAATGCTAATCTACAATCAAATAAGTCGACTTTGTGCTTGATGGCCAACCCCGCTCTCCATCATCTCAGCTCATTTTGCAGTCGAACTGTATTCCAGAAAGCGCCCCTCCTCCAGACTGCAGCATCTCAAAGGACCTCAGCACCGTCTGCCTCAGCTCCCCGTGCTTCCCATAATATTTCTTCAGTCACGTCTGATGAAGTCAGGGTTTCAATTTACTGTAGGCTGGTCCCGCCATTGTGATGAAATACAGTGCTCCGCTGTCAACGGGGAAATTTTAATCTGAAGTAGCTTTGTCATAGACTTTCTCTGTGGGTTTTTAGTGTGAAATTGAATTGCTGTCATTACTGCAGGCCGGGTGCTAACTACAAAGGGAATAATGAATGTTTAAACCAGTCATCCTTCTCTTTTTAGTCAATGTGTTTGTTGTCTGTTGAATGGGGTTGTTTCCGAAGATGCAGACAACCTCTGTCACACTGGTTTTTCCTCAACAGGCAACAGCCTGTTGAGTCGATAAGAGAGGAATTCACCAACTCATGCCACATAAAAACCGTACAAGACCATCATTTTATGTTTTCAACTGCAAATACTTGAATAAGCCCTTATAACCCTTGGCCAACATGTGTCCAGGCCATAACCTCCAGAGGGGAACCTTGTGTTTCCCAGCAGTGGGCTGGGTTAAAGGTCAAACTTTTTCTCTTCATATTTTGCTAATGAGGCACTTTTACAAAAGATGAAAACTTTTCAAAGATTGATTTTCTTTTTGCACGTGTGTCACACTTATGTGTTTCAGAACAGCAATCCAATTTCAATATTAATCAAAGATGTAAACACAAAATGCAGTTTCTTAGTAAATATGTTTATTATTAAGGGAGGAAAATGTCCAAACTTACATGGCCCTGTGTGGAAAATCAATCACCCACTCTGTTAAATCACACCTGAGTTCACTTTCTCTAGACAGCCATTCTTGATTACTGCCACACCTTTTCCCAACTAAGACATCATTTAAATAGGATCTGGACAACAAAGTGAAGAACATCAAAGGTCCTCAAAAGCCAGACGCCATGCTGAGATCCTAGAAATTCAGCAACAAATGAGAAAGAAAGTTAGCATCAGACTGGAAAGGGTTACAGAGCCGTTTCTAAAGCTGTGGGACTCAGTGAAAACTCATTGAGGAGGTCACAAAATACCCCACAACAAGATCCACAAAATCGCAGGCCTCACTTGACTGAGTTAAGGTCAGAGGTCAGGCCTCCACCATAAAAAAAAAAAAAAAAAAAAACACTGAGTAAAAATGACCTGAAAGATCTGCTGAGCAAAAATAATGTTTAGGCTTCTCTCGGTTCTTCCAGAGCATCTTGATGATTCCCAAGACTTCTGGAGAAACATTCTGTGGACTGACGGCACAAATGTTGAACTCTTTGGAAGGTGTGTGTCCCGTTACATCTGGAGTAAAACTAACACCCCATTTCTGAAAAAGATCAAACCAGCAGTAAAACATGATGGTGGTAGTGTGATGCTATGAGAAATGGACCCATGAATTCTGCTGTCAACCAAATCATCCTGGAGAAGAACGTCCGGCCGCCTGTCTTTGACCTCAAACGGACAACTACTTGGGTTCTGCTGCAGAATCAGTCTGTCGTTGCTCCCACGTTGCATTTGTGTCGCTGACTTTTCAGCAGTCGATCACAATGAGCACGCATGTAGCTACAGGGGAGAGGAAACTCTTCTTTAGCTGGGAGAAACTACCAACAGAGCGTTGCACGCAAGTGTATATCTGCAATGAAGGTTTGAGAAGACGGAACATATACACATGAACAGGAAACAGAAGAACTGATCCATGTCAACTTTCTATCATAAAGAAAAGTTAAAAAGACAATAGCAGTATTAGCTCCTTTGGTATCTTCATTCAGGAGACAAAAGTAAGCCATTTTTCCAAGTTTTATGCAATGCACAGTAAGTCGACATAAGAGCTTAACCAATAGTAATGTCAAGAAGAAAGCAAAATTAGAACAGTGGCCCCCTGCAGCGTTCTTATTTGGCATCCTGACTCTGGTTTTGTGTCTCTCGTCTTCCCATGGAGTAAAATGCAGATAATAGCTGTACTGATAGTTGGGTAGTTACAGATAATGTTGCCCCCAGAAGGCCTTTAAATAGACCACACTCATCACTGCCTCTATCTCCGCCATCCTCTTTACATTGTGTAATCCTCCCGCTACTCCCAACTATCCACCCCAAAGTCTGTAAAATTCACCCCACACTCTCCCTGTCATAATGGTAGAGGGGTATTATGCCCTCAGGTTGAGGGCATAATATTTTACAGCTGGGGTTATTTGACTTTCCAACCTGTGACCCAAATAAGAAAATTATAGTCTAATCCTGAGGTCTGAGTTCATTAAAATATATTAGCTCTCATGACATCATGGGACCAACCTCCAGCTGCAGACCTGGGACCTGTCCTTCTTCTGATGCCGAGCTCCAAAATCCATTTTAATAAGATACTTGGCTGGATTTTATTTAGGTATAAAGCACATTATCAAGCTATAAAGTTTTATTTTATTAGATGACCATGTCAAATTAGAATAAGGAATGGAAATCAAGCAAATCAGTGGCTAAGAGCTGCTGTATGTGTCACTGGTTTAGTCAATGATGATAAAGTCTCACTAAACCTTTCACATGCTCCATGGGCAGCATTTCTATGTGCAGAAGTGATGAGTCTCATAAATGCTGGCTTGTTAACCAACTCGTCCTGATGCCAGAACCCGGCCTCATCATTTAGCTTCCAGCTAAATATTCGGACTGTTCACTTGCAACCGCTTCCTGGAAACTGCTGGTATTTTCAGATGTTGCTTGAGGAAAAAGTTTCACGTTTATATGACAACGCCAGGACACCTTGACTAAGCTGTAGTTGCCATGCTTGGCCACTATATGGCGCTGTGATTTTAGCTCTTGTATGCGCTTTTGACTGTCAGGTTCACCTAAACAGTAACCCGTTTCAAACACGTCTCCATCTCCAATGAACAAAAAACTCATGTAATATATATTCCTTTTCACAAATTGTTCTAAACTGAACAGGTTAAGGAGCACCATTTAAACGGAAACTAAATACTTGGTTTGAACCTTAATATTTAGTTGCAAACTAAATATTTATCAATTACTCAACCAAATTTTATGCGTAAAGAACATTTCAACAAGGCATTTCAAAGTGCTTTTACATCATAATATTTGGATTGCTAACTAAATAGCAGTTCTTAGCTAAATACTTAGCTTGTTCTCTAAATATTTTTGTTGGAGTTAAAGATTTCGCTTCAAACCAAATATTTAGTTTCCTCACTAAATCTTAATCTAGAGCTAAAAATTCGGAGTGTTATTAAAATATTCATTTTGAAAATTTAACCCTTCATAAGACTGTAAAGACATGACTTTGAAAAACAAAACCCCCATTTTTCTTCTCTCTCTCTCTCTCTCTCTCTCTCTCTCTCTCTCTTTCTCTCTCTCTCTCATGTCAATCAAACTGACACAGAAAATCACTTGGTCATTTTTGACCGGGTAACTTTGACAAACAGCAGCTCGTGCCTGGTTACTCTGGAAACCACAACAGAACCAGTCCAGACCAAACCAAGAAATAAAATAATTTAAAAAATCCAGCTCAGCGAATCTTCATGCAACAACAGTCGAGGAAATATGTACATGTGCTGATAAAAATAAATTGGTGATCAGTGCCTTCCAAGCAGTCTGTAACAGTGGTGTTACAATTCTTTCAGCCCTCCAGTGGCAATAAAACATTACCATTCCATGAGCGATGCGGCTGGCGGGGATAAAAGACATTCTGCTGTGCCTCGCCTCCGCCTGTAAATCCACCTGACGTATGTGCTTTTTCAAGCATCTCTGAACAGGACGTGCGTGTACCTGTTCTGCAATGACTTTACCATAATGTGCAGTCATCATTAGGTAGGTGCTGAGCTACTGAAAGCTGCGTAATTTATTAGGTTTCACAATGGTGATTATTTCAGATTGAAATAGATCCTGAATTGTTCTGCTCTGTTGCTTGGTGTGAAATGAATAATGAGCCCGCATACTGGGGGTGGAGCAGCCTCGACGGACAGGCCAGAGTAATGAAGCCAAGGAGCCATAGTGGAGAGACAATGCTGCAGTGAATATGTACTTTACCTTGACAATAACAGTGCGGTAAATTGAGTTATTGTCGAGGAGGTTTTCAACAATAAATCGACCCTTGCAGCGTTAGAAGAGGCCTCTTGTTCCTTTCACGCTTCAAAGAAAGGTTGACTCAAAAAGAGTTGGCTTTGTTGTTTTTCCAGAAGAGATCATGCAGCTTTATGTTTAAGAATTTCACTGATTTAGCTCCGAGATTGGAAAGTTAAAAAAAAAAAAAAAAAGAAAAAAAAAAAGGTGTTTGCAGTTCTCCCTCGTCTGAGGATTGCACATGTATGTGCGGTTGCTGCTGCTGCTGCTGCTGCTGCTGCTGCACCGGTGTCGCTGACATGCAGGGAGAACGCAGGGAAACAGGGAAAGTAATGGGCACAGATTCTTCAATTTAATTCTCTATCGATTTCTCTTGTCTCCACTTCGCCGGTGTCCCGGTCCATCTGCTGCAACAGACCTGACAGACAGAGAGAAACTGTGTCTCTCAGCTGTAGCTCCGAGAGGAAGGGATGAGTAAGAGGCGGAAAGTTGGTGTCAGCCTGTGTGCCTCCTTTCAACCTTCTGCTGGCTGCCTGCCACGTTATAACAAAGAAGATGAGTAGCAGCAAGAGGATGCATTTTTAATGAAATTAAGAGATATTGTTCTTTGTGCTTTGAAAGGAGGAAATTTCTAATTACGTTTTGCTTCATTTTCCTTTAAAAAGATGAAACAGGATCTCCCACAGCCAGCTTTCATCCCACAGACTCCTATGGATGCTAAATGTTAGCGGTTTCCCCAGGTGATTCCATGATATAAGGGGAAGACAAGTGTTAAGGCCAAATCCTGTTTCCTTTTGTTACTCCAAAGCCGTTGGTGGTTGCCCCTAACACTCAATGAATAGTTAGGATTTTTCGAAAGCGAGGTTTTGCAAGGTTATTATCAGCAATTGTTCTCTATAGCTTGTCTTAGAACGATGTTGTACCACAGCAAATTTGTAGAAAAGTAAATAAATCCTCTGACAATATCGGCCACACGTCTTTGGGGTATTTCTCACGCGAAAACTGCAGCCCTCTGAGAAATAGTTCAAGCTGTGACAAATTAGATGAAGTGTGTGCATTTTTCAAGTTTTGCCACAGGATTTCAATTGGGTTTCAGTGTGGACCTTTAGTTGGGGGGGTTGTAACACATGGATAAGCTCTGATTTAAACCATTCCATTTAAAGCTCTGGTTCTATGTTTGGGATTATCGAGCTGCTGGAAGGTGAACTTTTCCCACAATCTCTGGATTTTTGCAGATTTTCTTCCAGGATTTCACTGAATTTAGCATCATCCATTTTTGTTTCGGCCGCACTGAGTTTCTCTGTCTTTGCTTCAGAAAAGCATCCTCATAGACTAACACAGCAACCGTTGTGTTTTATGGTGGGGATGGTTGTTTTCAGGGTGATGAAAATCTTGCATGGAGACCAAACATTTGTCTTTGTCTGTGGTTCTCACACTCTGTCCGCGACATGTTAGACAGTTTTGTTTAATTTATTTCAAGATATGAAATAACAATTATCAGATTTATTAGCAGAAATTAGACTTTTGGTTGTTTTGAAAGGTTGAATGAACTTTGAAGCTGTTCTCCCAATACTATGGGTAAAACTCAATAAAATGTTTTAATCAAGTGAATCACATTTTAATCTAAACCGTACATTGACAAGATATGAAAAATGTTCAATTTAAAACCCATTTTTGCTGCTAAATTATTGAATAAATAGTCATATAAGCTCAACAGCAAAGATATTTACCATTAGTGATTTTCTGTTTGCTATTTAGGCTATTCAACCATCGGACTGGTGCAAAGTGCTCTCAAATGATCATTTGTGTAACTTCTTTCAAAAGATACTTTTAAATCATGGACTGTGGACGCTGACATAAGTGTTGGAGACGTCTGCGCTGCTGCTACTTGTTTTGCTCAGACTTGAACAGAGAAGACGAAAGGTTGCAGAGTCTTTGCAACTGGACCAAATCAATGCTGGCCGTTCCAGTTTGTCTCTAGTTTTTCAGGATTTTACGTCATTTAATTCATGAAAGACTTATTGAAGAATAGCTTGTTTGACCAAACAGTTCAATATACAAGGAAAGCGACGTCCAGCATATGTGGAAGAGCAGTTGAACAAACACAATGGTTGTTTCCATTGATCTGATGAGGAGTGTGTTAACTTTCTAGACATGTTCATTTGTCTTTTAGTTTGCACAACGCAGCAAGTCCTGTCCTCACACTCAGTCACTCAAGCAGACATCCTTAACACGGTTTTTCAAAAACTGAATATTTAGAGTGTTTATTCTTACCAAAAATGTAAGCAAGATTTTTTATTTTTTTTTCTCAGTTTGTCAACTCTGTGTCCATGTGTTGGGATGTCAGGCTGATTGTCCAACTGCTGCTGTGGGACAAGTGTTGGGAAATGGTAGCCACAGTGGGAAGTACTAGCATAATCCCCCAGACTTACTTAAAGAGCTGGCAAAAGGCACATCAGCTGCACAGTACTGCTGGGGAATCATGTCCACTTTCACATGCACACACACACACACCCTGGTTACAAAACATTTCATTTATATTGAACTATCATATATAAGGATGTGGAGGAATTATATTGAATATTGAAGTTCTATTCAGATCTAATTATATACAGCCAAAGTTAATCCTGGTTACAGTAGCACAATTAAATGAAGCTGATCATGTGATATTATCTAGGAAAGTGCATCAGGTTGTTACTTTTTCCAACAATTCTTTGTCCTAAGCAAATCTGTGCTTATGGTGGAGATGGAATACTTTTTTTTTTTTTTTTTTACAAGGAAGACCTTCCAGCACCACCAGGCTTGATATGTGCATACATGTGTTCTAAGCAACAAGCACCTGAGAGAAGAAAAAGGACAACGTAGCAGATCCAGGAGAATTTCTGTGGTGAATATCACACAAACACAATGGCAGCTAAAGATCCATGGGTGGTTTTATCCAGGAAAGAACCATAGTAAGCTTTTAACTGCCTATTGTTAACAGTTCAAACACCTAATACACCTCAGTACGCATTAATTTGCACAGTGGGAGCCGTCCTGGCACTACCACAGACGTCTTTCTTAAAGCCACTCCTGGGAGTCAATCAGCAGCAAGGAAATGCATAGAGCTCCTGGACTGTGTGGTCTGTAGCGTGGCCGTTGCCTTCTCATACAGTTCCATCAAATTCTCATGCCCCTTCAGTCCTCGGCCTGGTATTTCTCCCATTCGTAGGAGTCAGTCAGCATGGCTACTCAGCACTAACATATATCAGCGTGAGTGTTGTAAAAAACAAATCTGCAAGTGTGTGAGGTGAACAGACCTGATCTCGCCTCAGTCGTCATTCAAAAATCTGCTGAACCTGTTAGTGTCCACTCCAAGTCATTCCAGGAACTTGCATAGACTGTGAAAGTTGCGTGGTCTGTGTGTGAACCTGCATTTAAACAGGATCGTTCAAACCTACAGAACAATCGATTCCTCTCCTTGTTTATGCAGTTTGGCTACAAATCAGAGCGACAAACAAAATGACAGATCTTGAACGACACGCGTGATTCCATACTTCTGAAGCTGGAGTTGGTGGTCCCACTACACCAGCACTCTCTCTTTTGTCGCACTAATTTCCCTTCATCCCTGTTGAGGCTGTGCCCACCAATCAGTTCTGTTAATTGCAGTGCAGCAGTTAGGAACCCCACATGGCTCACATTATCTTTATTTACCGGCCTAATTGTCACAGTGATGGCTGCCCTGACTGGAGCTATGCAGCAGAGAAGACGGATGACTTCCTCAGTTGAAGCACAAGAAACCACGGTGGCACGACTGCATCGAGGCATATAGAGCAGCAAATTACACGAACAAACAGAAATGGGAAGAATACATCCAGAAGATTTTATAGACTAATTAGGAGTTTATTGCGATGAGGAAGGGCAGAAATAAAGGGAGATGATGATTGTGATTTAGCTATTCTGTGGAGAAAGAAAAGGTTACTGGGGGTAGAGAAATAATGTACTCGAACTTGAAAGGGAGCAAGAAGAGGAGCAAGTCGGGCGGCATGAAATCACTCGAGAAGGAAGAATCGAGAGCTGAAGCAGCTGACAATGAGGAAAAAGGCAGCTGACAGCTACCACTTATGACTTCAATATTAATCTTCTCCAGCAGGAGTAGTATTCATATTTGCCTGCTGAACAGCCCCATAATAGGCCTATAGGTCTCTATAGTACCACACACAAGTGCTTAAACACACACGCATACACGCACACAAGTGTATCCTCATATACTTTAAGTACCTTTGATTCCAGTCCTTTGTCCCACTGCTAATTTCAAGGTGCTTTGTCTTCTTCCTTCTATAGATTAGTGTGTAAGTTGGAGCAGCTTTTAGGACCCACTCTTAAAGAGATAGAACACTTCCTGTATTTATCTAAAGGTGGACGTAGGGGAAATGATGGAGAAAGCTTTCATGGCTCTTATCTTATATTAGCATGTTTCCATGTTTTTAAAAACAGATTGCGTGGATCGCGTTCTGATGGAAAGTGTACTTCAGTGGATTTGACAATAACAATTTTTAGCCTGATAGAAATCAGATCCTTGTGCTACACTTTGCAGAATACAGACTGCAAAGCGTACAGACTATGGAGAAACAGCTGGATCCGATTCAACGAAATCGTGAAGATTTGGTTTGTGACATCTGTAATTCGGCAACCAAATTCTGAAGCTTCACAGCAGAGGATCGCAATAAGCCAACCCCCATTGCTAACTGCGGAGAGAGAAGTGCCAAGCCGAACAACAGCCTGCCAACAATAAAACATCTTAAACATTCCTCGAGCTCCGATTTGAATTGCTCAGTATTTGAAAGCATGACCAAAATTAACCTGAATGGGTTTGTTTGCTTCCTTCACTGCCATTGCCAAGCTACAAACATATGCAAAGTACTGTCCTAAAACTGCGCATAAACTCCCTGAGATCATTCTCAACTCCTTCTGTCTGCTGACTGTCCAGGATAAAATGAATCCTGAGAAATTGAGATCAGTGGGACAGATCCCAGACAGAGCACTAAGGGAAGATGAAAGTTGAATTGGTTAGGAATATAACGGCCAAACTACCCATCAGACAACTCTTGAGGGGAGGTGCAGATGACAGAATTTATACCACAAGGACTGCACAGTCCAGCAGACGGTCCATCCAGCAGTTACAACATGACCCCTGAACTCAGCGGCCCAGCATGTGGACCTTGTTCTCCTCTGCCAAATTCCCTTTCACCCCTGACACTTGGAAAAAAAGAGAAAGAAGAGCCAAGAACAAGATCATGGGATGGTTTTGGACCATCCCCCAAACATGGAGATTTCTATTTAAGTAGCTTAATATTTTTTTGTTCTTGCTTTGCACCTCAGTTTTAACACTGAGAAACACATGACAGCCTTTACGCAGCAATCCCTTTCAGATCCTGTGTCACTTTTTACACTGACATTTGAGGCATCATTATTAGCCTGCAGTAAAGATTGATTCTTATAGCTTAGGTCACACTACATAGACCGCATCTTTGACAAAGACGTAGTTCTGTCTCTTGCCCAGCCTCTCTGAAGGCGTCTTCGTTTGGTTGTCTCCTCGTATCTCAGCCTGTCTCGTAACAAGCAGCATGAGCGGCCGCTTGCCCATTACTCTGCTAACTGCCTCCTCTGAAGCCCCGCGCAGCAGACTAACGCTGGTAGTTTATACCGCCCTGCCAGTCTCAGAGAGTGTGTGAACGTGTGCGTTACGTTTAGGGAGGGTTCTCACAACTCTGGCTCAAAGGCATGTGTGCCACGGTGACTCTCCCGTGTGCCTCGCTGACGTCCTCTTCACCAGCAGCAGAAAAATCCTGCTTCTGCTCTTTTTCTCCCTCTTTCCCTTCCATCCTCTGCTCTGCCCTTGCTAAATGCACCTATGAGCATTAACGTTATTGTGGCATCCTCGGGAAGGGGTTGCTGTTTTCCTTTGGTTTGCGTGTCAGATGCTGTGACAACCACTCTGGGGGTTTTCACACTTATGAAAAGACCCACACAATCACACACTCACACACATCAGAGTGTGTGACAGAGCTGCCGGCTCCCTCCTGTCGCCTCATTTGTTTCTGCATCAGGCTGCTCTCTGAGGAGGCCTTGCTTCTGCCCTTGTCAGCAAACATCAGCCAGGCTGCTTTTTTCCCCCCTGCTCCTCTCACTCTCTCTCCTCCTCCGTCGTCCACTTCTTTATTTCCCCCACTTTCCATCTCTCCGCACGTCGTCGTTTATTTCCCGCTATCTTCCCTCACATCCGTTCCAGTCCCTTCAGTCTGTCTTTTCAGTGTTCAGATACAGTATATCACTTCTTTATTAATCTCCCCGTCTCGCTATCTCTCCTCCCCGTTCTTGACTTTGTGTTTGCCGGTGTCAGAGCTGTTGATGGACAAAGATTCCGATAAACCTCCGGTGTGTAAAAAGGCGCATCCGAACTGAGGTTTTTTTTCTCGTTTGAAGAAGCAGTGCGGCGGATGTTGTGTGTGTCTGATCGAGTGCTGGATGTTGTTTCGTCTACAACAGAGCAGTTCGACTGTGAAGGAGGGTCAAGCCCAGCCGGAGCGTCTCCTAAGCTATACGCGAACACATTGTGTGATTGAGTGATTGCATGTGAAGTGTACACCGAGCCGCATGATGAAGCGATAAATTTCACTTCTCCTCCTCACCTCTCTGTTGCCCAGAACAATCACTGCCATTCAAAAGTGCACGCTAACGCTAGCTGTGTTTCCATTACAAATGTGCACAAAAACTTTGTCAATATTCTGCAAATGTCAAAAAGAAATGCAATTTTGCCAAGGAGACATCTCCATCAAATAGAAAGTGCAATACAAGTCACGCATGATCAAGTTTGCTCACATTGTGCGGCATTTGAAAACGTACTGCGCTTTGATTCAGGTTCTGTTGTCTTCTTGGTGGTCTGCGCCAGCGGCGACATCCGGTTGCTGATCATGTTACTTGTGTGATGTGAAAAAAGTGCTTCCATTGCAAATTTGCAAAATGAGCCAATTTTGAAATGGTACAAATGAGCGCTTCAGTGTTTCTGGCGCTGCTCCTGCGTGTACTCGTTGTGCTGAAATTGTACCTGAGCCACTGTTTTCTGCTCAGCGATGCCGCTGGAAACATGTTGGGAGTCAGAAAATGCTGCGCATCATCTCCTTCACACCCAACAGCTTGAATTTGCCGAAGTGTTCCAAAATTAGCAACATCAAATTGTGAAATCTGCATTCAATGAGCTGCTCTTGACGTTCAAAATGCAGAAATGCAGGAGGCAGGACCTTCAAAGTTTGTTTACGAACTACAGTATATGTCGCTTGAAAAAGAGGACAATATGAAAGTGTGTCTCATATGAACATTAATATTGAGGAATTTAAGGAAAGAAATGGAGGAGCTTACTGCTCAGATGTCTTCCACTGTTTATTTTCTCGAATGAACTCAAAAAAGTAAACAAAAGAAAATATTTGCTCAAAAAAATTGAAAGCAATTAAAAATAAACACTGAAAGAATTTGATGTTTGAGCTAAAAATGTCAAGCATACCATGTGAGCACTTATTAGTTGACACAAATGTTTAAAACCGTAAATAATGTTTATTATGCTTTACAATCATTCACATTTTGGTTCTGACATACCATACGGTGTTAATAAAATACAATTTTGTGGTTATAATGTGCAAGAAACCGACACACTCGAAGGAATGTGAATACTTTTGCACGGCTCTGTACACAACCCTCCCTAATTACCTGTCAGTCTGCAAAGTTTACGTGCACCAGTGCATTTTCTCTCCGCCCTGCCTGCTTCTCCATGCAGAGAAAAAAGACAAGCCAGTTATATCTCTTTTCCTCGAAGAGCTCATTCATCATTATTACATATTAGGGCGTTACTGTCATAGTCCACTTTTTCATTGATTGATCATCTAAAGCAGAAAATTTGGCAGTTGTTGCAGTTCTGTCCATTAAGTCGTCGTTTTGTTCTGTAGAGGAGGGTCGCAGTGCAAGACGGTAAAGATTGTATGCAAATAAGCCCAGCAGGCAGGGAGGCCGATGCCACGCAGCCGCTACAGACAAAAACGTTCAGGTCGAGAACAGCAGCAGCTCCAAGGCTTTAGTTGGGTTCGAAACGGAGGCATCCAGGTTCTGTTTTAAGTTCTGGGCAGCCTGTACTTTGATGGCAGTGATACAAACTTTGTTAAATAAAAAACGGCGATATGTGTCCGTCTTTGTATTTTAAGCTGAATGTTGAACAACGTTGATTCAAATTGTGAAAATGCAACTGATGGGACAAAACTCAGTGGTTCAATAGATTTAGCAAACACTTCAAGCCAAGAACAAAGGCACATTATTGATGTGTGTGAAGACGGTGGAAGGACTCAAAAAGCTGCTGCTGTTACTTCACTCATCTTCCAAGCAACATGCCTCATTGCATCGAGCTGCTGCAATGTGATTGGCTGATTTGACATTTGCGTTAATGAGCAGTTGAACAGGTATACCTAATAAAGTGGCCGATAAGTCTAGGAGCAAATATTAGGTTTTACAGTTTAACTAATAGTAGTTAGATGGACCTGTGGTTGAGGGAATACTCAGTATTTACCATTCAGCAGTGGGATTAGTTGGTTTTTCGATTGCATTTCAATTTGTGTATTTCATTTCACACGAGTCATATAAACAAAATCTAGATGTTACTACTGGCAGAAAAGATGAAGAAGACAACAGGAAGTGGGAGAAAGACCATGTCTTTTAATGATTATTTAATGGAAACACAGCAATTGCAAAATTGTGGAGGGTTTTTTGACATTGTGGGAATATTGACAAAGTTTGTAATGGAAATGCAGCTACCGACACATGAAAGTTAAACAGAAACAGAAACGAAACTGAATGCAGTCTACCGATCTCTCACCTTTGCAGTAGATGGCCTTAGTTACAGTAGATGTTCTCAATGGGCAATCCAAACCAAACACGCAGACCAAACTCCACACGAATCCTCTCCTCTAACGCTCTCCTCCCCCACTGCTCTGATTGGCCTGGTTTAAACTCCTGGATGCATCCTAAAGAGGAGGGAGGTCCCAGCGGGCCTCCAGATAATGAATGCCCTCTATCTATCCTGGAGAGCGATGCTAAAGAGAAAAAACGGGTAGAAAGCCAAGGAGAGAGAGAAAGAAATGGCTATGAAGTACTATCACACAATGTTGCTTCATAGACAGACACTCTACCCCTTCCCCGTATGACTTTGCTTTCAGTTTCTCACATACATTCACATATATACAGGGGCTGAACTCACTGACCGTCTGCTCCAACATCCCTGACATCTACCCATATATCCCCTCTGTGACCTTCACGTGGCTCCAAGCCTCCACCTCTTCCAGGCGTGCAGCGGGACGGGGCAGGAAACTGCAGAGACCGACGTCAGCTTCTAATCAGCAGACACTGAAATCCAACTATTTTTTCACTGCAACCCAAAAAGATCAGAATGAAATAGTGTTTTTGACCCGATTAACCAAACGAACATTGCGCGTAATCACCCATAAATCGGTTGTCATGTTCTGATGAAACTTCAGCCCTTTGCTTGTACAGCTTTCTGCCAGTTTGTCAAAGCAAAGTGCAGCAGAACATGCAAATACACATTTGATTTCAATCCATATGTGGTCTTTTTTTTGCGCACGACTTCATCTGCTGAAATGAGCCACTTATGCTGCAGAGATTGCATATCAGTCTCATGCCCTTGTATGCCCTTATAAGGGATGGCGCCTATGCTGCCAAGTGTTTGTTTTCACATGATACATGCCAGGAAGCAACGTGAAAGTCTTTGCTTGTCATATAGCATGTAGCTGCAGCAACTGCTTGATAACAGGTATGGGATGCCAAATGTAAGAAAATTGACGATATAAAAAGCATACTTTGTTCACGCTTGAGACATTTTAAAATAATGCTGAAACCTGTCACATGATGCAGAAATTTATATTTGATGAACTTGTGAATGAACGGCTGAATAGATTAACTACAAGGAGGCTCGTTTCCTAGCTGCTTGGAAACAATTGCTATGTGACTTTATTTTGCCCAAGTATTCCAGCTGTTTGCAGGAATACCGCCATGTTAGCTTTCTTTCTTTTTCTGACGTAACAATCAAAGAACAAGTCAAAACTCGGGCTTTAGGCAGACCAGAGTTTGCCTTTTTGGTCAGAGTTCGACTGAGCAGAAATATTTCACATGTTGGATAAAAACTGAATCTGGCCTCCAAGGAAACAGGCAGAAAAATATGATGTGGACGGAGATTAAATTAAACAGATAAGCAGAATTTTTAAAAATCGTGAGCCGAGGGGAGGTTGTATCATGAGGGAGCAACAACAGAGACAGAAAAACTGGAGGAGAATTAAGAGGGAGAAAAAAATGTGTTTTCTGTATTTAGCCCATAAGCACCTGGATCTCAGGAAAATTATGCAACCGCGGTTGTTGGATCCCAAAAGTAAGCAGCTCAGCGACGCCAGTCCATGGCACAAAGCAATTGGACCTCCCCAGAACACATCCTCTAGGAACATTTCAGATGTCACTCAGATGTCTTTTGGGCGCCAGAATGCTCATCTAAGAATGCACTATTCTTGTTCAGAAGCACAATCTCAGTTCTACATCTGTGAAAGAGTCATAAACAAACCCAATAAGCCATGACTCACATTAGACTGAAATGAGCTTCAGATGATCTTTTCCATTTCTTTTACAGAAAATTTGTTCAGTGTCATTAGAACACGGGTTAAACATCTTGTGGATGTATCGTTACGCTCTTTAAAAAACAAAAGCTTTCAGCATTCAGTCCTACATTCCATAAAATTCATCTGGTGGCTTTCACTTTTGCGCAATTTCAACATAGCCAGTGGCAGCCCAAAGGGAGTCAATGTGTGCTTCAAAGCCTGACAAACATATTTAAATATCATTAGAATGCTTAGTTAAGCACATAATGATGCCACTTTTTGCAACTTTTTGACATCTTGCTGTGTTGTATACTCATGGTGGCAGCCTGCTCTGCTGTGTCAGTTCAAAACAACCAAAAAAGTGTTGGTGATGTAGCTTTCCTTATACTGCTTTCTAAACTGTGATATTATCAAGGATATAAAAGCTCTGTACTCTCATTGAAGCCATTTTAGGATTTTGTTGATATTTGCATCCCAATCTATAAATTCTCCCCCCAGATGCAGAGGCTCTCCTTCAGGAACCATCATCAACAGAGAATTTTATGAACCGTTCCTGGTACTGTTGTAATGCTTCAGGAAGTTCTTTATGTTAGTAGTCAGTCAGATAGTTTCCTTTTACTGAAAGCAGGCACTGAGACAGATGGCGATGGGATTTATACACACCTAAAGGGTTTTTGATGCACTTTACCCCAACAGGACAGAACACTGTCTTTATCATTACTGACTTTCATTCATAAATAGAGATCTTTCCTGCCTATCCAGCCAAGAAACTAGCATCTTTTAGACTAATTATTTTGTTATTCTTAATTTAGTATCTATTTTACAGGATTTGAATATAAAAGAACATGTCCCTTTATGTTAGTGATGCAAGTTCAAGTTCTGCTCCACGACACAAACAATTCATCTCAGTTCACCAACAGGAGCCAGTCTGTTAGTCCCTAAAGCTAACATTACAGTCCGTTTCTAAAAACTGTTCTCGGAACATTTGAAAGTTGAACAGCACTTTGCACCAATATGGTGGTTGAATAACCCAAAAAACAGAGGAAAAACAATAAATATGTTTTTTGTTGAGCTCCTATTGCTACTTATTCAATAATTCAGCAGTGAAATGAACCGCTTCTATTGTGTGCAACAGTTTCGAGCTTTTAGTGTCCTGGTCAGAATTCACTCTTGAATGTTTCCCTCTATATCTGCTTGACCAGTCCATGTGAAATTCTCAATTACTCTCACAGTGAATATCTCTCTAAGCGACAAGATACTGGCTAGTCATAACTACTCAATGCAAACCGACTTGTCTTGCAGGTGCATTGATGTGATTTTATTGAGCTGCTCTTTGTTTTCTTTCTGTTTGAATTTCTCTTTAGTGTCTGTTCAACATAATTGAAGAAAAAAATTCTACATTACGTCTCATGTCTATGACAGAGTAAAATGCTGTGAAAATGCAGAAAAGCTAAAATTATAAAAATGAAGTCAAAATAATGCAGGAATGAAGTTATTACAACTTTATATTATTTTTAACTTAATTCTTGCAATATTTTGCCGTTATTCTCATAATTATTTTCTGAGTGTGCTAATACTCCCCGGTATATATCAAGAGTTTTATGTCTTTGAACCGTTTCATGATGTCATGGACAAAATACAATTGAAACGAGATATTTACATACACTGCATACAAAAAGCAACTATTTTCTTGCAGTCTTGACATTAGATCATGCAAAAATGTCAATGTTTTAGGTCAGTCAGGATTACCAAGATTATCTCTGTTTGCTAAATGCACAATTAATTGAATGTGGTTTATTTCACTGACTTGAGGGGGAATTAAACACACAAACATGCAGACACGTAGATTCGTCTAAATGGAGCTCCCAACCACCTGAGACATTGACAGAGCCTCTCCTTTGCCATGTGTGTAAGCATCCTTTGTCTTCATGTGTGTATGAGCAATCACACGCTGTCTTTGTGTACTTAGGCATTCCCAGTGTCACATCTATGTTAACAACACATTTATTCTGATTGTACACAGTAATGAGTGATTAATTATTCCCAACTCAAATTATCATTCCAATTAGAGGCGCTGACACACACGCGCGCACACACAAACGTGGGGGACACGTCACAGGAAGGAAGTGCCAGCAGTGGTTCTATTCTACGTTCCGGAGGCTAATTGGGGTTAATGAATGGAAATAGTAAGTAAAAACACATTAACAAGAATAATTAAGTGTGCCATTGGTGTTAGAATAAGTTCGTCGGAGACACCACAGGAAATTACACGTCTAATCAAACTTCATTTTCTCCTCCCCTGGCACAGACCAAAAAGCCTTGATTCCAGATTTATGTCGGACCATAAAAGCGGAGCAGCTTTTGTTTTAGTGTTCATTTTGTTTTGCTCCTGGCAGAAAGTGGAAGAAAACCAAGCACAAATCTGGTTAGTGAGCAAAAAAACGAGATGTTGCAATGTGTTCGTTTGTACAGGTTGGATAGTATGGTAGGGTTTCACCTTATCAGCTGTACTGCTGTCAATACACTTTGTAGATGTAGCTAGAATAATAGAGATCTGGGACGGGACCTTTCCAATTTGGAAATACAACCTAATATGTTGATTTTTTTTTTTTTTCAGTTCTAAAATGAACATCCAGAGGAGAGAAAACAAAGCAAACCCACTTCTGTTTAGTGGATTCCTTCATCTCATCTCATTCTGTTAGCTTATTTTCAGACGTTGCATTCAGATTGTCCTGCATGCTCAGACATTCACAAGTCCCAGGCGACTGAGCGAAAAAGGAAGATAAAGGAGGTTAGCATGTCTCCATTCAGATAAGGCAGAACTATAGGAGATAATAATCCAGTCAGGTGAGATTAACTGATAAAGAAACCAAAATCAAGACAGTGGCAGTGGAGAATGCTTGTTTAAATTGGTTTTATTGACAGAGGATGTCTTTCTTTTTGAAACATTACATCTTTTTTCTTCTGAAGAAAAAAATTCAACATTAAGTCTCACATCTACCACAGAGTAATAGTCCTAATATAATAATAGTGGTTTGTGGTTTGAACTTTTGATTTAAGTTCTTTCAATTGCAGCACTTTTGGTTCAGCTTAACTAAAAAAAAGTAAAATAAATAAATGAAAAATCTGTTGTTTTTCAGTTTTTCCATCCTGGTTTGGAGTTTGTTTCACTAGCCATTTATTTAAAGTGTCACACTAAACCAGAATCATCATGTTGTTTTCTTTGAAGATCCAACTGAAGAGGATCAGGAGACAATAAGGGGACTTTCACTGCTCAACAGATTTCCTCCCATAGACATGCATGTGCAACTTTTGCATGTGTGTATCTGTATGCGTAGCATTCTCATGACATCTCCCAGCTGCTTTCCCACTTACTCGTATTGAGGCTCCCACAGCATGTCAGTTTATCAGCTGATTGAATATATGGGGGCCCTTTATTTATAACACTCCAGATGAAGTGTTGGTGCTTGCTTTTTCATCTTTGCTGAAGAGCTGCTCTGAGAGGTGAGCATTTGTGGATAGAAGGCCAAGAAAGGACAAGGGAGAGCCGAAAATCAATATATTTTTACTGAGGAGCCTTGTGCCAAAGGAAGAGAGGCAGGAATGAAGGAGGAAGGATAGGGAAGAAGGAAAAAAAATGAAAATGAAAGTCTGAATGAAGCAGGATTGAATCAGTTGATTTAATGCTTTTTTTGCTTTTTTTTAAATATCTCAGGCTGGCCATCATTTCTCTAACGCTTGCCATTATAGAATAGGCTGAATATACTGGTGTTGACTGGAGTGGTTATTGCTGTAGTTATCAGGCTTACACTGCAAGAAAATCCTCCTAACTAGCAAAAACCCTCCCAGTGAGATAGCTGCTCCTGTTTCCTGTGGATTTTCACTTCTACTCAGAAAATCTGCGGGTGTTTTTACTTTTTTACTTGTTTTTACGTCCTTTTCCATGCATGCAGAGCGTTTTGTGACTGTTTTGGTTTCACCTAAACTGCTTTTTACCAACAGAAGTCATGGAGCAGAAGAATGAAAGACAATAAGCTCTGGTTTAAAATCCTACAAGGATTCAAAAAACTAAAAGGAACTAGATTTGCAGGCAGTTATGAAATGGTTCAAAGCCCAAACGCTGGTCTCGCCTCTCCTGGGGAAATTTCCTTCCCGACTTCCAGCCGGCCCAGGGCTCCCAGGTCTCCTTCAAGTCAACCAGCTCCTCCAAGTTGGGGATTTGCAGAAAAAGAACTGCTAATTAACAAGCTGCAACAGAAAATACTAAACTGACCTTTAGTATTGCTGATTCCAGAGGCCTCTAGATACTCAGGACTGTTTCAAAGTATTTTCCTCATTCTGTTTTTGCTTTTTCGTCAAATTTAAGTGATTCAAATCATAGAACAAAATTTCATGTTTGCTAGAAAATAACCTGACTGAATAAATTAAAGGGAGGATGGGGGTTATCTGTAAAGATGTGTGATTCATGTCATTGCTGGCTCTTCATTTCTGAGCTACTTTGCTCAAATCCAATTGATCTCCTTCACCAACTGGCCCACGTGTGTTTTGGACTCGAGGACAAAGTTACCAAACGTTTACCAGATCAGAAAAAAGAACACGATGCATCGCAAGAGGAGGAAAAGCCAGAACTGTCTCCACATTTCCTGCAAATGTTAGAAATAAAACTGACTAACGTGAAGGCGGAAATAAAATCCTTAACGTAGCATGAGGCAAAGTGAGCAAACAGGAAGGAGCAGAGCAGGATAAAAGTTGAGAAACGTGATCTCGCTCCCTCTTCAGGGAATGATGTCAGCCGGTGCTGATGAATGTGGTCAAACATCAATACAGTGTGAATGATGAGGCTTGGCACCATAGCATTGCACTTCCACAAACTCACAGAGCTGCTGCACACAGCTCCATTTTGTTTCTAAGTACCTCCACCTTTCTTCTTCCCCTTCACCTCCTTTTCAATTTCTATATTAAAATGTCTCTCATTGTTTTATGGGACTTGGCACTTTCCTCCTTGGTGTTCATTGTAAGCAGAATGATAAACATAAATAAATCAATACAGTAAAGGGCACTGTTATCATAATCCATAATGGGCTAGTATCGTATGCACCAGTGTCATCGCTTTCTTTTTTTTTTTTTTTTCTTTTGGACAGTTGAAGATGTTTCTAACATTTTACCATTTACATTCCTGAGTCAGATTTTGTCACATGTTATCATGACGTAAAATTTTAAAAAGAGGACTGAGTACATCTTAACATGAATATTCAGAGAATGTCCTAGTCTCTTGGCACGATGACCTGGAACCTAATGAATAATGCAAAACAAAGGGCACTGCAGGGCAGGAAATCCTGAAAAAAAGCAAAAAAAAGAAACAAAACAAGTTCATCCATCCATTATCTGTTCACCCTTGTCCCAAGTGGGGTCGGGAGTTGCTGGTGCCTCTCTCCAGTTCCGGGCAAGAGGCGGGGTTCACCCTGGACAGGTCACCAGTCTGTCGCAGGCCAACACAGAAACAAACAGGACAAACACTCACTCACACCTAAGGAGAACTTGGAAAAACCAATTAACCTAACAGTCATGTTTTTTGGACTGTGGGAGGAAGCCGGAGAACCCGGAGAAAACCCACACATGCAAACTCCGTGCAGAAAGACCCCAGGCCAGGAATTGAACCCAGGACCCTCTTACTGCAAGGCAACAGTGCTACCAACTGCGCCACTGCGCAGCCCCAAAACCAACTTCATAAAAGAGAAAATTCCAATAAAGGAATTTTTCTAGATTGTTTGCTAGTCTAGTTTTAAAACAAATGGCAAAAACATTGGAGAAGAAAGACTGGAATTGCACTGAGGAATCAACTGTGACCAGAATCGGCCTAAAACTCAAAAAGACTGTCTCATTCTGATCAGTGAACACGTCATGCAAGCCAGGACATTACCTATGATTCCCCTGCTGCTCCTCTTCCTTCAGTTGTAATTTTTCCATTGAGCTCGATTCCTCAGGATGTACTTCATCCCGGCCAATCAGCGAACACAAGTTCATTCTCTGAGCTGTTTCTGAATTATAATCTGCCTATGGTTGTAATTTGGCAATGGCAGCGGAGAAAGTGAACAAAGCTGTTCAGTCCATGATTTCCTCGCGTCCACATCTGGAGCAATTAAAGTCAGAGCAAGAGGAATCTTTAAGACGTTTTTTTTTTTTTTTTTTTCTCGTCTCGGTGGGGATTCTTAACTGATAGTTTCATTTTTTTGTGGGTATTGTCATGACGGGTGGTCTGCTTTTGGGTTTGTAGAAAGACCCAAATGAAGGTATTTTAGTAAAAATCAGAGAACAAAAATCTACAATAAATCCAGAAAGAGATCCAGGCAGGGCAGCACAAGGAAGTGACGGGAGTTGGATGGACGAAAGGATCCGGCAAGTGGTGAGTGTGACTGAGAGGCTCAAATACTGGGGAGATTATCAGTTTAAGAAAGGGTTTGTGCTGATGAGTGGAAAGAGAGGAAGCAGACTGAGGAGAGGGAGAGAGAGAGAGAACACAGGGGAACGGGAAATAGTTCATGACTAAAATCATGGAGGAAGAACAGAAAACAAGACAAAAATCCTAAACCAAACTCAAACAACTCTGGATCCTGACAGATATTTCCTCCACCTTAGAACATGAATCGTATTAAAATGTTTGTGAAGCTCATAGCGAACAGAGCCTGAACAGAGCTGTAATGTTCAGATAACAGACTCCTTCCTTTATAGTTCCTGCTCTGTGGGAAGCTTCTCTCTGCAACCACAGTGTAATGACTGGCTAGAAAACCATGAACAGGTGTAGTAGTTTAAAATGTGCGGCAATGACTTCACTCCAGGTGCGCCTTTAGTCCCTGTGGCTTACTGAAAAAAGTGTTTCTGTGATACAAACCTGGTTTGATGTGATGAATCACTTCTGTTCTTTTGGGCATTTCCCTTTTCTCTCTCTCTCTCTCTCTCTCTCTCTCTCTCTCTCTCTCTCTCTCTCGTGAACGTCGAGGAGATATAATGCTGCTGACTTTCAATAATCCCACCGATTTAACGCGTTGTAAACACACTGGGGTTTAATCAACATCGCTGTCATTTTGTTTGTTCATTTGCGAGTTTGCTTGTAAACTCGTGTGTTCTGCTTGATTTCTCCATTTCTGCGGCGGCGCCCCCGGGTCTCGACAAGCTGTGTTTCAGCCCCGGTGTAATTGCGTTCACGTTCCTCCCTTCCCATAATTACTCATTCGCTCATCACACCCGGGACACGGGAAACCGAAAATGACCACATCCACCATTCGCTGCAGTGTGCGTCGCCTTCGTCGTGTCGTGCTCTTCCTCACGCCTCGTGACGCTCTGAAGTGCTTGTGCTGAAACATTTGTTAGCATGGCGTCCGCTCTCCCCTCGGCCTCGGCCGCCCATCTATCACAGCAGACCAAGGCAAATGGAGCTTTCAGCTGTGTGGCGATAAGAAATCACAGCCACATTAAAACATCTGTCACACCTCCCGATGCTCCGCACAGCGGTAGATAGAAGGAGCTGGTAAGGAGGCGGATAAGATGTTTAGCTCCGTTGTTGGCATGGAAAGACAGATCACGCCAACTCTTCATTTCTTCCTGTTTCAATTCAGTTTTCACCGGAAGTTCTGCCGTTTTGATGCCATCGTTCACTACAACTGAGTGATCGACCTCCCCCTGGGGTCGAGACAGAGTTCAAATGCCATAATAATGAGAGGGCCATTTGTTCTATTGACACCTTCTTTAAAATCAATAG
The DNA here is from genome assembly GCA_010277015.1 of Poeciliopsis turrubarensis. Lineage (NCBI taxonomy): Eukaryota > Metazoa > Chordata > Actinopteri > Cyprinodontiformes > Poeciliidae > Poeciliopsis > Poeciliopsis turrubarensis. The sequence goes on from VMRN01000117.1 coordinate 801,736, forward strand.
TTTGCATCTGCTAATGTCACAATGCCAGGCGTCGTTGCCATTTGAGTTTGTTGGATGCAAACTTGCAAATGTATTTCAGGGCAACACATCAAACATACTCGGGGTGGATTCACACCAGCTCTGTTTAGTCAGCTTTAAGTGAACTTTGGTTCATTTAACGTTCTGGTTCGTTAGGGGAAGTGTGAGTGGCAAATCAAACTCTGATGCTGACCAAAAAAGTGAAGTCTGGTCTCCCTAAAACTCGAGGTCTTGGTTCGGTTTATCTGAAAATAGTGTCCGTCTGTTCTTCAATAATTAATACAGAGGACTGCTCTGAATTATTGCTCAAAAGGTCTTGCCATACCACTCTATTCCTCTGTATTTGATTTAGTTTCTTAGTTTATTCTTCCATTTTCGTGCGTTTCAACGCTCCTGCATCCAGTGATGGCTCATTAGAAAAAGAACACCGACATGCTGAAAAGGTTGTTGGTATTAAAAGGGAGAGAACTAAAACGTGCAGTATGCTGGCCCTCGAGGACCAACTGTGGGCACCCCTGGTTTAGAGAGACCAATTAACCTCACAGTCATGTTTTTGGACTGTGGGAGGAAGCAGGAGTACCCAGAGAGAATCCACACATACACAGGGAGAACATGCAAACTCCATGCAGAAAGACCACAGGACAGGAATTGAACCCAGGATCTTTTTGCTTCAAGGAAGTGTGCCACTTTGCAGCCTTGGTAAAATCCAGAAAGACTGGTTTTCATCTGAACCAGTTTAATCATGGCGTTAGAAAACGTTTCGTGTCGCCATGCCAACTGTGACATACGTGCAGTGTGTGTGCTGTCTATGAAGAGAAGTGTACACATAACATAATTACCTGCTAACTGGTTGAGCAGCTGACAATGACTGGAATCAAATGTCTTTTATAATCAGCAGTTTTTTTGCCTACTCTACTGATTTAAGGCCAGACTTGGACTCTGCAGCCCCAACTCCACTTTTTTGGGGCCTCATGAGTGTTTTGAGGACCTTCTCGTGTGTTTTGAATCATTGGCCAGCTGCATGAACCCTTGAACAGTCTCATGAAGAGGATGCTCAGGATTGCCCATAATTGTCTTGATTTAGTGAGGATTTCTCATCTCCAGATGTTCCAGAGTCAGAACAGAACCGGTGGTATCTGCCTTTTTTAAGGCTCTGTGCATTTACAGTGTATTAATATTTCAAAAAGATTATAATGCCTTGCATTAACGCAGTCCCCTGGGAGTTTGAAGAGAAATACTACGTTTAACCCTGGGTGTGAGAGTCATCATTGTGACATTTTCATCCCGAGACACCATGCTTTGCTGCTGCTCTCCAGCAGTGAGTTTCAGAAATTGTTCTCCTCTTACCTTCCTTTTCTGTGTGTCTGGTAGCAAGATAAAAATGGATTGTCATCCGTCCTCATGACTAGTGGCTAAATGGGTCGCTGTGTCATGTTATATTTATACCGCAGGGAAACAAAAAGATCACGAAATAAAAGTTCCTGGAAACTTTGACCTGTTTAAAATAAATAAAAGCTTTTAGAGATGCTTCAGTTACATGTATTTAAAGAGGATTTTTACGAGTACCAAACCTTTTTTGTTCCCACCAGCAACAAGACTGTTTTATTATTATTATTCTAGGAGCGCTAAAAGAGTCCTTTTGGCTTCGGGCAGCTAATTAAAGTTTTAAAATAGAACAGGTTATTTACACTTATGTGAAATTGATAGTGCTAGGAGCCCTTTGCTTTTTGCCTGTGCAGCTGGAGGGAAATGTCTTGTGAGCAAAATACCTTAACAGATATATGATTTGATTTTTTTGATTTATTTATCATGTCACGCACCATAGTATGGTGCCCGGCCCACATACAATTACAGCACACTTTGCATACATCTCCAAGGGAACATTCCCAAACATTTGAAAACATTTACAAAAAATGAAAATCAGTAACTGAAATACTTTTTACATATATTCTTTAAAGGGTCTTCTACTGATATGTGATCAGAATGTTACGCCAGCATGCCTCTGTTTATTGGGAGATGAAGAAAAGTGAGCACATAGGTAGCGCTGCATGCTTGGTGTCAAAGGTTTGAGTGTTTATTCTGCTTATATTTTTTTTTTCCAGTTTCATTTCATTTCATTTATTTACTTATCATTTCTGAAAATGCGACAAAATTAGCCAAAAGAATACTTTTCATCAAAGGGAAATTTTTCATCCATCATCCACGGTCAACGTTAAAAACAAAGGTTATGCAAGCCTGACATGACTTAACTACACAAATTCTGTCAAAAACACAAAATAAAAACGAGGAAACTGCGACACAATTATAAAAAGTATGAGAATGAACTCAAACTAAACTAACCCATCACTTAGACGGCAAGGAACATAAGGTCACATGGTGGGATTAGGAGAAGCTGCACTATTTTTCAAAATGTTGAAACATCTGATGTGTTACGAACCAATTCCGTTTGATTGGTTTAATTGTTCTTCCAATTGATTTGAAGTGTTAAGAGCTCTGATTGTCTGAAGAGCCGGAATTCTGAAATGACACTTTTCTGGAGAGGATTAATGTTTAAAACTATCAGATAATTTAGATACTTTAGGCCCTTAACAATTACCAAAATGACATGCGCAAAATGACACTATAGTAATGTCTACAGTTGGAAAAGATGCAGCTTAAAGTGCTACAGGGAGTACAAACACAAAGCCCCATTTGCCGAGGCACGGACCTGGAAGATATTAACTGTTTCAGAGGAGATTTTTATTCCCCATCTACATAAATCTACTCAAATTTAAGCCCTTTACCATGTGTAAAAGGCTTAAACTTGGTAAATGTAAATATACACGTCTTAACCAGGAATTGCACAAACGAGTCTTCATCGTGAAGCCATGGAAAACTGAAGGTGTACCTGAGAACAAGTTCCACTGATAGTGATGGAGTTGGCCTTGCATAAATCTGCCGCTCAGCATGCTGTTAATGTCAATAAAATTTTGGATGTAATTTATGCCCAGGAACCAGCTGGATCCCAGTCGTGTTCTTATTAAAAACATCACGATCACTTGACGAGAGAAACTTTATTACTAATGAGCTCCAGCACCGCTTTGTAAGCACATACTTAGTTGGTCTTTGAAGTTGGGAATAAGGCTTTATTAAACTGAAATTTAATACACACATGAGCACACAAACCTGAGCATCTTTCTCAAAAGTGTTTCAGCCGTTTCACTTCTTTATAACTCCGCCTCTCAGCAGACTTTTGGGGAAAATCTCCAAAGAACAATTCAATTCTCCAAAGGACAATACAGTTACAGCTTTACACAGCATAACAATTCATGCACTAAGATATCTATAATTACTTACTTGGCTTGTTTAAGTCAGATTAAGTAAATTGCTTCTGGTAATCTTTTTAACAGAGATAAATGCACACAGTCGCCGGTGCTGAGAAACACACGACAATGAGTTTATGTGTGGAGAGGAAAGAAGAGGCGTCGCTTTTGTCCCACTGCGTGGCTGTCAGTCGGCTCCTCGGAGTGATCAATGCACAGCTACAGCTGGTTGAAGGGGACCAAATCCATTAAACAGTTGATTTGGTTCCATTTTACCAGCTTTAGCAAAGCATTCTGGGTCCAAGGAGAAGACGAGGTTGAAGAAGGAATAATCTGAAAGAGACAAGAGCCCAAATGTGAGTGGAGTCACGTGTGTGCGCATCATCTCTATTTGCATTCACAATGCACTATACACTTTCAAACTGTCACTAATAGTAACTTGTTTTTCTTTACTGTATGGAAATACAGGAAAAAAAAAAAAAACATTGTGTGTGCTTAAAGAGTTGAAGAAGGAAAGATGGTGAACAAGAACAGAGGAGAGCAGGAGAGATAGAGGACGGAGAAAAATGTAGGTGATGAAAAAGCGAGTAGGAAAACAGGGAGCAGGGCCCTGAGAGATAACAGAGGAGCGCATATAAATGATGGCTGCAGACAAACCAGAGAAAACAATGAATTCATCACCTAACTGTCAATACTGCTAATGAAGCCAGCGGATAGGACGGCAGGAAAATTAACTCTCATTGACCTCCGGCGCTATGCAGAACATCCGTTCTTCCTGTTTCTTTCTCACCCTCGTACCCTGAGCTCAAAACCGTTTCTTTCCTAAACTCTTGGTTTTTATTCTCGGTCGTTTTTGGGACGTGGAAAAGGCCGTCTATCGTTGCCGCTGTGGTGAACGCGGTGGCACAGAGTCCAGGTACTCAGCAGTGCTGCTGGCTCACCGCTCCGCTCATCCTTGGAGTAACTCATTTCCTGGTTCAATTCCAGCTAATAAGTTAATCATTAGGAAATAAACTGTTTATAGAAGGTACTGGCTGCAAAATTGTAAAGTTTGGTGTTTTATTGATGTGATTTTGTTATTATTATTATTATTTATGTAAATAACAGTAATATGTCTCAGCTTTCACATTTACAGTTCCTTCTGCTTGTCGGCACATGATTTGTTCCCATAATGTAAAAGGACCTACAGTAAACGACAACATATCAAAGGTGTGTGTGTGGGTGTGTGTAGGAGGGTGACTGGTGCTTTGCTGCAGTGGATAAAGGATTGACCAGACCAGAATACTTTTAGACTGTAGATCTAATTTTCTTTTCTTTTCTTTCCTCTTTTTTTTAAGAAATTGCTTTGGATTGCTTTCAAATGTAACGGACCCAGAGGAGGGAAAGAAAGAGGGAAAGGTGGGAAAAAGGTTTAAAGAGGAACAGTGAAAGGAAAGACGGACACGGGGATTACAGCCTTGAAGTCTGTTTCCACATGTGCAGAAAGAGAAAAAACAAAACCATGAAACTATAGCAACAAGCAACAAACTATGTCGTCACTGAAAAATACACAGCACAAGTTAATCCAACACATGTTTAGCGGCGACTGCAGCCCAAAGTCGAGTGTATCTGAAAACACCTGAATCTAAACATTAGTGTGTGATCTGTGTAAGAGAGTTTCAGATGTTCTTTTTGACAGTTTTCTCTTCAGTCTTAAGCAGACTGGATCATCAGCATTCGTCTCACATCGACCCAGCATCTATGATGACAACGCTTTGCATAAGGACGCCATTGTTCCACCTGGGAACTCTAGATTTCCACATTCTGACTCAACCGGACATTCCAAACTGACACTCGTTTCTGTTTATGTAAACCGTCTCTTTCCACCCTGCTGTCCTCCTGTTTCCCACCGTGTTCTTCTTCTCCTCCCATAGCTTCAGCGCCTCTCCGTCTTGTGGCTTCTATTTTTTTTTTTTTTTTTTTTTTTTTAAGCTTTAGATTTGGTCCTGAGTGTATCTGCTCACAAAACTCCTTTTGTTTGACCAATCCGGTGCGTACGTTTGTGGATCCAGAAATGTATGTCACTATTATTTTGCGCGGGGTTCAATGTCTTCAATTGATTGCTTCTGGCTTCAAAGACGTCATTCATGCCGTTTTGGAAAGAGGTTCTATTAAACGATGAGGAGAGATTAATGTTGTACATGGCATAGATTACTGTCTGATTCAGATTGGGTTCTCCCACCAGACCAAAGGCTGTGTTTATAACCAGCTTAAAACCACTTCAGCTTGGAAGAATTTTCCATCAGACAGGTAAGTTAAGCTTAAAAAAATAAAAAAAATAAAAAAATAAACCACTAAGATTTAAATCGTATCATTCCTTGAGTTCATGTTTGAAAAAGAAAAAAATTTCTGATCATGGATAACATGACAAAGCAACAGTGTTGACCGTATAGGAGTCATTGTGCTGTTTTATATATCAGCAGTCAGCCTCTTCAGCTAATCTCAGCTCGTTTGTTGAAATAAACTTGACTTATGCACAAAGTGCTTCACAGTAAAATATCAACATAACTAAAAAAATACAATGGATTAATGGAATGACGTAAAGGTAAAAATGAAAAATACAGGCTGAATTTAACTGAAAGGCTCTTTTAATAAATTAGTCTTTATTTTTTCCTTAAAGAATCAACACATTCACGACATTCAAAGGAAGTTCCTGCTGATATTTATTTAATATTACTGCTTTGGGACGTGTATCATTATCAGAATTAGACCATTAAGATTGGAATATTTCATGTATTATTTTTGCAGCCGTGGGAATTACAATTGATTTTCAGTTGCATAATTTGATTTTCTTCCTTTACAAAGTTGCAATATTATGTTACACACTTGTTTTAAAATTTGCTCAACTGTTAAATTTTATGTATGTTTCTAATTAAACTTGTGTCTAATTAAGCTTTTAATCAAAACTTGGCTGTTTATTCCACAGCGATTACTTAAGAGTTTGGAGATGTTTTAAGATGCACTTTGGATGCAGTCCAGTTGTTTCAAAATGAAGATACTCGTAATCTTTAAGAAACCCTTGTTTAATGTAATCTGAAGTATTCCTAGAGCCTAAATCTATCGTAGTTACAGATACATTTTTTATAAGAAGGTTGAATACAAATCACTTCTGGGACAGAATTATACTGAATGGAGTAAAATGGCAGAACCAGGCATCCAAATGAATAATGGAGGGATCCACCTTCTAGGCAGAACAATGTGAAGTAGTTGTTGAGAAATGTAAAGACATCAGCTGGTTGACAGGTGGTTCGGTTTTCTTCAAGCAAACAAACGTTCAGCCTCTGTTTTTAAATTTTAGCACAAATTTAGAAACAGAGGAAGTATTTTTACTTTGCCATGAAAAGACGTCTAATAATATTAAGTTAACGTAAAAAAAAAAAACAAACAACAAAAAAACCTTCTTCTATGCTTGGATTTCAAATGGTGATCCAGTTTGATCCTACCATGTATGGATCACTACTTGGACTGTGTTACCTGACATTTGAATAAACAGTTGTGCTGAAGGTGAATGACATAAAACATTTATTTCTGAAAACAAGGGTTTCAAGCAGTTTCATCCTGAAGGTCATAAATTCTACTGCAAAATTTTCAGACAATCTGTGAAACCCACACAAAGTGAGTTTGCATTCCTCTGTTGGCACAATGATCAGCAGACACACTTTTCCTAAAACCTCCTGTTCCTGCCTAAAATCCCTGAAAGTCAGAAAATGCAGCGTTGTCTCCAAATTCAAGTCATATTTGGCAGCTATTATGTTCGGCGGGTTTGAGATCCTCCAAACCTCTGTTTGGTTTTGGCTCTCACAAAGTACACGTTTGTAGTGTGTGTGAGTACTTCCACTGTCAGTCCTGTATCAAAACTGTCCACCCCTTCTGAGATAACAAATACATCAGACTCACTGCATCTAAATTGTGTAAAAAACATAAATAAAATACTGTCACTATATGTACGGAGGTAGGGAAAGAGTGATCTCTCATCCTTTCCTGTTAACTCCATCCCTCTTATGTTTAATAAAGTTGTCACCCAAGAGTTTCGCAAATTGATGACTATGCATCTAGGTGTAAAAGGAACTGGAAGTAGCAGGAGGACATTTTTCATGTCAAAAAACAGACCACAGGGGAGAGGAATGGATGGACGAGAGCAGACCGTGGATGGATGGATGGATGGATTTAGACAAGCTCACACAATTCCCCGCCATACCTTAAATTTGCCATATTTCCCTACTATTAAATCACATCCCACCTTTTCCGGATTGCGTAGAAACTCAGCATGGGGTATATGGAAGAGAATCTGAGCTTTCACGCCTTGAATCTTCTGCCAGTTCCAGCTATCAACATGCAGCGAGGCAGCAGGAATGCACCTGAATCCAGTGACTCCAGGCATATAACTCGTACGGATTGCTCACGTCTGCTTTCAATGTCAGCGAGGCCCCCCGTTTGAACCATGCCTCTGCTCCTCTTTTGGCGGATAACGATCTGTGAGTGTCCACATTAGACAGAGAGCGAGAGCCAAGACTGCTTTGCCAGCTTCTGTGAGCATTCGAGCGCGAATATCGTCTTCAGAGGAGAAAGCGCTACACCCAGAATCCTTTTCACAGCAGGATTTTCTGTAGATTAGGGAGAGAATCCCTTTGCTGCGCTTTCAGTGCTTCACTCCACCAATCTCTGGGCCACACACTCATCAAACATCCAACCCTCCTTCACCCCGCGCACCTCCACTCAGATCCAACATCAAACAGAATCGTTACACCCATTGCGTTTTATCATTAACCTCGATCAGGTGCCAGCTGAAGGCTTTGCCGGTGACTCTTCTTTCAACACTAAACTGGGGGCGGAGACAGGAGGGGAGGGCGTCTCCATCAGGATCTAACCCACAATAAGCAAAAGTGTTGTGCATTCACAAGTTTCGCATCTTTGCAGCAGAGGCTTCTGTATGTGTGCCGACGTGCTGCATGTGTCTGCTCTCTTGCTCCAGGCTGCCTTGTAATGTAGGTGCCCTCTATCAGGCAGATTGTGTGGTTGGAGATAGGGGCTGCTACTTGTCTATTCTGGGACTGTGCTGTCCACTGCATTCCTGCCCTTATATTGTAGACAGAGGGGAGGAGGAGATGATGGTTAGGGACAGCTGGACGCCGGCGGTCCAAGACAGTCAAGGAGTCATAAAGGGAAAGGTCAGGAGTTTGGAGTGTGTGGTGTCCCTGGGGAGACGTATACCATACAGGTGGTGTAACTGTGCAGCTGCCAGCCAAGCACCATGTAAGTGGGGTGACACTCTGTAACCAGTCCTGCAGTTGACTCTGTCAGTCCTGTTCATTGTGATATTTTCATTACAGATGTATGACCTGACACTCCAGGGGCTGAGCTGATACAACCTGTCTGCAGTGCCACTCCCATCAGCTTCACAGCCTCTTCACTCACTGACTCACTGACCATGTCCGCCCGCCTGCTCGCTCTCTCTTTCTCCTTATCAGGACAAGTAGGTCTCAGTGACTGTCTCTGTGACTGCCAGACCTCCGCTTTCCACCCGGCGCCACGCCGTGTGGGAGGGCTGGCCTAGGATCACTTCCTGTCACCTCGGTGTGCTTAGAGTGAGCCGTTTCAGGAACCCGCCGTCACAAACGGAACCCGCAGAATTAAGCACCGCGAGTCCGTCTTACCTAGCCAGGCTGACGCGTTCATTGATACGGAGACTGGTATTTCCCAGTGTGGCAGGGAGTAGATGGAATCAAACCGGCAACCCCTAGTCAAATGTTTAGAAGTCCAGCAGACTTTGAATAAAGCAGGGAAGACAGAGATAGACTGTAGAGAACTATCACTACTTCCGCTGAAGTCGCAAAAGTTGGATTTAAATAAAATATACTTAAACATTTTGTGCTGCCCTTTGATGGAATAGATACAGGTGACCCTGCCTCTCACCTATTGGCTGCTGGAGAAAGGAGCCTGCATCCCTTTATCCCACCCTGTGGCTCTTCCAATGTTAACAGTGAAATGTGATTTCAGCGCTGACACTGCCTATCCTTCTAGCATGAATTGAGATTTGCTCTATTAATTACTACAAGCAGGACTGTTAACAGGGGGCAGTCAGGGTAAAATTTATTATTTAATAATAATGTGTTAGAATTTGGGTTGAGACTCTTTTGTTACACAATGACCAGATATCCAGTAAAAGAATACAGAGGGCAATATCAGAACAAAATGATGCCTTCACTGACCCGCACACACACTTCGTCTTGGCCCTGAGTTCTGCTGTTTGAGATCTGATATTAAATATATAATAAATCCCTTTTAAACGGCAGTATGCTTAATACAGCATTTCAGTTAAGTCAGCTTCAAAGGTTCAACCCAAAGAAAACCTGAATGCACACATGATGAAAATGTGAAATGACTTGTAATTACCTTAATGCAAGGCTCACTATAGCAATGAAACAAGCTGACCCGTGGCCAGGCTATAAACTTTATCTTCAGTGGCTTGCCATATTTATTCCCACTAATTACCTACTGACTACAGGAATGGGTAAGGTGGCGTGTATATTATCCAGCAAAGACGTTTAGGGCCAATCTAAGAGAGTCGAAGGCTCTGAGACTTGGAAGCTGGCGATTCAGTTCCTGTAGCCGTGAGGATAGCGCCGGCAGTGCTGCTGCAGTCCACTGCAGACACCAGCGTCCCCCTTGCCCCACCCTTCGTTTATACGTGAGCAGAACCCAGTGGCTGACTCAGCACTATTTGCGTGCCCGATTGGTTGATCGGAGAAGGAGACAGAAGGGTAACAGGAGCCCGTATCTTGTGCTTAGTCACTTCCTCTCCTTATCGTCCCCAAAGATAAAACAGGTCTGGATTAAAAAGAGAAAAAAAAAAAAAATTAAAAGCGCTTCCTGACCTTGTTCCGCTGCTTGGCTAGGGTGCGCTGCGCACTTTAAAAAAAAATAATAATAATATTTTCACACTATAGCAGATATTGTGGAGCAAGTGAAACAGCCAACGCGCTCAGCTAGCCAGCCAACCCAAACTCTCCTCGCAGTAGATAAACGTCCTAATGGGTTTGCTTACAGTTCATAATGTGTCTTGACGGGATTCTAAACATCTATAGGACATCAATAAGCATGTCTGCAGGGCTCATACATTCTGATTACTGCAGTCTTTATCTTTCTACGCTCTTGATTTTACCTCACAATAATTTAATCCTCAAAGCGGTTTTATTCTTTGACCTTTTAATCTAACGGTAACACCCTTAAGACGATCAATACCTATTTGGATGATATATTTAATTATCCCTCTCACTCTCTGGGAACGTTTCTTCGTCAACATACACAATGCTTAACGAAAACTCACGCCTCTCTACTCCACTCGTGGAACCTCACTAGAAATGTTTAGACGGTATCTTTCCTTAGAATTAGCCGATGATGAGCTCCTTGGGACATTTATTATCTGCTTATAAAAGTTTGTAGCTCACTCCTGCAAGACGGATAGCCACAACCTGAGCAGGGATAAATGAATGGGCACAGTTCAGTTTACTGAGCAGGAAGAAGCCAAAAGGCTTTGTTAAAACAAGTAAAACTATGTCATCTGGTTTTTAACATCAGGAAACATGTATACCAACCGCCATATCAGAGCTGACCTCCCTTATGTTTTCACCTTTCTTTCTCTCTCGCTCGCCGTCTCCACCTTTACAGAATGATTCTCACTCTGAGCACGCACCACCCCACCCCCAGCCTCATCTCTTCCTCCCTCCCCACCCCATGTTCCCTTCCTACCTCACTCCCTCTGCCACTTAGTTATTTTAGCCATGCATTCATTACGGGCCGCAGCGAGGCCACAAAGGCACGCTTGATATACACTCCGTTGTGAAACAAAAATCCAATGCAGTTAAAATCAGAGAAGGTGCTTGTGTGTAAAGACAACTTCAGCTTGCGGGACGCTGGGACCTTCTTGAAAGGACTGTGGACATTTTCTTATGACTCCTCTGTTTCGACTTGGGTATAGAAAACGGTCTGGGTTAGTTGGAGTCATTCAGCTCACCTTAGGCAGATCAGCATTTTTAGCACTTATGTAAAACATGTAGCGTAAGTGTCGTAGACAAGTTGTCATAAGTCAGCAAAGCTTTTGACTGTTAGGGAAAGTATTATATGCCATGGGTAAAAAAACTATCAGGCATTATCCTGACTATATTAAGAATGTGTGAAAGAAACTGGCGCCCTGTTTGAAGCTCAATCATCCAGTTCAAGTTTGATCTGTATTAATATTTTAGATTCTGAATTAGAGGTGGTCAAAACATTCCAAATCTGTGAAAACCTTGAAAAACCTATGAACATCCCTGAGTTCATTTGGCCAAAAGCTCAGGCTTCTTCACATGGTCTGCTCACGGACTTAGGCAAACCCAATTTCACATAGTTTGCTGACCTTCAGAATATTCAGAAAATTGAATGCAGTGATTGTGGATTAGTTAACCCATAATGCAGTGCATCATTAAACTGACTGCTCAGCACAACGGGGCAACTCAAAACGTACTTCCCTTCTTACTTCAAAATAAAATGCAACTTAAAGCACACAACTTTATGTCTGGACGTCACAACAGCTCAGACATACTTGACCAGACTTGATCATTTCTAAACACAATATTGTGGTAAAGGTTATTCTGCTGTTGTAGCAGGTTAAGCTAAAAGGAAAAGTTAACCCAACTTCTGTCTCTTTCCCAGCTTTTGATTCACTTGTTTTTACTACTTCTACATTTTTTTTCTTTGTTCATTTACTCTTTCAATATGTATA
>VMRN01000117.1:813955-873088 GCA_010277015.1 Poeciliopsis turrubarensis
ATATATATATATATATATATATATATATATTTTTTTTTTTTTTTTAGTTTGACTGAATCTTAACCTCTGAAAGTCACAAATTGGAAATTTTCGGAGTTAAGCTACTTATCAAATTATCTTGAGTAACAAAGCTCATCTTGTTGCAACATTTAAATTCGCCATAAGAATTATGAGAGTGATACTAAAAGCCAGAATATTATCAGATATTGAGAACAAAGTTCTTCTATGTGCATAGAAAAATTTTAGAAAAAGTCATACATTTTCTTTACAAATTTCTAGAAAATATACACTGACAGGGGAGCTGGTGTATAAACCGTTGACAAATAATAAACTTTATCAAAAATCTGTACTGTGACTTGTCCCAACACTTTTGAAACATTCAATTACTCTCCCATTAAGTGTAAAACTATACACTATTATATTTACATGTTGTACTTCTTCTCTTCTTCTCTATTTGTATCTTTGACATTGATTTTCTTACTCATCCCATCCTTTATAAACGTTTTTAGAGGGGTCAGAACATTATTGTTTCTACAATGAAACCACAAGAGAACAGAAGGCGCATATGACCCTGTTTCATGACGGTCTGAGTAGCCCTTCCCGTTTTGAGTCTGGCCACAGACTGACCACTGGAGACGCATAAAAGGAACTCAAGTCCAACACACATATGAGCCTAATGCCACACCGGCAGCCGCAATGCAACATGAAAGCGTTTTAGATCATGTGACACACGGCTTTCTGGTTAACGTGAGCAATTCCAAGAATTTCTACCACAAATAATCTCATCTGTGAAATGTCCCTCAGCTCATCTCAGCCTCTCTGCCCTATCCTAGTTTCTTAACTATATTAGCTTACAGGCTCTAAGCATAATCAGCTTGAACAAGGGGAGAGGGGAGCCTTCAAATGGGCAAAACAAAACAGGAGCTCTTCAGAAGCAAGGTGTATTCAGTGCTAAATATGTGTGCAATTTTGCCTCTTTGTAATATAAAAAAATGTTGGTAAATGAAATTAATAAATGTCTGCAAAACCTGATGTAACCTAGAACCTCGTGCCAGATAGTTCTCCATGCTACCAAAAAATATTGAGTGGCTGACTGTAACTAACTTTTACCTTGAGGCCAGTTGCATTTAAGGATGCCTTTATTAGCACCACAAATCTGGAACAAACTTGCAGAAAACTGCAAAACAGCAGAAACACTGACTAAAAATCCACCTGTTAAGATTTGCTTTTAAAACATAATAAATGAAACACTGGCTAACACACTTGATGTGTATGATTTTGACTATATGGTGTTTTCTTTGCAACTTTGCAATATACCGTTTTTATTATTCATTGATTTTTTATTATTTTATTAACTTGCACCGCAAGCGGACAGGAAGCAGGAAGCAGGAAGCAGGCTACGCTGTAGGGCATGCTGGGTAAATAACAATCAAAACAAACATGGATATCTAGAGCTAGTGGGAGACATAGTTAGTGATGTTTTGCCAAAGACAAAAAAAGAAATCCTGGGACTCCACAGTCTCATTTCTCTACTTATTGAATATTTTACTGAATTGTCAGCAAAATAAATCCAGTTCCAATACATTCAAATGTATCCACCCTCAAGTCCACACATCTATCACATGTAGAAAAGGTCAAAACCAAAAAAGAACAAAACCAAAACAAACAAAAAATTCACAAATCTTAGGTGACTTTATTCTGGATTGTCTGGGAGTCTCTCAATAGAATAGTTGCCATGATGTGTTAAAATTGTTAGCAGAACCAATCACTACATGTCTCTGTTGTTCAACCTTGAGATTTTACGGTAAGTTTATGGGCGGGCGGGGGTGAGGGCTCCTTTTTCACACCACTACACTAGATTTCCTTTTCTTTTGTGAAAAAGGAAGTTACACTCTGTGTCTTCTTCAGAGGTTTTTGTGTATTCACTTCAATGGTGAATGGGTTTTTTTAAAGGGTTTGGTCCATTTGACACAGTGCAGTGTGAAAGCGAACCACACCAGCTGAAAATGTAACAAATGTTGTAACTTTGGTGCCCAATTGAACTGAGTGTACCGGACTGTCAGTTCCGAAAACACTCTGAGCGACACCATCTACGATTCACTCAGGACTGAATGTTAGGGCAACAGGTCTGGACTAACAAACTGAGAAGGCAAATCAAAATGTGTTGGAAAATAAAAAGAAAAAAATCATCTTGTTTATCATTCTAAAGTAATTGCAAAAACACAGATTTTGGATTTGGGGTATTTCCTTTGACCTTTTCTACATGGCTAAGTGAAATAGATTCCTCTGACTTTACAAATGCAAAGCAAAAATTGCTATGCGCAATTCCCAAAAGGTTCTACTAAGTCACTTTACACACTAACAGCAAGAGATGACTCCATTCAGATAATGTTATCTCACTGAATCAAACAGAGGAAAAAAATCTTTCACTGCAGCAAGTGAAATTCTATAAAGGGAGCCCATAACTACTACAATAGCTCCGAGCTACGACACCGATGTGTCACTAAACCTACATCTTCCAGAGGTCCTGCTGCTGATACAGCACTACTTCTGCAAAGTGGAGCTCACGGTTACAGATGGTAATCCAGCTATCATACACTGTAATAGTCCCTGTGCAACAAAATGGAAGCAATTATCTCAAAGCACACAGCGATCGGTGGAACAGATCACAACGCATAACTCTTTACGGCCTCGGCAGATTTACTCTCTGCCACTGACTCTCTCGTAGTGTAATTCATGCTCTTTATGATCCAGTTATTTTTCTCTTTTGGTTTCTCTTTCCTTTCGTCAACAAATCGTTTGTTCCTGACCACGATAGCCGCACTCCAAGCAGTTTTGGAGACGGAAAGTCGCCGCATTCCATCTAAAAGCCCTCAGTCCCTTTTCTTCACCTCCTCTGTCCTCTACCTTGTTCTCCTATTTCCTCTTCAGTAGGTTCTGGCCAGTGAGGGTGATGACAGACGAATGCTAACAAGCTTTGCCCTGACTCTGCACTCTGCTCCTCTTCGATTCATAGATATGTGCACTTACAGGAAGGAGGAGTGGGCCCGACTTGCTCTGTCACTCCGCTGACAGTGAGTCTGACTGACATGATCGTTTTACCAGCTGACAGGGCCAAGACTGACTCGCTTGCATTTGCGGTCTTGCAGGGTTCTCCTCTAATGGTAGTCCTGCATCATGTTTTATCACTGGCTGCAGCGGAGAGGCTCAGCCACTTTCTGACACCTGCGCTCATGTACGCTGATCCTAATAACCGTCTCCTGACAGGCAGAGGGGAGCAGAACACATGAGGCGTGCCCGGATGGATACGTAGGTCAGGAAAGGCGTACAGACGATGAAACTTATAAAGGCTATTAAAAATCAGCCTGTTAAAGTGACAGACTTTTTCTGCTGAAAACAAAAAAAAATAAAGTATGATCAATTATAAGTCTTGTCTCATCCAGTGGAAGAACAAATATGCGGAAGTACATGAAGACGTTGCTCAGTCTTCTTTGAAAGGGGTTTGTCAACATGCCACATGTTTGTAATATTTACCATTTCGGAACAATTCATCTCTTAATTGATCAGATTGTGAGTTCCATGCTGGAACACCCTGATTTATTACAGCCATATTTAGTGTCAATATCTGACAATATTACACTTTGCGTGGTTGATTTGCTTCAAACCACAAGATTTTTTTTCTGTCCGCAACATTAAAAATGTTGTCTCTAACAATCCGACGGTAATAATCCAACGTCGCTGTCAGACTCTCCTCCCTTCCAGTCTCACATTTTTTTCATGTCTTTCAAGAACCGTTCAGTTATTTATCACTGTTGTCAGGATTCCCCAATTACTGATAAATATCTCAATTGTCAAAGGTTCTGTATTTAATGATGTGAAACATTTTCTACACTCCTGCTAAGTGATCCCACGATGAATCAGGTACTGCCAAATGAAACGAGGTCTGTGACAACCGAACTCAACACACAGTACGAAGCTCAGGGTAAAATGACAAAGTAGCAATGATTTAATGGTTTTTGTGGGATTAATCAAAGGCATTAAAAAATGTCACAAAATTTGAACTCATGTGCTACAAATAAAATGCAAAAATGTAATAAAAAGAAAATCTCCGCCTCACGAATGAGGTTAGTTGTCTGCATGTTTATTTTCTTGCTTTATGGTTGTCCTCGACTCACCTGCTTCCTCATTCCACTAACAAATCAGGAGACACGTTCGTTCATCACAAAGGGCAACACAGAACACTGATTATTAATTAATTAGATTAGAAATGACCAAATAATTCAGTCCAACACCTTGCTTGTGGAAGCACAATAAAGAAACAAGAGTGGGCAGGGTGCAAAATGAACAGAGATACTGTTAGTTAAACAGTGGCACAGACAAAATGTCCAAATAAATAACGAAACTTTTTATTAACACTTACGTATCAGAATTTCACTTGTTTCTGTCAATTTAATGTTTTTCAATCATCTTGTCCTTTTAGTCATGAAAACTGGAATAAACATGTTGTTTATTATGACTAGGCCTGAAGCAATTAATCAAATGAATAGTGAGGATTTGATTATTGAACTAATTGCCAACTAAATTACTAATGAAATAATCACTAAATCTAAAATGAGAAAATGCTGGAACTAAAACACAAAGCAGTAATTTATCTGAAAGTCGTGCAGGTTTTGCATTTAAGGTGATGAACCTTCGTTGCCTGTTTAAATGTTTTACCCAGAACTCCTCAAGTGGCAAAGTTTTAATTTCACTGGATTCAAATTCTGCAAAGAAAAAAAAAATATCTTAAGCAATTTTTTGTTATCTGGTTATTAGTTGAAAATAGTCAACAGGTCAGCCCTGCTTGACATAAATCAATCAATCAAATTTTATTTGTATAGCACATTTCAGCAACAAAGCATTTCAAAGTGCTTTACATCATAAACACAAAACACAAAGTCATGCAACATAGAATTAAAAAAAAATAAAAAATAAAAAAAGTACATTGTTCCATATTATGTCAAAAGTCAAGCTGGAAATGTGAGCTTTTCAAATGTGGATGTTAGAGGTGTCTGTTCAGCTGCAGATACATCCTTTGATGTTATTAAATTTTAGACAACAATATGTTTGTTCTCCTATTTTAAAAAATAATTTCCACTTTTCGTATAGTTTTAATATTGCATAAATAAAGCTTGAATTGTAAAATGAAAACTATGCAAAAGGTACCAATTTTTAACCACTTTTTTTTACGTGATTGTCAGAATAATTAATAAAATACCTGATTATTAAAACAAAAAAGACAATAGGCTGCAGGTCTAATTATGACCACAAAATACATTTCTGTCCACGGAACAAATCTGTCCTCAGAAAGAGCATTGAGAGCAGGAGGAGGGTCAGCACATGCTGCTGGTCCAGCCCTGTTGTTGGCTGCTAGCTCAGGCTAACATCCAGCAATATAAGAAGCACATTTTTCATATTGTTGACTTTTATGTTGTTTATATAAGTATTACGGATGAAGAGAAAGCAGTGAGATCGTCACAGTTTAAATAAAAACAAACAAACAAAAAAAAAAACAAGACATCCCATACTCGCAGAACTACATTAAAACTTCAACACTTGCATACATTCACACATGTAATCATTTGAATCTGAACCCAGACAAAAGCTGCGACAGATACATTTACACCAGCTTGAATCATTTACACAGTAGTACAGTAAACTATATTAAAGGAACTGAGTTGATTTATGTTGTAATTTTTTTCTTCTTCTTTAAAGGGATATTAAAATTAAAACTTTTGGGGTGAATCTGAGATTGTAAGTCAAACTGTTCTGGCCTTGAATTACTACCAGGAGAATAGGAGTAAATATTGCATATACTTTTCAATAACCACACTGGTTCCTCCTCTTCTGCTCCACGAGACTTCATCTTATAAAAATAATCTACAGCACACCAAGTCGCCGTCTCCCAGTGTTCATTTGCTATTCTCATCACCGGTAATGGAAGCAACAATGTGCCCAGGAATGTATTATATTCCAAGATATTCTTTTATGAGATACATCAGTGAAACTCTGCTTCATGTCTCCCTGAGATCCTTCCACTGGCGGTGCATTTCTGAATATTTTTGCAGGAAATTGATGCATGAATTTGAATTGTGCGGGCTGCATTACAAGAAAATGGTGTATGTCCCACCAGCCCAATTTTTTTTTTTTTTTTTTTTGCATTCATTAGGTAAAGAATTGCTTGTTTTGTGTCGAGTGATGGCATCCAATATGTGTTTTCATCAGAAGAACAGCAGGAGACAGAAAATGCATTTTTCTAATTTTTTGGTCAACTGACAATTACTGTGTCGTAAAATTGTAAATGTTACGACCTTATAAACACCCGTGGAGTATAATTAGAATATTAGGATCACTGTAAACACTGGCAGTAATTACAGGGGTGCCAATGTAAAAGGGACCCTGTGTTTGAAAAGAAGAGTGTTTGTGTGTGTGTGTGGGTGTGTGTGCGTGATTTGGAGCTAGCAGGGGGGAAATGGAGAAAGGGACGTAGCGGGAAGGAGGGGGTTGCGTCCCACCACCAGCGCCACCACACTGCCCTTGTTTCTTTAATTACTTCCCTCTGCTTCACAGCTTCGCTGCATAACAATTATCCCGCGTGTTGATTTGCAGCGACCCCTCTCTCCTCGTACGGCACGGTAACGGACAGGCTCTGGCATCAGCAACCTCGCATCATGTACAAGTGGGAGCAACTAAATTACACTGGAGCTCTTCCACTCATCTTTTACTCATATTTACCCGTCTCCACGAACTAAGACATGATACTGAACAGAAGTTGTCTGTTGAAGTTAAAGTTTATCCCGATACATTCCAGCACTGCAGCTTAAGGTGTTTCCACACCGGTAGTCTGACGGACTCGGTTTGATTGGGGATCAAAATTGCAACATTTGTTGCATGTTCAGCTGGTCCGGTTCACTTTCGCACTGCACTGTCAAACAAACCAAACTATTTCAACAACCTGCTCCCCTCCTCGCCTGTGGCGGCGCTGCACCGAGAACCACTGAAGGAAACAACATGAAAATGTCTGAATAAGACACTGAGTGCAACTCGCTTCTTCACAGAATTAAAATAAAAATTGAGTGGGCAGATCTTTCAGTAGTAGTAGGATTTCTCATTTATCTTTGGCAAAAGACCAAGAGCCATTTCTCCTGCTACTGCTAGACTTTCGCAATTATTGTTTTGATTATATTACCCAGAATGCTCTGAGCTATAATCCATTTCCTGCTTTTGATCGTGGTATCCACATATCCATTTGAAATACAGCAGAGTTCTCTTCAACTGAACTGAGACCTAGATTTGAAGGCAGACCGGGTTTTGCGTTGTTGGTCGGCATCACAGTTCGATTATGCATTTACATCTCCACAAACAAACTGGACCTTGTAGGCAAAGGAACTAGAATTTGACTAAACAGGACTAAACAGGACTAAAGAAACAGCCCTGTTTAACTCTGAGAGTTAAAATGTACATTTCGAAAAAAAAAAAAAGAAACAACTGAATGACATGCATGCAAAGTCATCCAACTATTAAATTGAACTGTTTTCCTACATTTCATACAGCCACATAAATTCATCATAAATTTCTCATTTTTTAAACTTTTGTGACCTGTCCACTAAGTTGCCCGAAAGACGTTCCAAGAGAAATGCTTTTATCTCAGAAAGTCAGTCAATCACCCAGATTTGTAAAACAATTCTGCCCTGACACTGACAAAAAAAAAACTAGACCTACCATGCTGTTTGCCTAATCTACAAGGACAGGACCTGGTCCAAACAGAAAGGTTTGTCTGGTTTGATCCCGTCGTTCTCACACACTCCCAGAGTAACAGAACGAGGTTTGGCCTTTTGGAGTCTATTGGAGACTAATTCAAGCAGATGTCTGTTTAATTGATTGAAACAAATTACCTCAGCATTGATCCCTGTCCCGGTGTAAGAGAGGGATCGGCTTTTCGGAGTCACTTGGCGTGTGTGTGTGTGTGTGCGTGTGTGTGCTGTTTGGCTTTGACCTGCTCACACTCAACGAATGACTCAATCGCTGAATGATAAATCGTAATTTGCTTTCTGATTACGCCGCTTGTTTTCTTGATCGATTAAGACGTTCCCATAAAACCGATCATTCTCACATTACAGCGCTTGACCAATTAACTAATTGAGTCTTAAGGCTCGTGATCATGAGTAATTTATTAGAAATCTGAAGTCATTTTTTATCAAGGCCTCGATGAGTTTTCGTCTTTTTTATTCGTCCTCTTGAGCTCATTGGTGCTTCTGCTGCAGAGCGAGTTTCCTTTTGGAATGAACGATGCTTTGTGCTTCAACACGTCACCGTGATGACAGGTGCACAAACGGTTTCCAGGTGTAAACTGTGAAATCACACATCTACCTTTGCTCCAGTCATTTGACAAAAGCAGTGTCTACTTCCGAACCTCAGTGGACGTGCATTGTGCACATATCAGAAAAACTCTGGGACTCCACATTGTGGCTTTATGTACAATGTGACGGCGTCTGTGTGTGCCCGTCATTTGAGCAATGACTTTGGAAGAGGTGCACACCTTCAGTCCCCACGGGATTCACTTTAGACATAAACATAGAACGGGATATAATAGGCTGTGTCCTTGCACCGGGGCGACACGACCCATGCATTACCTTTCCACTGTTTCAACTACTATCACTCCTCACTTGTATTACATTCTGCAGGTCACTGCCGATGCAAACTTACAACAAACATGATTAAAAGGGGAAAACAACTGGCAATGAAGGGGGACAGTGTAGAAAAAAAACAAACAAACTTACAACCTCTGTTTGCTTCCCCTTTCTCCTCATATGCATGAACGGTTCTGCACAATGTGTTTTCACACACATCAACTCTGACCAGTTGATAGCAGGTTTAGCAGATCCTATGACCTACAAATAACAGCAAAACACATTTTCCTACTTAGGTGAGGAATTCAACATTGGAATCAAAATGTTGAATATTTATTCCAAAGAAAGATAAAAATCGTCTAAAAAGAACTGTCTAAGCAATCCATCTATCCATTATCTATAGCCACTTGTCTTGGCGCATATCTCCAGCGGGAGGGAAGTCGAGGGGAGACGCACGCCCTGTGTAGTATGGGTGCACTGATTGCAGTTTTCTGGCCAATCACGGATGTTTAAAAAGCTTGATCTGCTGATTTTGACTTCTTTTGTTTTTTTTTTCGATACAGATTTATTTTGGTCTGAAAAGTCAGTAAATATTGAGACAAAGTCGGCAAGTTGGAAACAGTGCAGTGAACGTGGTGGGCAGGTCTGTCTGTCAGTCCTCTCACTGCAGGGACAGTGGCTGATTTTCAAACCTTTGTGGAGGTAGGTAAGATCAGTGGACATATTGGGATTCTCTTGCAAGTGCTGGCCGATGTCTGACCTCCGAATATTGAGGAAATCAGTTCATATTTATTGTTGCACCCTTTACTAGACATTTCACCGCAGGGCGAGACAGACCGACAGGACGACAACCACACACACCCACTCATATTGAAGAACAATTTAGAGAGATCTCTTCAGTCCGAAACAGTGTCTGCGAAGTTGAAAATCTACTAATGTAGTCAAATCCTCCGGGTTACAGGCCAGCAGTATTTCAGTACAGATCATGCAACTCAATTAAAACTTTTAATCTCGTCCTACCAATACTTTTTTTTTTTTATCAAAACCATTATGTGATCAATTAAGTTTGTTTAATTATTCTACCTGGATTGGATTTTATGTCCCCAAATCCTAATCTGTCTTTAATTATACAGAGACAAATTGGAATGAGAGAGACGTTTTTTGTTCACAGGCCCTTCAACTGGAGGATTTCATTGTATTATTGTATTGCAGCGTTGGAAGAGAAGACTCTGACTCTTAGGTCAGAATTAAGTGACTTTAAAAATGCTCAAAAAGATGTAATAAAGGAAACAAACTCCGAATGGAATCTGTAGAAAGCCTGTTGAACTATTGATCCAAACAGAGTGAAGACATGAGGGACGACTAAAGAGTTAAGGCAGAACTGTATGCACTTAATCACAGTCAGTTCTATCTTCAGAAAGATTGATTTATTTATTTTTTGTCTGAATGTTGGCGTTCCACCTCTTCAACTATCCCTAACCCCTGCAACCAGGAAGGCGTTCAGTCCGCCACCTTTACCGTCTCTAACCAGCCGGAGAAGGCAGAGAAGAAGCCATCTGCCCAGAAAGTGTGCGTGGACAGCGGGACGGGCGGATGGACGGAGGCCTGGAGCGGCGTAAGGCAAAACGGTGCCGCCGGTTTACTTTCGGCGGGGCCTCCCGGTCGTCCGGCTTTGGCTGTCTCAGCACGGTGCCGCAGTCAGCATTGTTGCATATTTAATGTCCTGATGAGAGCTTCCACCTGCTGACACAGGCAAAGTGACAGAACAATACCCGCCCAACCCCTCTTGTACACTCCCCCCACCCCCCGTCCAACACACACACTGAGGACCTGAACACCATCATCAATCCAGGCTCCCTCTCTGCCTCTTTCGCCTCGCCTCATCTCACACGCTCACTCGCCACAACTCCCTCCGCTCCGATCCCACTTCAGTCCGCGCTGCTCTCTCGTTTCCCTTTCGTCACCCCTCCCTCACCACTCCTCCCCCTCTCTTCGCCACTGTGCCCTTCTATCTTTGAATTCCCCCACAGAACAACGACCTTTCCCTGTGGTTCTTACAAATCACTGCAATAAATCCTAACAACATAAAACACACACACACACACACGCACACGCGCACAGTAGCTTGGACTTTCTCACAAACACACACTTTATGTTTTTTTAATACGGATGGGTGGAGGCTTTATGTTCTTTACTGATGCGGATGTCATGCACTTCTGGACGCAGATTACTCATCCTCATCGTCAGCTGCTAAGATTAGAACTTTTCCTCCTGCTAATGCCCAATTAGCTTCCAATAGGACTGCTGTACAGTCTGCGCAATCGTCTTGTTCATGATTCCCTTTGAGGGCTCTTTTCAGATTGTTAAAAGAAACCGCCCCAGTCCGCAGGACGGACTCCTGGTCAGGGTCACATTCCCACATCCAAACGTCAGAGTTCCTGCGTAGGCTGGCAAAAGAAAGGACTTATGGTAAATACCTATCCTACTGTCTAAATCTAGTCTTTCTTTCTTCCTTTCTTTCTTTATTTCTTTCTTTCTCTCTTTCTTTCTTTCCTCCTTTCTTTTTTTCCTCCTTTCTTTCTTTCTTGTGTCCTTCCCTTTTTCATTCACTTCAGTCCTCAGCTCTCATGACCTTCTTTTCTTCCTGCCCAGCACCCTTTTTTTCCCTTGCTTTATAGTGTCATTTCTTTAATCCTTATTTGTATCCTTTTTTCTTCCTTGTGTCCTGCCTTCGTTTTGCCCTTCAGTTTTTATTTCCTGTGTCTTTCCTCTTTCCCCCTTTTTCTTCATTCAGTGTGTTCCACACCTGGTCTTTCCTTGGATCTTCTTCTTTCCTTCCTTGTCTCCTACTTTATTTCCCTCTGAGATTCCTTCCTAGAGTCCTTTTTTTTTCTTGCTCTTTCCTTGTTTTCTTCCTTCCTCCCACATGCCCTTTCTTCATTCCTTCACCTATTTAAAAGCCTGTGTCTGCGTTTCCACTCCATACGTTCATCCTGAAAGCTTTAGAAATATCTGCCATTGATTCAAAGTAAAATTTTGTATCTTAGATGTTTAAAATAAACACACTGAGAAGTCTGGAAAAGTTAGGGATTTTTCTCAGCGCAAACTGTGTAGGGACCCTGAAGCTGACCCGGATAGCACCTAAACAGGGACAGGTAAACCCTAACTAGGTCACATACTGTATGCATGCACAAAGTAGGCCAAAACGCATATACTTAAAGTGTAACATGACCGTTATGCTGGTTCCCAAACCACACCCAGATTAGTCAATGTTCCTGCACCCATACACACACACACACACACGCACATGCACACACGCACGCACGCATACGCGGTCACACCTCCACACACTGCGCTGTAACATGCATACTTAATCAGAGCTGAAGAGTATGATCAGACCCGCCTCTCTGCGTTTTTGCTGGCTCAGCAGAATTAGGGCGACATCATGAGGCCTGACATTTTTGGCTCTGAGTCGTTACACGTCAATTCGCCTCCATATTTCTATTTTATTTTATTTTTTTGTACTTGTGTGTTTTTCTGCCAATTCCTAAGCGAGACAGGGAAGTTTTACCAAGAACACACTGCTTGCTCGAGATTGCGTAGAATTTACAGCGGCATGATGAAGATCTCTTCAATTAAGAAAAAAAAAACAACTTAAAAGCAACATTTCAATTAGTGATAATTAATCCGTACATAAATAATATTTTACTACATGTGAAAAGACTTATTAATTAACAAAGTCATTAATAAAGCAGAATTTGAAAGATATCAAACACGGTGGGATCATTTTGTGTTTCTGTGGGAAATCCAGTCATTTTTAATAAGTTAGTTCTGATGAGGCTCATTTCTCAGATTAAAAGGACCTTTTGAAAATAACCTTTAAGCAGAAACTAAACTTCCTTAGACATACATTTTTGTATTAAAAATGTGTTTTTTAATGGTCTGATGTATTAAAATGTCTCCATGTTTTTATAAGCTGAAAGCAGAAAACCATCATAGCTAATAGAAACAAACGCTTTCAATCTTCCTCATGAGTGTAATTAATCGGTATAATGTGTTTCACTTAGTGATAAAGACTTCAGTAATCTTCTAACTTACTGAACGGCTCTGTTTCAGTAACTGATTTTAGCAGGAAGTGAAACCAACATTATGAGTTCATAACCTGGTGTAAAAATTAGGTTTCACTCTAAAAAACAGGTGAACATTTCTTAATTTGACCGACCTCCTTGCCTTCCAAATCAAAAAACATAATCCGACTGATTTATTTCTACTAAGCAGGCCTAAAAGTTGAAGTCTGATTCCGACGGTGTAACGGAGACACAGGCGTCTGAGCGCGCCAATGTGACAGAGAAGGGGCGAGCAGCCCGTCTCCGCGCCTTCCTCTTCCTGACCATCCCCTCACAGCCATGCTATCCATTAAGGAAGCATTTAATCACTGGCACCACTTTACTGGAAGCTTCCGTCTGCCTGCGGCGTGGCCGCTAATGCTACAAAAACTCACATGAGGAGAACTCACACAAACACACTGAATGAGACGGAAAAGAGAGAGTGAGGAAAATGTATTCGCTACATTGCAAGCAACAGAGTGGAGGGGAAAGATTCCAGGTTTCCACAAATAAAATGTTGAAAGAGATATCTGAAAATCTATTGTGGGTAAGCGGAAACTGCTGACTGGAGTTGCAGCTGCATCTTTTCTACTGCATGCATCCTTCTGCAGCAGCGAGCAGGCTGGACTCAACTGGGCCACTTCAAGGCGGAAAACGCACACACACACCTATATGTATATGCAGATAGATAGAAATATAAGTACAGCACATGTGCATGAGGCATCGAGATGAGGTGAAACACTTGTGGACTCGTTAAATTGCCTTTGAAAAGTTCGAGTTTCTCTCAGACGGGACGTCGGATTGTCTCCCGACCTGGGATACATACTTCTTTACATTCCATAGTTGCTCTTGTTCATATGGGCATATAAAGAAGTATGTCCCCCAAGCAGGCCACTGTCCTTGGTAGTGCATCAGGCCGCCCCTCCCCTCCCCCCTCTACCACCACCACCTGCCACCCATGTGTCTCCACCTCCTCCTCCTCACAACAGAGTCAGTAAGGAGGGAAAAATGTTCAATCAGGAGCAAACTGTGACCCCCCCCCACCGTCAGCCCCCACCTGCCACCCCACCGACTGCAAGTCAAACACAACTGAGAAACTTCCCGACATCTTCTCCACACATTGATCCAAAAGAGTTGTGCAGGTTGGGGCTTCAGTGGACCGCTTCGCCACAGAATGTCCACACCTGACACACTCACACAGTCACACACGTGCAAAGAGACGGGAAGCGGTTCACCTTGAGCTTCACACACAGAAGAGTTCAGCTGCAGCGGGATGAAAAGTAGGGAGGAGAGGAGGAGGAGGAGGAGGGGGGTGTTAAAGGATGAAGGGAAAAGAGGAAGATGTTGCACTTACCTAGAGGCAGATGTTGGCCAGGAGCACCCCCCACCTCTTCCTCCTCCTCCTCCTCTTCCACCCCCCCAACCCTCCTGCCTCTTATTCAGCTCTGTCGATGCACCAAAGAGAAGAAGCAGTGCAGCGAGTACGAACAGGAGACTGAGAAGAAGTGTCTTTCTTCTCCTCTCTCAGTGTCCCAGGTGCTGCCTCTGCAGTCTCTCTCTCTCCATCTCTCTCTCTCTCTCTCTCTCTCTCTCTCTCTCTCTCTCTCTCTCTCTGAAAACTTTTAGTCCGGTGCTCAGCTGCCTGTCCCATCGCTGCTCCACCACTGTGATCTGTTCCTTGCCTCATTCATCCCTCTCATACACACTCTGCCCCATGCAGTGTATAGGCTTGCCCATGCAATGCAGTCAACCCCCACCCCACCTCCCACCTCCACCCCCCGACTGCCCACTCCCTTCTATATAGCATGTGCTCTCATTGTCTCCCTCTCTTCCTCATCGGCTCAGCCTTTCCTTTCCTCCCGTCAAACTACAGCAGCGCTACACTTCCATGAATGTGTGCCGGTTTTATTTCGCTGCTCATACGGCCCCGCACTCTGGTCCCGTGCGGACGCCCTTGTGGCTCCAGTGAGACCCGTTCACCTGAGACCCTCTCCCATTAGCCTCAACCGCACAGCCGCACACACACGCCTCCCTCTTCCAACCCCTCCACCTCCCTGTCCCTCTCGGAGATCAATACCAATTTATAGGCAAATGCACAAAGGCTGAGTTGTGCTTTTAATGAATTGAACCATTGCTAACGTCAGGCATCTAATAAAGGCTCCAAGAGAGGTGTTAAGAAAACCTACAGCAGCATAAAGCTTGCAGTGTAGGGGTCACTCAGAGAGCCGTGCCCATATAGATGTATCCATGTATAGATAAGATATACGGCGATGTTGAAGTACATATTAGGGGCTTTAACTCATTCACTTTGACTTGTTAATTAAGCAGATTATAACAATTTCAATGCAGGTAATCACTTTTTTCCTCTTTTTATCATTTCATGTGCTTCTGGTACGGCCGTAAATCAACACCCGCAAACAGTGACGGACCAGTAAGCCGCTTCTGTCGGACCACCGGAGGTTCGTCTCTGCTTCAAAATTGATCTGACCGGGACGCAGAAAAAACGCCTCAGCCGTGTTCAAGTGGTGCTAAAAGGAGTTAGCCTTTCGCTGAAGCCATTCAAGCCTGAAATAGCATTTGAACGCTAAACATGTAGCAGCTAACGCAGACAGACCATCACCGGCCGGCGTCGGCATCCGCAGTCCACATTTCTAAAGAAGTTTCATGAATGATCAGGGTTTCCTGAAACTCTTTGAAGTCAAAGCACTTTTCACCAATGTGATGGCTGAAGGATCGGCATACCAGAACAGAAACAGTGAACATCTTTGTTATTGAACTCGTATGTCTGTTCAATAATTTAGCAGCCGAAAGGATTTTGTAATTAAAAATGTTGGTTATTTTGTCGGTTTTATGCTTTTCATTTAAAATGCAATTAATTACAGACCCTGCAATTAACTCAATTAGAAATTTTAATTAAATCCTGCCACTAATATTTATAAAGGTATTTTCCTATAACTACCTTACTCCACATACTTATGTGATGTAACAAGACATGCACCAATCAGGTTTCTCCAGTTTTAGTTCAGGTTGGTCAGCTCCGCGCCAATTTCTCAGGACCAATATGCTTAAGAGAGAAACATATAAAGACATTAGTTGATTCCTTCAAGAAATTAAGGAATCAAAGGATCGTCTCCATCTATAGATTTATCACTGTGTTTTAGTTGTTTACCAAACACAAACTGCATCTGCTGTTGGTCGCCACTTTCTAGACCAAGACTGTCCGAAGCTGGATGAGAATGGACGTAGTCCTGCTTCCCCACAGCCGCGGAAAGTCAAGCCAAACTGCTACATCAGGAAGTCTGTCACTGTCTCACCTTGAATGACAATTACAGCTAATCAAATCACCATCAAAGCTCGCATTTGCTGCTGACACAGCACAATATTCCCACCGTAACACGCTTAGGTATTGCTTCTACTTGGGGCGGAGGGCCAAAAGATTCCATGCTGAAGTGGGATTTTGTAAAAGTAGCCGCTTTCCAAACATGGATTCCTCTTGTGTTAGAACCCGACATGGACTGATGTGAGACGTGGAAGAAGCTTGAAAAATGTCTCCCTAGTTACAGAAAACCATAAAATGTGAACAATCATTACGTAATGTTTCATTAACACTCAAAACATGTCATAACAATACTAAAATAATCCGACATATTGATTATGACAGGAATAACGATCAGATTTATTGTATTTTACAATGCAGATTTAAGTTAAATGCAGACAGGATAATATTTAGTAGAACGATTTACATGTCTATTGAGCAGAATATTACACCATTTACCCATTCCACTATTCATAGTCAGGTTATCTGCTCTGCTACAGCCTGCAGTCGGCTGCTTGGAAGACGTGACACACAAAGTTCACCTACTGTAGTGGGACGTTGGTTTCAACACAGAAACCAACTTTTAAGCTGGGAATCTTCAAAGAAAGTTGACTTCCTTGACACACAAGGAGAGCAGCCTTCTTTCAACCAGCTGACCAGCAGTGTGGAGCAACATGTCGCCGAGAGGCTGTAGCTATATCAACATATTTGTATTCTCATTTTGAAATGTCGCTTTAGAAACAGTTGACGGAAATTTGCAAAATTCAAAATAACTTCCTCAATTTCGCAAAAGAGTTTTTAAGCTTGCTTTTTAAAAAAGAAAAACAACAAAAAAACAACAAAAAAAAAACGTCTTGTCAGATAGATGGAAACACAATTTCCACAAAAGTCCTGACGTAGCGAACTTTCCCATCCACTGGTGGGTTTGTGTTTTTCACAGGCACCAAACTCAGAGAGTTTTCTAGGTCTAAACCTCATTCCCAGCAGGGAGCTCTCGTTTTTCCTGAGATGTGTGGTCTTTGCCGATGTGTCAGCTCCACGTCTCATTTATTAGCGTCAACGTCCCACAAAATCAGTTTGATTCACTATAAAATCAGTTTGCATGTTTTTATATCAGTAAAACTTTGCGTGTCCATTGCATTGAAACACAGCTTATGTCGTGACTCTGTGCTCTCTGCAGTGGAACAAACCCGTATTGGTCACTTCAGAATGTTTTCTGTAATAAAAGGACTTAAAACGAACAGCATGACGGAAAAATGTTACATGTCTGAAACTTTGGAACTATTTCTACCAGTAAAAATGGACATATTCTCTCAAGTTCTGATACTTTTTCTTGCAATACAGTTTGACAACTCCTGCAATTTGGACATACAAATTGCCTGAGGACATCAAGAGCAGCTACAAAACGATGTGAATATGTCATCTCCTACCGCACCCCCCATCTCCAAACCCCCAGTATTGCCTTCGTGTGTTCATACCACTGTGTAACCATTGCCATGGGGGCTGCACACATCAGCCCTGCACGCCCAGTAATTAAACTAAAAGTCTCTTCCATAAATCACGCTCGTCCTCTCCCAGCGACGGAACGAGGGTTTTGTAAATCACCGGCCGGGGCGGCTAAACGAGAGGGAAGCGGGGTGGAGGGGGTTTGCACACGTGCAGCGCTCGACACACAGACACATTATAAAGAATTAAGCTGCTTCTCCACTCCAGCCTCTGTGCTATTGCCGGCACAATATTCCAGACAGGAACTGCAATTCTCCAGGGCGGAATTGCCGACCGCTGTAGATTGCAAAGATAAGGCCCGTGGATTAGAATCACCTGCACTGTGATGCATTGCTGGGGTGGAATTGTGTGAAACTCGCCAACATCTGTTGGGACTTCGGTTATCCTCATGACTGAACGTAATGCATTTGTCACAAACACTTGAAATATAGGGAAAAAAAAGGGGGGATGGGGTGATGCTTTGTTTCTGAGCTGGAGGGACATCAAGAAAGTTTCGCACCCAACTCGTTATTGATTATTGGAGCAAAGGATTTCCTTTGGGACAACTGTGTTCTATAACAGCTGCCCCCCCCCCCCCCCTAGCTCCCAGGGGCCAGGCGGGGGACACCCGACACTCTGCCACCTCCAGCATTTCACTGCAAGGCCTGTCAGGGCTCCGGATGCTTGACAGACAGCTGACCACGGCTGATCTCCCTGGTATCTGCTAACTGGGTAAAATTAGCCAGGACAGCAGGAGACGGAGACAAGGAGGGGCGGGGAGGAGGGGCTGGAGGGGAACAGATAGGAGCATATGCAAGACACTTTTAGAACCTGGCTGCTGCTTTAAAACCTCCCTGCGGAGAGTGACACCTGCGAGTGTCCCGTCTAAAGATAGAGCAGAGGCCTCGTTTGGACGACTGCTCCAGAACTAAGGTTAGAACACAGAGAGGAGCCGAAGAGCCGAAGAACTTCACGTGGTTCTCCTTACTTATGAGCGGTCACGTCTCTATTCTGCAGAGATGTGAGCGCTCTGTTGTAATCTTCGTCCTGCTGCTGCCAGACAAGGCAGCAATGATTCTGAGGTTCATGCGTTGGTCAAATGTACAAAAAGTCAGCAGTTGTACTCCGTTAAGGTCTGTCTCTAATACTGCAACAAATTTAAAACGTATTATTTGTCATGATCTTTCATAAAATGCTGCAGACCAACTCAAATGGAGGCTCTGCAACTTACACTCCAGGCGGTGGCGGTTGTAGGTTTAATGGCGTCCTCTCTCCTTCCTTAAAGGCTTGATTTGTGTTTCCATAAATATAAATAAATTTCAACATGGAAAAAAATAAAAATATTTAAATAAATAAAAGGTAAAACAGTTTTTTAAAGGCTTTATACATTCATGTGGAATAACCCAATCAGTGTTTCAGATATTCAAGCTGTGAAAAAGCATTCCAGATTCTTCAAAAAGCTGCAGCTTCTGAATTCAGCTGCAATTTGGAAGCTGTGCATCAGATCCGGCTTTGTGTTTCCAGCGTTCCCAGGATACATGCCGTTTTTCCCAACAGGCCTTAGAATCTGCATAATACAGGTGGTGGTAGTTGCCCATTGACAAAATAAGCAATAAGCACAAAAAAAAAAAGACTTGTTTGTGAAAAGACTAACTGGACATGTTTTACTTCCTCATGCCTCCCCTGGGACTATGAAGCCCTGGGTGGTGAGCAAACTCCTCCATACAAAACAAAATTTCAAGAATGTGTTTAGTTCCACTTACAGTTTCTGCACTGTGAATGTTTGCTTGAGGCTTAAAGTTCTACTTTCTGACCGAGAACTCTCCTCAGTGCATCACTTCAGACACAAGCCGTGACCTTTCAACCCTTTTGTGTGCTTTTTTTTTTTTTTATCAGCATGCTACAGTGTTCCTGCTTTCTCTGTTTTCACACTTCACACTAAGTGAAAAACAACCCTTCTGCCCCTTAATTTAGAATAAATTCCCTTTTTTTCAAACCAGCAAAACAGAATGTGCTTAGGAAGGAGGTCAGAGTGAAGCAAACCCAGAAAGACACCTTTAGAAAATAAATGCAGAGTGTAAAAATATGTTTTACAAATATCTAACCACATATTCACACACACACACACACACACACACGCACACAGGCGCGCGCACCCATGCACACACTTCTGCACCTACCGTTGCAAAGGTGATCCAGAGAGGGATGGTGGCCCATGCGGAGTGAGGCAATCGCTGCAGGCGGAGTCTCTCCTCCCTGAGAGCTGAATCAGCGATGGAGAGTTTAAGGATGCAGAGAGAAAAAGAGGAGGAGGAAGGGAAGGAGGAGGAGTGAAAAGAGGAGGAGAGAAAAGAAGAGGATCATTGGAATTTCTCTCTTGCAGAATAAAAAGAAAATGTAGAAGGAAAGCATCAGACCGAAAAAAAAAAATAAAAAAAATAGGATCCCTCAGACAGCAAAAATACACATCATAGAGGAAAATAAATGGAAAGGACAGAGGTTTGTGTAAGAGGACTCGATTTTGATGTGATGACTGGGCAGTGAAATGCGTCAGCCAGCAGCTGTCTGTCCCTTCGCATCACAACCGGGCCATGTAAAGTTAGAAGGAGAGACAGCTGATCGGACTGCAGGGGAAGGAGATGGAGCGAGAATCTGAGTGCTGACAGTGCTGAAGGACAAATCGGGAAGACGGACGCTGGAGGGGGGGAGGGGTCGAGGGAGGGAAAGAGCAGGGGAACGGAAGGCGAGGTGAGAGGAAAAGAAGAAACTGTTTCAATTAAAGAAATGCATCAATTAGAAGGACGGGGAAGAGAGAAAGAGAAAGGTGAAGGAGAAAAATGTGGAACAAGTTCTGATTGAAAGGGAGAGACAGGAAGAAATACAGGGGAAAAGGAAAGACAGTAAAGACAAAACCAAAAGAAAAGAGGAGCATAAACGTAAAAAGAAAAGCAAAACCCACAAAGAAATCAATTATCTCTTACTCTGTTCCATCTGTCTTGTCCTTTCTGCTCCCATATTCCACACTGGGCCTTTCCTGACCTGCCGTCCAGGGATCAGGTCAACGCAGTTCCTCCAAAATGACAAGTTTGAAAAATTCTCTACCAAAGAACTAACATGTTGCTACACACAAAATAAAATAAAGAAAAAACAATGGTTTGGTAATGAATGGCCATCAGATACTGCTTACAGGCACTGTTTGAGTTTTTTTCCTGTTTTTTTTTTTTTTTTGTTTTTTTTTTTAATTTTAGTATCCAATTTGGGCAAAATCAATTCACGAAGAGAACTTGTGTAACGGGAGGTCTAGTAGTGGAGAGGGAACCCCCTCGTTCCCAGCGCTTTTATACCAAGGTAAGAAGCAGACACCCCCACCACTCCACCAGCACACTGGCGTAACCCTGCAGCACGGCCTTATTTAGTGAAGGGTGGCAAAAAATAGACTCCAAAGGGCCGTTGGCTGGGATGGGAAAAGTTAGATGAGCAGGGTGGGAAAAACTGGGAGGTGACAAAGGGGAGGTGTTAAGTCATGTTAGGTAATTATGATGGAGTCCAATTACCGAGACTGGCAAGGCAAAAACAGAACTTTGAAGCTGTTTCCATGATCATTCTCAGCTTTATTTTTCATCCACAGAACAGAAAAACAAAGAAACATGGAAAAAAAATACATAAGGCCTAAATTGCCAAGAAAGTGCTTTAAATTTTAATAAGTTCACTAAATTAGTAAATTTCTCTTTTACATTTTGATCTTAAAAAAAAAAAAAAAAAAAAAAAAAAAAAGGAGATTGGTGGCGCAGACTCTACAACTCAAAAAAGAAATCATCACAGTAAACAAGACCTCAGCATTTTTTGGATTCCCTAATTCTGATTGGACAGATATAGTTAGTATATTGTTCTTCTGAAAAGTAATAGTTCCCATGTTTTTGTTTTCACAAATACAGTGACTGAGAAAACATTTTGAGCTGTTGAAGTGCAGCAGATTTGGAGCTAGAATCCACTAATCTCAATTAGTGGATACTATTTGGTATCCACTATGTAATGTTCATGTCAGTCTCGTAGCATGATGTTAGTGCATATTAGCTGTTTGCAATTTCACAAACCTCTCTTGTTATATTTGGTGCAACTTTGTCCATTCTAACAATGGCCCTGCCCAGGGCATTCTGGGTAAATACAACCAAAACACATGATTTTAGAGGTAAAGGGAGAAATCTTTTACCAAAGCCAAAAAATTTCTACAACCGCTAAAAGATGACACTGTTCCATTTTTGTTAACATTTCACGAAGAAGGACGTTGCGCTCAGTGTCTTCTTTAGAGGTTTTCGGTGCATCGTCATCATAGGCCAGGATTTAGAATGTTTGACAGTGCAGTGTGAAAGTGAACAACACCAGCTCAAAATATAGCAGTTCTTACCATTTCGATGCCCAATCGAACCGACTCCACTGAAGTATCATGTGAACGCACCCTAATGAGTTGATGATCCCATAGAAAGACGTCTTATTTTATTGTGGCACAAAATAAAATGACAATGAATTATCTAATTACATTTTTTTTTTTTTTTTTTTTTTTTTTTTTTTTTTACTGTTTTAAGTATAAACCTTTAAGAAAAAAAAATGTTTGATGAATTACATTGAATCCGACAAGGAAAAAAAAAATGTTTCATAGACTTGTTTTTAGTCATGGGTATAGAGGAGTCTCTGTGTGAGTCTCTTTTCAGTCAGTGAACACATCAGGAAGAAGCCATGAGACACGTGGAGACGGATGGAAAGGGAGTCTGAGAAAGAGAAAGGGGTGGAGGTGTCCAAGAATTGAGAGGAGAGAAGGAGGAGGAAGGGAAGAGAGATGGGGAAAGAAAGGATATTGATTTCCACCTTAAAGAGGCAATCTCCACTTCTCAGGAGCTCCAGGGACGACGCATGTATCTGCACTGTGTGTGTGTGTGTGTGTGTGTGTGTGTGTGGGTGTGTGTGTGAGATCTGTGTTGAGATCAGTCTCAAGAGCGCACGTCAGAGACACAGATACAAACACACTCAGTGGAGGCATGTTAATGATCTTCAAAGAGGTACAGAATAGAAAGTAACACCTTTAAACATTTTTCTTTCTGTACTCTGGATTTTTCAAAAGCATCCGGTTCATCCCTTAATCCCACCACTTTTTCACTTCTTTGTATTTCTTGTTCCACAAAGACACACTTTTACTGTAAAACAGAGCTACATTGAAATAATGAGTCTGCAAATCTCTGCAACATGATGCGTGCGCAAAGATGCATTTTTACAACCTTTGAAGTCCGCCCTATTCCAAAATTCATTGTATATCTGGGAGATTTTTGTTCTTGTGACAAT
This sequence comes from Poeciliopsis turrubarensis, assembly GCA_010277015.1. Classification (NCBI taxonomy): domain Eukaryota; kingdom Metazoa; phylum Chordata; class Actinopteri; order Cyprinodontiformes; family Poeciliidae; genus Poeciliopsis; species Poeciliopsis turrubarensis. The sequence continues at coordinate 836,866 of VMRN01000117.1, forward strand.
GGCGGATGAAGCCAGATTATATTTAAGTACATTAAATGTGGTGGTAAAAAAAAAAAGTCAGGAACTGAAATATGACTAAATAAACAACACAAAAGTTTAGCAAGATTTCAAGCTTCCTTTTAACAGCTTGTGTTTGGTCCTGTCATGGTTGCCAGGCGACGGGACAAATGCTGAGCTAAAGGCGAGAATAAATCTGAAGGTTAGGCCGTCAGACTTCAAACCCGTTCATTTCAGGTCTTCGCAGTCGATGAAGGACATTTCCCGTGCCGAACGGCTAAGTTGAAGAATGCAGCCCTTGAGTTCGGACATCCATAAAATGCGTCATACATGCTCAAAAATAATAAATGCAAGTAATATTTCCTCCATTGGAGCTTTCCTTGTCATTTTGTGTGTAAAGTGTTTCCAAATTGAAATGAAACTGGATTACATCTCTGAGTTCTGAATGCACAACTACATTGAGTGAACCGTTCGTCTGTTCTCTGTTTGATTTTGCTTCACTGTGTTTGCATGCGTGTTTGGATGTGTTTATCCAAATGCTCATATTCTGCGCCTGTCTCGCCTCAGTCATGCCTGCAGTGTGTGTGCTGATCGGTGTGTTTGCACGTCGCCGTGTCAACAGGCACTTTGGAGTCTGTACACTCATCTGATCCGACTTGGCAAGCAGACGGAATAATAAGGTTGTGTTGTAGGACAAAAAAACAATAAGCTCCTTTAAACTCCGCCCGTCCCATTGGAGACAAAGCTGCAAGACAAAACACTGAGAGTGTTTCCTTGTTTTTCCACCTGTTTTTTTTTTCTCCCTCCCTCCACCTCTCAGTGTGATGCAGTTAAAGTTCCCGAGGGAACATTACGTTACCTGGCATGCGAAATGGCCAAGGAGATGAATGCTTTTCCTGCATTACCTGGTGGCAGGGGCAGAAGGGATGGATACAGTGTACGGATTTTGCAGACGCTTTTTAATCTGGGAAAGAGTCCTCTGATCCAAGTAAGCGCCAGGATAGGAAAAAAAAAAAAAACATGCAGGGAGGGGCAGGGGACAAGGAAGTACACACAGAAGACAGAATGAAGGAGGGCTCACATAAACAGTATGATGTGTGATTGTATTTTTAATTAGCGCCACTAGGGAGGGGAGTTAAATATATGCCTTTGGGTAATGCTCACCACTGGAGAGGTTTTTTTTTAATCTTATGAAAAGACTTGGACTTTTGATTTGGCTCCAGCACCGATTGTGCTGGACTGCTTGGCCTCGCAGCTTGTTTGTGTGCAGGGACTTGAACTGCAGTTGGACGGCGACTGCCTGAAAAACAACACGGCGCTCAGAGGAAGCATGCGGTTTCAGAGGTCAATGAGAAACTCAATTGGTAAACGGACAAAATAAAAGAGTTTGTTCGCATTGTCTTTAGCAACCACTGCTATGGAGAAAGTGACCTTGGGTAATTTAAGCTGAATTTAACTCTTCTGTCCACTGAAGAACAACAACCCTGCGCCCCCAATTCAAGTCAATGACAGAGGAGGCCAGAGTCTAATTAATATTCAATGTTAGGAAATGCTGCATCAGCAAACCCAAGCCTCCAGATGAACTGATATAGACATGCTGTGTTTAGAGCATCCAGTCAAGCAGTGTTTGGTCAGCAAAGAAGATTTATTGTTGAAGTTCTTAAAAGTCTAACAGTGGGGAAAATAAGTATCCACTGATGCACTGTTGGTTATCAAGTTTTTCCGCTTCCAAAAAATGGAAAGCTCCAATTTCCATTGCAGCCACATCTAAACTGAGCAAATAATGAAATTATCCAAATACTCATTAATAGACTTCAGATGGCTCTGCGTATGTGCTGACATGGGGACCTTGCCGAGCTGCAGGATTTCATCCTTGATGGTGTAGTGTGTTGCTATGGTAACCTTTGGGACTGCAGTCCCAGCTCTCTTCAGGTCATTGATGAAGTCCTCTAGTGTAGTTCCGGGTTTATCCCTCACCTTTCTCATGACCAATGATAATCCACAAGGTGAAATATTGCATGGAGCCTCAGTTTGAGGGAGATGGACAGTCATTTGGAGTTTCTTTCATTTTCTAATAATTGACGACAAGAAGGCCTTCTGATAGAAAAATCAGGTTTTCTAGCAGATTCAAGTGGGATCTCTGGTAGAGTCAGTCTGAAAAAGTCAAATAAAAAAAAAACATGTTGGTTAAACTACAAAATCCCTTCTGATCTAAATCTTCCTGCAGTATGCATAATTTTGGGCTTTGCTGTATATCGCATGTTTCTATTTCAAAGCTAAAAAAATTGTTTGGCGAAAAACGAAAATTGTAAACACATTTTATACTAGAGGTTTGCTGGAGAGGATGAGTCGAAATTAAAACGGCCCAAACATTTACATATGTTAATGGGCTAAAACTCTTGGTGCATGCCATTGTAATGAAATGACACTTTTCCCACTTTTCTCCACCTCACCTCTTCCCGCTGCTTTCGTCCTCCAGCTGACTTCAGTTTTTAAGCACTTCTAGAGTGCATCAAGTACTTCCTGCAGCTGAAATGACCCATCGCATGTCAGCCAGCATCCTCCTGCTCCGATCCACTGCTGTTATGATTTACTGGCGGCAGGATTCGGCCAATCTTAGAAGCCCAGGCTGAGTTATGGGCCACAGACAGCTCGCAGTGTCGAGTGTCAGCTGCAAATCGATGAACACATCTAAATATAAACTTGTCTCATGTAACGCTGACAAAATCATCAGGCTTTTTTATTTTTCAATAAAAAAATCTGGCCAGCTTGTGTGGCGTGTCCATGAAAACGCGAGATCCTGTTGAGTGTTCATAATGTTCCCGCACTGCCGAGCTTTGATTCAGCCGTCTTTCACGGGGTAGGGATAAAGGGGATCTCCTTCCCTCAGTGCCCTGCCACACACACACTCAAGAGAACCTGGTTCACTACAAGCTGAGGGTGGAGAAAGATGAGCATCACGCTGCGTTACATTTGCCTCGGATGTTAGAAGTGAGATCTGGGAATGATGTCACGACTGACCAAAACAAGCTGTAGTTGTGAGCTGTAACAACAGAATTTCCTGTTTATTTGCACAAGTGTATAATGTGACATGCATTAAGTACCCAACTTTGATGCTAACAGCCGTAGCTGCTATTGCATAAATATGCAATATGGTGGACCCCCATTTTTTTTTGTGGTTCAATATTCGCAATTCCATTGTATTCAGATTTTTAATTATTTGCAGAAATCTGCCTGTACGTAAAACTCTTTGTACCACACATTAGAAATATTCAAACCAGAATCCAAGTTGAGAAGCCGATATGTTGTACCTGGGTGCAATGATAATTCACTGGCATTTGCAATGCATCCAATCCAGAACCATCGTTCATTTTTTCTTGCCACTGATTGGCTGAACCCCAACAGTGGAGATAAAGAAGAGCTTGAGTGTTAGTTTCTGCAGTGCTGCCATGACAGGTTCCAATCTGCATATTAATGTTTAGTGAGTAAAGCATGGACTTTAACATGTTTTAATACATTTCTGGTTTGTTTTTAATCTATACAAAAGTCCTGGGCTGGAATCTTTGTATAAATGTGTTTCTAATACTTTTGTAAAGCTGCAGCACAAACAACATTTGCAACGATTGAATGACTTTTGGCCCACTGAGGGTCATATAGGATCTTTCTGATCAGGAAAAATTCTCATCAGTAGCAATGTGCAATAATTTATATCACGATATATATTGTGATGGATGGTGGTAATGATTTATATCATAATACGATTTGCTTAAGACATACTAATTGAATGTAAAGTACGTATTTATATACATCCAAACTTATTTAACGCTTGTTTTCTTCTCAGAGTTGGGACTGCAACTTGCAGAGAGCTGCACTGCTGATATTAAAGACACGCTTTGCTTTAAGATGGTAAAACTTGCTCGTATTTCCTGCGTGGTTGCACTGGGCGCTTTTACAAGATTTTCTTCCGTGGTTTTGGAAAGACCGTCACACCATCGCTCCACCACACAGCACTTCTTCGCTGTCCGACCTTGCCTGTGGTGACATTTGCCGTGTCCTTGAGCATTGCGCTAACACCGCGAGAGCCGGAAGGGTGAAGAAATGGGATCCACTGGATTCTGTAAGCTTTATCTTGTGTGCGTCCTGTGGGGTTGGATCTGACTTCGCCTGTGCTTTGAACCCAAACCAGGTCCAGATCATTGATGTTCCTGCATGTACCTCTTTAACAAGCTTTTCTCTTCCACTCTTAGCCACGCTGCTCCCGCTTGCTCTGTTTTGATGCTGGCTGGTTAGGTTATCAAGCATTACCGTGGTTACAGAGTACAGATCTTCTTAGGCCAAATTTCTATAGTTTCTACCATCTACCATATACACCGCACATTCCTACTCATCAGATGCCTGAACCTCCTCAGATGAGTCCTTTGAATGGGGAGGAGCATTGCTCTACTCTTAGCTACATCTACATTATAGAGTTCCTAACGCTAAAGCTGTGTCCAGCCACTCCAGTCACCGTAGTGATATCCTCTTACATCCAGGATCTCACTCCTTTGGTCACGATCCATATCTCCTGACAATAGGTGAGAGTTGGAACTATGACAGAAAAGCTTATGTAGCGAGATTTCAAACTTTTGGCTCATCTCTTTTGTCACCAATCACCAGACAGATTTGTCAAAGACAAGGCCCCAATTGGTCTGTCCATAAGACAAACACCTAGACAAACAAACACCTTCTTCAGTGGACACTGAGTGTTGATCTGGACCCAGTAGAACTTTTGAAGCCACTGTACATTATACATAATCTTAAGAGACTCAAAAATAAGCATAATTATTTGCTCATTATCTGTAACAACTCAAGGAGGAAAATCAAACATACAACATATCAAAACACCAGACGACACCATCAAAACATTCTTTAGTTACATTTCTCATTGGTTTGTACAGAAGCTGAAACATTAAATCACATTTTATGAGCACATTTTATTTCAAAAGATTTTTTTCAGCCTTACAGTGCTGCATTTTGACCCACTAGCTTCTCATACATCTAGGATGCTTTCCAAGCAAGAAAGCCATCTATAGACTCTGGAAGAAAGGAAAGGCGGTCATGGCTTTGAGCCAAATTGCTTTTTCTGTGACTACCTGGACTCCTTCTTTAGGCTGAGAATAGCATTGACTTGCCCTTTGTTTCACATAGATATATAACTGTCTCAATGGCAAGGTCATGTGACAGTTTCCACACAATCTCTCTCTATCCCTCCCTTTGTTTCACTCAGCCCCATCCTCCCTCGATCCCAGATATGCCGTTGCATTACAGCGAGAGAGCAACCATGAGGAAGAATGCTAAATCAAACAGCGTTTCAATTATCCTTATTGTCAGAGCAAGTGTGCCTTGTCTTCCCGCTGCTCTCTGCCATGCTAATACGGCATCAGTTGGTGGGCCGAAGAAGGGCCGGAGGAGAACGAGGCTGGCGGAGGGGATGGACCCTCGGAGGGGACTGGGGAACGAGCCGATGACACATTGATGGATCTAAGTCCTGCTTCGCATAATCATTCTCCTGGCCACTTGAGGACAGCGAGAGAAGGAGGGGGAGGAAAAGACAGACGAAGGAAAGCAAAAAGACACAGAGGGAGGAGAAGGAATAGGGGCAGAGGGGGCATTTGAGAGCGAAAACTGTACGATGGGAGAGCCAGGACACCGGGTGGTGCATTATTCTGAGACAGGGAAAAGAACAGAAAGCTGAGCGATGCAAAGCGCTCTGATAGGGAGGTAGGCTGAGGCGGGGAAAGCAAAGCTGCAACCCACTCTCTGACTCTCAGAGAGTGGGTTGTGAAAGAGGGGCAGGGGAAGCTGAGAATGCCTTGGGGTGGAGGGAGACCAGAGCTGCAGCTGTGGTTTGCGATAGCAGCGTGCATGTTAACACGCCACTTCGCTCCCCTCATACATCTGTTCATTCACTCCCCTGCGCTCGGAGCTGGGCGCCGCCAGGTGATCATTTTCTCTGTGAATTAGGGCTCCTGGGCAGAGTATAGTCCATTAGGGCGGGTCGCTGCGTATCAGTGTCTCAGGCAACCAATTGAGCATGAGAGAGCAAGAAGAGACAAGCCAGCGCCGCACTGTACCTTTAGATGTCACACTTGTTTCATCACGCAGAGCTGTTTAACAAACCAGACAAGACTTTCCAGTGAACCAACCGTACAAATGTCTAATTTTTGGCACTTCAAATGTATCATTTCCAACCACAAAATACAGTGTTGAATAATGGCCCCTGAATGCCTTTTTTATCCTTCAACCCATAAATCAGAGAAATAAAGGAAATAATATTAAATGATAAAGGTGATTAATTCCACTTTCCTTGTACGTTTTTGACAAATTATACCAACATCACTGTTTTTTTTTTACATATGTATAGATACATATATATATGTATATATGCACTATTTTATATTCTCGCTCTCTACATTGAGATTCAATTACATTAGATTGTCTTTGATGATAAATGAGAGAACAGATATTAGCAGGGCATCAAAAACATTCTCTCCTCTCCAAAGGTATGTTTACAAAACCAGACGTTTGCCCAAGAAAGTCAATTCAGCATAAAAAAAAAAACCTATAAAATCTGAACCAACTAAGACACCATTTAATGTAAAGTAAAACACATCGATCAGGGCTGTTCCATTTTAAGTGCAGGATAAATCCATTGATACTTTAATTGGAAGGATGATTTAATCATTTTCAGCTTGGACTTTAATTTTCTGTGTTCACCACCGCGGTGATTAATTGCGTTCACCAGTACTTTGCTGTACAGCATGATTTACCTCCAGCTTGTCTACAGCACTGCTCTCCAGAACACAGCCAGAGGGCAAACCTGTCTTCCAAACACTGGACACTACAAGTAATTAAAGGACGCGTTGAGCTTGAGAAAAGCTACACGTCAACAGGACTTGCTTCATGCTATCTCATTATTTCAGGATGTTAACTGTCAAAATGCTATCATGAACGCATCATCGAAATAAGTTTTCCAGCTGAATTTGAATACCATATTTCTGGATACCACATTTGACCGTCTAACAGCAGTGATTAATGAAGTGAAAATATTTTTGCCGTTATTTCTCATCATTTACAGGGATTCTTTCCATTTCATATCTTATATGAAATATAAGATGTATATGATGGTATTTAGTGGATGAGTAACTGTGGATCAGTGGGTGGAGTAGTTGTCTTGCAATTGGAAGGTTGTCGGTGTGATTCCAGGTTAAATACCAAGTTGTCAGCCAGTCTGTGTGATTGGATGAGTGTGGGAAAAGTGTTAAACACTGAGTGGTCATGCTCAGAAAAGCTCTAACCTTGCTGCTCATTTTTCCATTGTCAACCCTGAACACATCAGAACCTCTGGTTTTTTGCAATTTCTCAAACACAGAAATTCACGCAGATCCTGCATTTTTTCTGCACTGATGCATAATTGTGAATTTATTTCAAATTTTCCTCAAAAAAAAGTGACTACTAACTCCCACCAGTAGGTGGAGGTGTTTCTTATTTCTACTACAGTGCTGCCTCAAGCCTTACTTTTTGTTAAGTCTTTGATCAGTATGACAAGTAACAAACTCCAAGCTATTTAAGTTCTTCAAAGAATAAAAATGTTTGTGTCTCCTTGTTGTTTCTTAACTTGTTTTTTTTCTTTTTTCCTATTTAGGAAGGGGTTACATGTGGAAAAATAGCTGACAATTTCTTGCAAATATTTCTAAAATACCATCACAAAATCAATTTTGATTGCAAAAAAAAAAAAAAGATAATAAAATTATACAAACAATCCTGGAGGAACTGATTTATAGAGGTTCCTTGCTGATACTTCTGCATCTATGAGAGATACCAAGGTGAACACATACTTCTGCTACTGGTGTTTCTTTAACAACTTAACTATCTGACAACCTAACATCCTAACTTTGATAATGGATAGGGAATAAGGAGGTAAAGTCACCTCATTGTCCCCATACAGCAGCCATTATATAACCTGTAATTGTGTCTCAAGTTCATTTTTTTCCAGTTACAACCAAAAAAATGTTTTCAATATGGATGGATTAACCAACAGAATGGCATACAAAACAAACAAGCCTGCACGCAAACACCCACTCTGAACTTATACATCCACACAGGAGAATATGCAAATTCCAACACTGGAGGTCCTGATTGGTTCGTTCCCATTTTAAAGCCTCATCACCAAACCTTGGTCACAAATATATCAATTTGGTACTCCGGTACTCACAGTAGATAGGGTTGACTGCAAATAGTAAAATATTTTAAACTCCCCTCAAAAACACCTACACTACCTATTTCAGTAGTTCAAACACCAAATACATTATGATGTGCATTAACATGCTCAGTGTAAACTGTCTCAGCAGTACTGCAGAAACTAACCCCTATAGTATTCCTCCACTTAACTCCACTCTTGGGGGTAAAGCCAATCAGTGCCAAGGAAGATAAATAAATGGTGCTCCTGTATTGACCTCTTCACAAACAGCAGACAATAGTGTCTCCATTAGCATTGTGCCTGGATGTTTCAGTCTTCCAAGCTTCACACTGGTACACAATTTGTAGAACAACCTGGTTTTAAATAGGACCAAAGTAAAGGTTTTTTGAAAAACATTTTTTTTCCACTATTTTAACACTGTTAATATAGCTGACTTTACAATTCCTCTGTAGCACCGTTTGCAACCCGGCTGAGATAATTTTACAATTCTGGGTTTCTTGAAGAAGAGGTCCACCAGCCTGCAGAATGGGAACTCACTCTGAAGGGGCCCATTGATGCTGACTAGTATAATATCTGGGAAGTGTTGGATTTGTTTCAATCATCAGTACCAGGCAAAAAACATTAGGAATATTTAAATATTGCACGCAGCACAAGACAGATCACTGTGTTTTCTATATTCCTCAGAATCACAATAGAGAACATTGAGCATCTCCGTCAACATCTTTCTCAGGTTTCTCAGATATGTTGTGCTGTTCAGAACATATCTGAAAACATTACGCTAACATATATGTCATTTTCACAAGCCTGAGCAAAAAATGCTCTCATTATCATTATCTCTTGTGCCTTTTCTCTTCCTCTACTTCGGACTGTCGGTCTGGTTTTCCATCACTCCTCATAGCAGCGCAATGCACAGCAGTCGGCTTCGCAGTAAGACAGGTCAGGACCCGATGATGTTGGTTTTTCAAAATAAATAAAAATTTTATGATATTCAAATTAATTTCAAACTTCATTTTGAAGAGGTGGTGGCTTTTATTGTGCCATGGTGGTCTTGGTAAAATTTACGACATTTTTTCTAGTGTTGTCAGACGCAGAAAAAGCTTCTGGCCAAATATGCAGGTGAGTCAGTGTAATAGAAACAAAAGAGTGCATTTCAAATGCAGTTAATAAGGCGTATTCGGAGGCCCTAGAAGACTATCTACGATGCATGTATCTTTGTGTTGGTGTAAGGAAGCGAAAGGGAGATGAGTAAAAGTAGAACGCTAATCCAGTGATGAATCTGTGTGTATTTTGGTGCTGGCAGCTCTGATTTATCATCAACGCTGCATTCAAGGTCCTGAAATTAGCAAGTCGCTCGACAAGATAGAAGCCCTGGACTTAAGCAAATGTGACAAGATGTATGCAGCTGTTTTAAAAGTGTGGTTACCAACATCCAGGTATGTGGCATGTTGGATCAGTGGGAAGAGGAAGGTTGTGGAGTCGATTCCAGTTTCCTCCCACTATGTGGCAAAATGTACTCAGGCAGGACAGTAACCCGAGCTGCATACTGATACAGAGAACAGATGTATGGATTGAACATTGGGGATGCAGAGGACTGAACGTGAATAATAGCTTTGAATGATCAGTACGATTAGACAATTTCTATAGAGCTTCTTTCCGTTTTGCTCTTTTTATGAACCAGAGCTTGCACTGAGGTTTTATTTTATTTCAGCTCCTTAACCTTGCTGTCATCTTTTTTCAATTATTGCAAAAAGTTTCTACGATGTCATCTTCAGAGGTGATGCACCAAATGTAAGCTGGATAATAGAGCGGTGCAGACTAAAGTGAAAGAACAGTTCCTTATGATGAAAAAGCTAAAAGGTCTGGCAAAGAGTTTTGTGGAGATCGAAGGTTTGATACAGCAGGACCCCGGTTCCTGTAAACACACAGCAGGCTGAGGCACTTTGATAAAATAAAGCGCCTTTCCTCTCACTTATCTGTTTTCCCTTTGGCTCCTTTGCTTATTGCCAGGACATGCACTGTTACGCAGCTCTTTCGAAAAATCTATTTTCTGCACCTTTCCAGAGTGCAGATATTGTCATCAGATTTGTATGACATTGTGGACTAAATTTGGGATGCTCACTGACCTCAAATAAATTGCAGTGACATAATATTCTTATTCCTATTAGATTTAAAATCATGTCATCCAACCCCTTGTAGCTGTTACTCTTTCAGGCTGATCCTCCTTCCAGAGTCACATTTATGAGACCATACATTGATGTTGGAAGAATGTTGGAACTCAAATGAGCTCTACTTAGCAGCATTGTCTGATAACTATTATCAGTTGTGATGGCTGTGTGATTGAACTGAACTGATTTGTTTTCCTTGTAAAGTGCCCTGCGAGTATGTGTTTGTGAATTGCCCTTATGTGTAAATGAACTGAGCAGAATTAAATTCAATTGAATAATAAAAACGGGATTACAAGGAGTTTGGCTTTGTGGCCAAAAAGGGAATTAACCAGGATACACAACGTGTAATGATATCAGATGTTGACGCTACGAATGCCTGTAACAAACAGGAAGCCGAGGTCAGCAAAATTAGCATGGGCCACACATCTCTGAAACACAAAGAGAGGCGTGTCAACGTGTTGCCATTGGGCAAAGCAGAATTGTTCTGTCATGCTAACAAGTATTTGCGATGTTACATGCAATTCTGATGCTGACAGCAGAAACAGCTGATCAGTCATCTGAGGTCAAACATCAGAATTCATTTGGTAAAATGTGTTCCTGTTCCCTGTGTCGTGCATTAACTTTTTTTTTTTTGTTTTAAAAAAGCCTCAAATCACATCAAGTGATGTAAAAACTTTGTTTTTTGCCAAATTGAGGCAGTCATGTTGTATTTTGCCGTTTTCAATCTTTTCTAATGCATGAATGTGCATGAAAACCGTTGATGGAAACCTGGCAACTGTTATCGAATGTCTTTATTTCAATTCATTTCACATGGCAAGTAAGCCTGATTCTAATTCATTTTAGAAATAATGAACTTCACAAAGACACTGTAGATACTTCAAAGTCATGGTTGAAATGTGATTAAATGTGGAAAACCTGCAGGTGTATGGTTACTTTTGACTACAAGTGGATGCTAAATTCAAACCACTTGGACCTTTGGGCAGTTGTAGCTGTTCTCCTCCAGGAAAAGATCTATTGTTGAATCTGTGCCTCGGTGGAAACGGCTTCGAGAACAGACTGGCACTCAGGCTGAAGATGGATGCATCCTGGACAGACTAAGCATTCTTTATATGTCTTGAATGTGAGGTAAGAGAGTAATGGATATTGAAAGTGGTGAGGACGAGAAAGCAGCAGGCGAGTGAAGGAGGAAGGGCAGGGAATCTGGTGCAGGTGAGTAAAAAAAGAAGAGGAGGGAGGGGGCAGGGCAAACCCAGATATCAGAAATTGCAGCTCTCTGTAGAGATGGATCGGAGCAGGCTGGGCTGGGGTGTACCTGATATCAGTTTGTACGTGAGTCAGAGGGAAAAAAACGGGCAAGTGGAGGTGGATGATTGGAGAGACAATGAACGCAGAGAGAAGAAGAGTAGAGGAGGGTTAGAGGACAAGTAGAGGGATGGGAGGGGATAATCCAGTGTGATGAAAAAGGACGTTGAAAATGGAAAAGAAGGGGAAACAGGGAAATGTTGAGGCAAAAGAGGGAGGGAGGATTAGAGAAGGAGAGAAGTGCAGAATAGTGAAGGTCTGAAATAGTGAAAACCAAGTGAAGCCAGGTGAGTTTTAGCATACCCTGCACTGGTCTCACTGGTTCAAAATGATTTATTAGCAGATAGCTCCACAACCCTCTCTGCCTTCTGCAGCACTCTTGATGTTGTCGATATCTTTGCACTTTAAGCGTCTTTCAGAGTATTTTTTGTCTTTTTTTTTGCATACTTGCGCATCACTGCAGGTTTTTCTCCCAACTCAACCAGATTTCCTCCTATCTAGAAAAATTGCACAAAGAAATTGAACTAATATCGCCCGTAGCAGGAGGCGCTAACACACGTGCGTGCACACGCGGGCACAAACTGGCAATGCGGATCGCCCGAATTCATCCCGAGGCAGTAATGGTTTCGGCTTGCCACTTGACAGCTTTAAAGACAAGAGCTTAGCTGAGGGACAGTATCAGCGGGGGGAGGAAAACAACATTCATTAACAACCTTTAACCTTTTCATAGACTCTCTGTATCCAGCAAGTCCTCCCAGCTGCACACTCCATTCTAATGCAGCCCACTCTGTCTATAAAGAGTGAACAGAAGACAAGAAGAAAGGAGGAAAGAGCACAAGAAAGACTCAGTAAGCGGGAAAGTGGTTCTTCTTGGAGTACAGTTGGATTTTATTCAAGGCTTAGGTTATTCAGGTAATTTATGACTAATCGTCTTAGATTTTATTTTTTTTCTCCTGCCTGCAGACATTTTATGCACAGAAACTTGAGGTATATTAATATGTACAGTGTCTCTCCAACACATCTCATTCATTATAGATAACCTACAAAGGACTGCTGGTGGAGGAGAGAATAAAAGTGGAAGGAGGAGGGAAGAGATGATTTGGTTGTTAAATGAGCAGGTTTGAGAGAAGCTCTTTAAAACGGAGAGATCGATTGTGAGAAATGCTGTGGGTGTATCTTTTTCTACTCTCTTGCTCTGTGTGTTTACCCACTTGTTAAGAGGTAAGACATTCGTCTTTGTCTGGACCAATTATCATTCGGACCTAAGTGAACCACAACCTCATCCGGTTTAGTAAGTCATTGAATCTCCTTAACTTCTCTTGAAAATATTCCCACCTTCTTTAAAAAAAAAACAAAAAAAAACGAAAGTTATTTAAACAATAAAATAAAAAAGTGTACGTTTTGTGCCTCTGTTGTTCAGATATTTGAGCAACAATATCCATCCAACCATAATCTTCCACATTGAGGTGTACACAGACACACTGTAGGAGTGCAGTTACAAGAAGTGCGGGCAAGAGAATAGGGAGGAGTTGAAGGAGCGAAAGGACGTCTGATCAGTAGCTCTAATATTAATCACATCATTAAACACATGCAGAACCAGTTGTTACCAGTAAAGATGGAAAAGGCTGGCTAGCATCACTTTATCCACTGTCACTTCAGATACCCTTGTAGCCCGGTGGGCCATTGCATCACAAAGTGCGTACCCACCAAGTCCTGTAAATTAACAGTTGGGTGTCATACTATTTAATTGTGGGACGTCCCAAACCTTCGCAGAAGGGAAAAGTACTTCCTCCAGAGAGCTCAGGAGGAAGTACCCAGCATTAAAATACTGTACAGTTGACACCCATATTCTGTCATAATCAGATACTTTGTCAATTGGAAAACAAACTTCATAGTGGGCACAGTGGAGACGGTCTACTTTACTCTGTTGAAGTAAGACAATGCAATGGACATGTTCCAAGACCTAATTGGAGTATAACACTGTGTCAGACCCTTAGTCTGCAGAGACACTGCTGAGCTTTTTAATGGAATGCCATGGAACAGTTGAGACCGCAAAATTAGAATCAGCAACATTCGGTGGCATGAAGGGACTGGATATATGAGGGTAATAAAAGCTGCGCAAGAAATTCAGCTTGGTTTGAGGAGTCTAGTTTGATAAAAGTCGACAAGGAAGCTTTAAAGCTCAAAGGTCATGGAATGCTGGAATATCCCAAAGGAATGCCTTTACACCATCGAACGATCTATGAAATTCTGAACTTTTTCGGACTTTAAAACCATTTTTGTCAATTTTTCATAGGATTCTAGAATAGAGAAGAGAGAATGACCTAATTCACCTCAGATGAGTGAATTACGCCCGAGTATGTGGGGGCCTAAATGAACTGGATTGGTGTGTCAGTTAACAGATCAAGGAATCTCTCCTCTTTTTCCCCTCCATTAATTTCTAGGACTTTTATTGCTGTTCTTACAGTACTGTATTTCATTGATTTCCACAAGGCCGATGAATGAACAGTGTGAGTATGACAAATCATAAAACATGCAATCACTTGGAGCGTTTTCACTCCCTTCTACATCCTCATCATCTCAAGCTGAACCTGAAATGTGCCTCAGCCGGCGGCTGTGAGCAGAGCTCCGACACTCGGGCTTGTCACGGCCGTACGGCGACTGTTTTAGCGAGGACACTGACAGTCGTGGGCTGTCACATCTGATGGTGAGTGCAGCGCTGATGTGCTGCGGCAGTCGGATGAAGAGGAGCGCTGCTCTAATATCCCGCCCAAACAGTTACTGCCACTACATAACAGTCACACACACACACACACACACACACACACACACACACGCACGCACACACACACACACACACACACACACGCACACATGCAGCCCGAAATGCACAAATATGAACTTGTTCCTCAGTACCTGACCTTTGTTTGGAATGGCCATGTTACTGCAGAAGCACACGCGCTAACTCACTTGTTTGCACTCTCGCCCATATGGTGCATGCCTGCAGTACACAGGAACAATGTCCTGTAGATGCTGACAGTCTGCTGGAGCACTGCAGAGAGTTCACTATGCTGCCTTTAACGCTCAACACTCACTGTTCCCTCCTTCTCTCCCTTATTTGAGCCTGACTTTTCCTTTTCTGTCCTCTCAACGCATTCTGTTCTCATGCTCATTTTTCTTTCATTCCTTTGTTCATTTAGCACAGTGATTTATTCTTTATGTCTTCTGCTCATCTTTCTCTCTCTCTCTCTCTCTCTCTCTCTCTCTCTCTCTCTCTCCTTCCCCTAACTCAACACTCACTGGCTCACCTTTCATTTCTCTCTTGCTCAGATTCACAGCAGAGTGGCTCCCTTGCTCCGAGAGGATCACATATTGAAGTGCTATGACTCTCCCCGGCTCAGATGCTGTCGGGTCGAGTCCAGCTCTTCTTGCCTGCAGAGAGACCCGGTCTCGGAGCCACAGCAGCGAGTCCGCCGTGACTGTAGTGACGAGGCTCTGATGGATCAGAGGAGAGAAGGACCTCCAAGCCCTTTTCATCTTCAGTTGGCTGCTTCGGCTGTTCTATCAAACCCTGAGATTTTAACAGCACAGACTCTCATGCTTTAGTCATTCTTACATGAGAATAAATACGCTAAGGAAGCCGCTTTCATTGAACGCAAACTCAAACTCAGAGTGGAAAACATTTGAAGCTCTTGTTTTGCATTGACTTAACGTGGCAGTTATTCTCTGTCGCTTTGGTGCATGTCTCGCGTCACCTTCGACATTTGAAATACAGTCAGTGCATTTATCAAAGCAATTGGAGCAAACAGTAGAACACAATCCTTAATTCATCTTTCAAAAGTAAATATCTTGGTCAATTAACATGTCAGTGCCTCAGATACAAGAATGACAAGTCCTTGTTTCATTACCTACAAATAAGAATTAAATTGCTGAGTCATGTTGTCAATATAGTACATCCCTCATGTACTTTTGAGGGATGTTGCTGTAAACTACGGCTAACGTTTTTATGACATGTATTCAAAATTGTAACAGTGTAAAATCATTGGTAAGAGGTTGGGACTCAAGATAAATAAATGTTATTTATGCTTTCACTGTAATTTGCTGACAGATCAAGTCATTGTGATACAGAAGGGAAAAGACACTTCAGAGCACAAAGGCAGAAAAAAGTAGAAATGGGAACATAAGACAATCTCCATAAGGATCTCCTTAATGAAAACCTAAATCTCCTTAAGGAAAACATTCCTTAAACCTTCAAACCCTGAACTCAAACCAGTTCAGGGTTTGAGTTGCTGAGAGCAAAATCCTCAATGGGGTTAAGGAATGAAGAGCTGGAACTGATTTCTAGAAGAGACACAATGATTTGAAGGTTGAAAAAGTAGTTTTGAGGATTTCAATTCTGTTCTGAGGTATGCACAAAAGCAACATAGAAAAACTGGAAGGAATTACTTTTGAAAATAAATTTGTATTGAAAATTAAAAAGAGCTCTGGCATCTTGACGAAGGACAGCTTGACATGCGAACTGATAACACCTAAAGGTGTGAACGCCAGAGATATTCACAAGTCATCTTTTCCAGGTCACAGGCAAATCTCAAGCTGTCAAGGACAAAGTCCAAATCAAGTCTCAAGGCTTTGAGGCGCAAGCCCCAGACAAACTCAAGTTTTTGACTCAAAGTCCAAGTCAACTACAGGGTCTTCAAGGACTGATGATTTGTCAAAATCAGTTGCATCACATGCAAACATTGTTTTCTCTATTCAGAAATTCCCCCAAAATAATTAATGACATCAAAAAAGTTTGAAAAGTCTTCTTTGGTGCTTTCTTTGATGTCCAAAAAAATGAGTTCGTGTGAGAGAATAGAGAATGTGTCAATGACAGGCATTCTCTTAAAATACCGTGTTGAACG
Organism: Poeciliopsis turrubarensis; assembly: GCA_010277015.1. NCBI lineage: Eukaryota > Metazoa > Chordata > Actinopteri > Cyprinodontiformes > Poeciliidae > Poeciliopsis > Poeciliopsis turrubarensis. The sequence continues at coordinate 853,470 of VMRN01000117.1, forward strand.
GCGCTTTATGAAGTTTGGTTCATTTACTTGTATCAGCTTGCTGGCAGACACGCCACATTCAATATGGCGGAGGCTGAGATGTATCACGGCACCAGGCCGACCCGCTCAACGAGGCGTCGACATATCATGTCTACAGCCACACTGATGTGCACAAAGATTTTGACCTCCCCTGGTTTAGGTGTTATCTTCAGGTGCCTTACTAAACATTTTGCATCTTCCCAACCCTTCCACAAGTTACATCTTGGAAAAAGAAGAGAAAAAACATATATTTACGGCTGACTGAGGCTGAATTGTTTCCCTTACAAACTCTTCAAACCTAGAATTGAGATTAAATGGGTGAGCTGTTTGAGTTTATAGTAAAAAAAACAAAAAAAAAAACAACAACAAACACTCTAATCACATGTATTGGCACAGGTATCTGAGTGTGTTTTGGGGTTAGTTGGGATCACCCCATTATGCCAGAAACACACACTAGAAAGACCAGCCAACCATCTGAGTTACACACATGTCCATGACCCAGTCGAAACACATGATTAATCTGGGTTTATTCCACTTCATGCATTAAAGTCCATTTCAGAAAGGTCAGCAAGTGGGTGGTCCTGGCAGGAATTGAGCTGCCCCGTTCCCTACTTATAAAATCATTCTGCGCGCTCAAGGCCAGTTTCCTCCTAGTAAGCTTACATTAAACTCTCATATGGGTTTTTTTATTCCATCTTTTCTTAGTACAAGAAAATTATGTAAAGAAGTACTAACCATTCAATTATTGTTAAGCCCTACTCAAACAACAAAGCGAAAAAGGAATTCTATTTCATTAGGCGGGATTAAACGACGGTTTAAAAGTGTCTGGGAGGGGAGTGAATGAGCTAAGAGGTGATAGGTATTAAAGCGATGAGGGGTGTAATTTGAGTCCGCCCGCCTTTTCGGTCCCTGAATGTCTTCCTTTTCACATTTCATGCCTGTTGGGCTGCCTCGAATAGACTTCTTCGATGTCTGCCAAAAAATGAAGGTATCTAACTAAAAGTCATCATCAAGGTCCAACTCCTTAGCTCTGTGATTTAGAATGAGAAGAGAAAAGGACAATAGATTTTCTTCACAAGCAAGAAAAACAAAGCAACAAAAAATGTCAGTTCCGATTCTATTGGGCCATTTTTTTCTGAAGAATTTAGGCCTGATTGAATTTTATATCTTAAAAATGTTTGATATTCATATGTTAAATGGACTGTATGAATGTGTAAGTATATCTAACCAGGCAGTCATGGACAGGACATATTTTTACGTGAAAATGAAGACTGAAGTGTTGCCCAGTCAAACGCAAGGAAGAGCACTGACATGCACAATGTCTTCAATTAGAGTCATTGTAAAACAAACAAACAAACAAAAACAAAATCTCAACTTTGTTGCTGCAGATTTACCATCACCACTGAAACCTATGCTCATAATATATTCGTAGAAATGAATATTTTTCCTTTCAGTGTGGAACCGTGCTGGAGGCAGCTCCACTTTGAGCTGCACTGATCCTCAAAATGGATCTTTGGGTCAGATATGGCAAAACTGAGCTGGCTGGTACCTCAGGGACAAACTAGTGGCTTCTCACAGCCAGAAGAGAAGTGATGCAGTGAAATCGGCGTCAGAAGCCCAAAACAGACAAACACATGGCTTACTCCAATCAGCCAGAAGAAAGTGCCGACAGGTCAATGTCAAAGGTGTGATTTTGTTGTCTTTAATTAGAAAGCTGATAAATTCCTTAAATTAATAAATTCCATCAAATGGAGCAAGGTTTATCTCAGGCATCAAATGCAATACGTGATGTAGCTTTCAATCTTTAAATCAGACTATTATTATTACATTATTGCTAATATACAACTTTACATTGTGATTTTAATATCAATTTTTTTTTTGACAATTCAAAGGTGACAGATGAAGACATCAAGAACCTAAAACAACATGAACCCATGAGAAAATGAGCCCACAGCCAGAAAGTGATGGACCAAAGCAATGAAAGCTCATCATCAAAACTCCTATGTTGTGCTCTACTGTCTTGTTGTGCATCCTGGTAATCCATATCTTGGTGCATCACCAGATGGAGTGGCAAATTGGAACTGCTGTGGTGAAAGATCTGTGGAGATCATGTGTCCATACAAGTACCTGAGTGGTCTGACAGGGAGCAGTGATGACGCAGATTTTTGCATAGACAGATTAATCCATCTGACAGCGATCCTCCAGGGTCAAAGAGTCACGTGCAATCTTTACATTGCCTTTAACTCTCCCCAGGGCCCAATGAAAGAGGGCACAGGTCAAACCTGTGACAAACGGCACCTGTGTTGCTTTACCTGTCAGAGAAGCAAAGCAGAACTGTGTCGTCCTGCTTTTAAATGCTCATCCTCAACTCTGAGTTTGTAGATGTCAGCACACGGGTTGATGCTGTCAGCATTAAGTTGGCTGTACCGCTGTTGGAGGTCATCATGGAGGACCTTCAGGAGCTTAATTAATTAATTAATTAATTAATTATTTACACCACTCAAATTGTCTCACACATATTCATGACCAAATACTTGTTCACAAAATATATATGTAACCGTGTCAACTTGATCAATTTTCTGGATGACTTTCATAGCAGCGGAGAGATAGCAATGGTTATCTCTCTGTTTGATAATGCATACTTAAGAAAATCAACAGGTAGCAGGTAGGTCAATATGGCAATTTGACCAAATATCCAATTCATTTGATGACCTCCGCTGGCCAAACAGTGACTGGTGAAGAAGAATATATATATATATATACACATACACACAACAGCCATGCTGTGGTTGGTGCTGCATATGTATCGCTTAGGTATTTTTTTTTTATCCTCATATTCCTAGATTTTGCTTATAGTCATGGAAAAACACATTAATCATAGATAAACTATATGGTGCAGCACTCCAATTTAAGTTTTTATTGCCTTATAGATGATTTGGGAAAGGTGCCATCTTTCAGCATGTACAGCAGGCAATAACAGTGTCATATCTCAATTAATATTCATAAATCGACAATACAACCATGCATTCAGATGTGTCAAAAGAAGCCTTCCCTTGAGCACTGGTTCACTCCCTCAGACACTGACCCGCTCGAGGCGCTGCACAAAGTGCTGTCTGGGTATTTTTTTCTTTTCTTTTTTTTTTTTTTTTTCAAAGTAGGGGAGAAAAAAAACCTCTTCAGTCATAAGAATTTTATGTCCCACTCAGGAAGGGAAAAAAGTCAGTCCTCCAGCCGCAACGTATTTAGGTAACTCTCTTAGAAGTCCAATTGATTCTGTCAGCAGTGTTTTCAAGTTGTTGGTGAAAAATGGTGAAGGCAGCTGGACTGAGGCAAAGAGAAACACTGAGCTTTAACTAATTGAAACCTGGAGATTAAAGTATTGTTAATTTAGGGCAGTGTGCCGCAGCAAAGGGATAAATACGCAGAAAACTGATAAAGAACAACTCAAAGCCATCTTTTTTCGCTCTCTGTCGACTACACTGCACCCTGACTCGTTGCCATAGTAATTGACAACAACGCCACCGTATGTTTCAGACTTCAACACCAAAAAGCACTTGAACATTTCCCACACAAATAGACCATTCAGTCTGTTGCAGTATTATGTTTTTAGGGTTTATGAATGGTTTTGCTATAGTGTACCGCCGCTATTAGCTAATCTAACACAGCAATGGCTGATCTGCTAATTTAAACAACTGATCCACTGCTTTATCTAGCCTTGCTTTTGTATTTTAATTAGGTCTTTTTATTTTCCAAATAAAATGACATATTTTATTTGACAGTCATAATAATAAAGGCCTTACAACCTCGACCTTGGATCCTGGTTTTAGATATGTTCACATGTGGATATGCAAATATATTTTGCCTTTGCAAAGGACATTTGGCACAGTTTATGTAGGGCTAAATGCATGTTCCAGTATCTATTAAAATGCAATATGGAGTCTGAAGCTGGGCTCATTTACAGTTTTCTGATGCCTCCAGTATTTTCCCGCCACTGGTCTTCAGCCAGCATAAGCTGTGTGATGAAGTAGCTCCCACTGGGCAAAAACATCATGAATCTCCCTCAGCTTTTCCTCACTGAAGGACTCCAGCACTATCCACTCTCATCTGTCATCTCCCACTTCATTACCAATGAAGGATTCACTGTATCAGATTTAACAGCAGCCTCCAGATCGTCTGGCTCTCTCTCCATTCAAGGAAAAGTAAATCCAGGCATTTGGTAATGAAGGTTTGGCCAAGTGTGTTTCTTTTTCAAATTTTCTTCTGCTTTGCTATCAGATCATAGCACATAGATTTATGAATGATGAATATACAAATCCACTTCCTGACCCCCATCTTAAGTTCATGCTGTCCAGGTCACATGTCTGGTTTAAGTGTTTGAGTAATTTTAACACTTGAAACTATTCTTGAAACTACTCAAACTATTTTTGAAAAAACTCTGTAAGAGTTAAATTAATGCCAATTCTGAAAGGGACCAAAAAGACTCGGCATAGTGTTGATTTAACTCTGCAGAATTTGTCGTGCAATCAGACCGGCATGGGATCCTGCTGATACCTGATGTAAAATTGTGACAAAGAACGTACTGTGGAAGAGTGGTGGCATTGCTTGGAGGGAGAAAATTACATCATCGTCTTGAATGACATCAAGTTTGACCAATAGATTCTTCTTAAAAGAGTCATTCCTTTACAGTCAAGATGAATTCTGTTCTTATTGAGATTTAAGTTTATCATCTTCTGCCCAGATTCAAAAGATCTAAAAACAGAAGCCCTTCTCCATTTCAGATTTCCAATAGCATTACATCCCTCTTGACGTCACTGGTCTTCTAAGAAAAAGACTGTCATCACCAAAATCTGATTGATACTTTGTCCCCTTGAAGAATTGCTTTGAGCTGCTGAAACTTCATCTCTCAGAAGGATTCCTTGTGACAGACACACACAATTAATTTCAGAAGTCTCACAGGAATTCTGTTAAGCACTTGGACTGAAATGGTTTTTAGTTCTAATTACCGCTAACCAGAATCACAGCATTAAGGAAGGCATGAGTACTCTGACTTTCACTCACACCTGGACATCCAATTTCAATTTTTGTCCAAGAATGTCCCTTAAAAGTGTCCAGATTGATTCAGATCAGTTTGTGACAATGAATGTCTAACGAGGTGGTCAGCGTCACAGGAGCACAAGGCACCATACTCTTACCACTCCTTTTCAATTTGTAGCTCAGATTTCCAGACAAGACAGAATCCTGTCATCTGCAGGGATGACTTGACAGTAACTGAGTGTGTCACAGATTATTCCATAGGACACTTTTGTGTCATTCTGGAGGAAGAGTCATCATGTTTTGACTGCAAACAAAGAAAACACTGTTCTCATGAGAGAAGAAGTGGAGGATTATAAACTTCTCTATGGAGATGCAGTGAAGCTGTCTACAAGAAGGGACAGAGCAGACTTTACATCTGGAGGGAGATTGAGTCCAGTATGTTGCAGTCTGCACGTCTTCTGTTGTCTGCTGTGCAGACTGCAGTCTCTTCTGCCATCTGTAGGGGTAACAGCATCAGAGCCAAGGTCTGAAAAAATGCTCAAGAAGCTGATAAAGAAGGCTGCGTCTGGACTGGAGACTACTGTGGTGGTGTGGACCACAGTAAGATGATTGTGCTAAAAATGATTCTTCATAAAATAAAGACAGTTATGGGCAACCAAAATCATACTCTTTATGAAACAGTCATACAACAACAGTGACTTCAATAAAAGGCTTTTTCAGATCTGCTGTAGCAATAGCCGTGTTTCTACCAAAGGGTTTTCTACGTACATTTTGAAAAATCGACATAGAACAGGCTGATAGAAATGACAAAATCCAAAACAGCTTCCTCACTTTTGTGAAAAATGCTTTTGCACCAGCTAGAGGAGGTGTTTGTCTTTTCTGAAAGAAGACTTAATGTGCAAAAAGGTTAGACAGAAACACATTTGCCGTAAAGGTTCTGATGTTGAAAAGGTTCTGATGTTGAAAATGTTCGTATCCAATGTCCACAACTCCAGAGAAAGTACTCTCTCCATTTGTCGGAGATGTGTGGTCCATGCTGGTTTGCAACCTCTGCAGCTTGTTTATTACAGTCATGTGTACAATGAACATCTGACAAAAATACATAACCTGGTAGATGAATGACTGTTTTTTGTTGTTTTTGTTGTTGTTGTTGTTGTTTTTTCAGTCAAAGTCAGACTACAACGATCCAATCTTGATGTGAATATTTATATTTTGCTTCAAAAAAGTACCAGGTTAGGAAATGATCTGTGTTGAGATTTGCACATTTACAGCTTGAAGTTCAGGCAAGTGAGAAAAAGTTCTCCAGATGTACTGCGTTGTGAAGTCGAAAAAGCACAACATTTTGTGTGTTTCTGTTCGTGTGGCGATGTGATATATGCCTCCCCCCCCCCCCCCCCCTCCATTCTGAAGGACACAATATTCCTCGGCTGGTTTCATCTCCTAAGTGATGTCACTATCCTTTCTCCATTTAATCTGAGTCCTTCTCACTATCTCTATCTCTCAGTCCTTCTCTGACTCTCCTCCAAGCCAACACCTTCAGCATCCCGGCTATCACCCCTTATCACAGAAAACCTGTCATAAAGAGAGTGCAGGATAATATCAAAGCTATTCTGGATCATACACATCACTCTCTATCACCTCTCCTATTTCTGTTATCTTGTTCATACACTCATCTGTCTTCCTTGATATTTTGCTTTCTTTTTTTACTCTTTACATTTTTCTTCTCCTTCATGTCGTTTTTTTTTAAATCACTTATTCTCATGGCATTTTTTTTTTTCTGGATAAAATGCGCTACTATTACACTTTTGTCTTCTTCCTTTCTCCTTGACCCTACAGCGGTTAGCTACTTATTTCTTAGATCAGCATTTTATCCCCTTATGTACTCAGTTGTTCCTTGTGAGGGGCAGGGTTGGGGTTGAAGTGCGAGTCCCACAACGCCATTCTCCAGGAGCATGAGAATTGGAACAAGCGTCCTTCAGGAATCACTTCCTTCCTCCAAAACCTGAGTCAGCATTGGATCACCTTTGGGAAGGGAGATGTCAATGGACCCATTTCATTTCGGAACGCTTTCTACAGATGAGCCACAATCGTAAGTGCGGGGACGCAAGCGCAACTTTCACAGAGATACACTTAATCACACATACACTCACATATACAAGTGCCACTCTGCCAAAGCGCCGAATATGGATCAATCCCGACCCTTCAGAGTGGACACGTTTACATTTTGCATGCAACAGGGAGCAGAAGCGTTGGAATCAAAGGCACTGAGATCAACAATGAACATGAAACACTCAAATAAGCTGAAAATTACCAGTTATTTCTTGATTTCATATATTCTATAGCGTTTAGTTGTTGAAGTTTTGCTTTAGCCTGACATAAAAGGTTGAAATTGCAGGCTGAGTCTTGATGCAATCACAAGAAAGATTTTCTGTGGTTCTTGTTTGCAGCAATTTACCCTTTTATGATTCAGATATGAGATGTTCTAAAGCTGAGAGAGTTTTCTGTGCCTATCCCTCCACCTGTATATATTTCAAGCCCATGCGTCTGTGTACTGCACATCATCTTAACATTGTTTAGTATTGACAAACTGTCTGACCCATGAGGCCCTGTGTTCCTGCATGAGACAGGTATGGAAATTCAGGATAGTGTCTTCCCTGCCTTTAAGGAGGAGGGCAGGTTCCTCTGTTCAGCAGCTGTCACCTTGCCTGATTGGAAGTTTGTTACTGGCTCAAGCTTCATTGACGATCTTAAAAGTGCCACAGCTGAAGAATGGCTGCATTGTTCATCCTGGTGCATAGCAAAAGAGGCAAGTTTAAGATTAGCTACCCACATCCCTCAGCTCTGGAAGAACATCTCGAGTCACTTGTTCAGCTATCCGTGGTGAGTGTCGAACTCCTTTTGGTGAATCAGCATTCTATAGTCTATTTCTGTAGACTGTTGGCGTTACCTTTACCTTTGACCTGTTTGATGAGAATGTAAAAATGGTTTGTCCACAATACAATTAGAGTCAACATACCACACAGAGAAAAGGGATGTATTGATTTTTAATCTCCTAAAGTAATGTGTCATTATTAAGATGAAAACCTCACCCTTCTTTGATCTTCTCTAATGTTTATTGACAATAAATCTAGATTAGGTTTGGGGGGGGGGGATTGCTGTGTCCCCTCTGCCCATCACACCCGGTCTGCAGATGCTACTTTATTAAGTGGATGGATTCACACGCATACACTGTACATACCTGCAACTCAGTGAACCCCAGTCGGCCCCGCCCACTCTGTGTCTCCCAACGGCCGACCTCTGGTTTCCACCCGGGCCTCACGGAGCTGTGAGTCCAACTCCTGCCAGCAGCAGCACTTTGGGGTTAATAAATGAAACTCAAATGGGTTTGACCTCCAGAAAAGACACAAAGCAATGAAAAATGGCACACTGACACAGCACGGATACTGAGCCCATCACAGTATGGCGACCTTGATATTTTAACCAAGTGCTTTGTGGGCCATAATTGACTTTCCCCTCTAAAATCCATCCACTGCTAACAATCGGATCCTTCACATGCCTCTTCTGTCTCTGTGAGCCTTCGGCCATAAGTTAGAGTGGATCGCTGCTCATATTGTGAAGTGTCCAGACTTATGACGCTCTCCATACTAATATTGTCATGCACTTTACAGGACGAAGCATGCATCAAACCCAACAGAGAGCTGAAGGAAGAACTGACAGGCTCCAAGCGTATATCTTTTTATTACTAGGGAGACATGAATAAAGAGAAAATTGAATAAAATCCAATTCAAGAGATGAGTTTAGAGATTCTCTGAAAGTAGAGGTTGAAAACTGGAATAAAGCTGCTGAATTACATATTAAATTACAGTTGTTGGGACTTGGTCTTTGATGCATTTTTTTTTATACATTTTTTTTGTTGTGCTTGTCACTGGGGACAAAATAATGAGTTGTAGATCTTAAACAACATTGAAGACAAAGAAATCAGATTATGTATTTGTAAATCTTAAATCCTCAGAATTGGTGACAAGCAATTATGAAACATTTCTGAAGGCAAAAAACCCTATTGTCTCTCGATTTTAGTAAATAGAAATGATTTTGGTCATCTGATTTCAGATTTGTCCAGTGTATGTAAATATATGGCTTCCCCTTTACAACTTGTCTTTATCGCTCCGTTTGCTGCAGACTAAATGATTTGAAATGCGTGTAAAGCGAGACTTTCAGAAGTAGCAGCCTTAAAACATTTTGAATCGGTTGAACTTACAGATGTTCTCCTGCAAGGAGCTTCGCTGCAGCAAAAGAAAAGAAAAGAAAAAAAGTCCCAACGTCTTTACTGCAGAGATGAAGCACATAGAAAACCTGATCAAATCAAATCAAATCAGGCAGCCGAGAAATAAAACACATAAATGATCAGTCCCAAAATGATTTGGAGGGAATAATTACCAGACTTATTAGAGTAGTGAGTGGCTGTACCCGCTGGGAAGGTGGCCCGCCTCTAACATCCAACCAGGCAGAAATTCAATCAGCGGCCGCGGCAGGATGAAGAAAGTTTTAGTCAAGTAGCATCAAATTCAGCTAAATCAGACTGATGTAAACTCAGATGAAACTTCATCAAACTGTAAATGAGGCTGGTCATTTTGCTTATGCTCATTTCATTCAATGTTCTGCATGCTAGAATTGTTTCTGCACTTCTCACTGCAGTTCTATGCCTCATATTCTGGCCAAGATTGTAGAGAAGGTTGTGGTCCAGATATCGTCCACTTTCATTCAGGGTTTTGTAAATCCCACTCAACTAAAGCGACTGAAGCATCTTCTTATAGTTTCACGTGTTATTTTAATGTGGCACGACTCAGATAAATGTTGTTTGTTGCTTCTGTCAGGTCCGACGTCAGCTGGTGACCATCCAGTCCTGCTAGAGTTGGGCTGGTATTTCAGGTTCTGTTTTACCGGCCTGATACATCAACTTTCTTGGCTACACCTAAGTACAGATCCCATTCCTGTCCTGTTCATGTTGGTGTTCCACAGGGGTCTATTTTGGAAACATTTTATTTCTTCTCTATCAGCTCCCTACTGGTCCAATTCTGGAATCTTTTAAGGATATTTCCTGTAATTATTCTGCTGACGCGATCCAGTTGTATATCTGTTCTTCCAAATTAAACTTTGTATCTTCACATTTGAGGTCCAGTGATTAAGATCTGCTGATTGTCCTCAATCAGCAGATTGTTCTGAAAACTAAAGGAGACAGAATCTTTTCTTTTGTGTTTCCAACACTTTGGAACTTCCTTTCTTTAACTCTCAGATCAGCAGACTCAGTTGGCTTCCTCTAAAGGCCATCTAAAAACATACTTTTTTATATCTGCTTTTTCTTATATTTCTTTGGTGTAATGATTCTGTTTGTTGAAGCACTTTGTGACTTTTTCATCTTGAAAAGTGCTAAATAATAAAGTTGTACTTTACTCACTCATTAAGCACAATTGTGCAAGCTAAGGGAGCTGACTGAGCAAACGTCACACACAGAGCAGTGGGAACGCAGAGGCCCATCAGCAGCAAGTCTGTCCAAGAGTGGAGATGAAGAGTTGAACTCTTCTCTATACGTTTCCTTAGACATAATTAAAGCTGGAAACCACCGTATGGAAGCTGGATGTGTCTAATCTCACCATGAGCTCTTCAGATAAACCTTATTTCCTCACATGCAAACATCTACGGAGCCATTAAGGTGGCTTCGAGGACCCTAATGGGCTTTGTTATGTAGGCACGATGAATGGTGATGGTTACTGTTTACTGTTGAATTCAAGCTAAAGCATTAAGGGGCCTATAATTCTCATGATAATTGGGTTAATACCTGTCATGATGTCCCCAATTACCAGAGCAGTAAATAGAGGAGAGGTAGGAATTATCGTTCACTGATTGGGGAACATGTAGATCAGCAGTAAGGAGGGGAACTGTATATCTCTGCTAAAGGCAGAGCAGAGACCACCTTTATTGCTCAGGGCACATGAAACGGTCTGGCCTCTGTGCGAGTGTGTGTCCTCCAAATACAGCGCACCTTTATCTGTCCAAAGCAATGAATTTATGCAAAACTCTATATGTACCAGAGCAGGTTAGACTGCGGATCCAAGTACATTCTACCCAGCAGGTGTGTGTGTGCGTGTGTGCGTGTGTGTGTGTGAGAGAGAGAGGGAGAGAGAGCGAAAGAATGCGACATGGTGTCTGCCAGTCCTCTTCCCTTTTCTGGAGTGGCTACTCTGGGGGCAGCTAAAAATGGAAAGGTCTCTGTCAGCCTATGATGTACTTGGCATGTGCACACACACACATACCTACACACACGCACATATATTAAACCGAAGGGGGATTTGGGCCAAAGGGTCAGGTGAGTTTACAAAACTTTCACTGAAGACTAAAATAGGGGTTGTGAATTCCGAAGCGTTTCAGAGCGAGTGAGCGTGTCAACCCCACCCCCCATGACCCTCTCAGCCCTTTCTGTCATGGCGCTACTTCAACATGCGAGTCTCATACCCAGATGATATACTGTTGGAATTACACAGCAGCAAGTAGCCAGCTTATTTTCAGAAGCCTTAAGGTGCCATGTTAGCTTCAGTTTGTTAGCTGGTCAATTCAAACCATCCAGAGAATGGATGGTTCATCTATTCATTAGAATAGATACTGCTCGTGGTATTTAAACAAAGCAGAACTGATTAACTTAAGATATCCTTATTGTAGTTTACATATAGTTTTTGCACAATAACAAACTTGTTGGATAAAGTTTTCTTGGAACAGTACGTTGGTTCTCTGCCATTAACACATTTAGGAGCATGTACAATGGGATGATTTCATGTGGTTTTCAGATTTGCTCAAGACCTTCATGGAATTGAACTCCATGACAGAGCGGCTACAGCCAAGCCCCCTTCAACCAAATTCAAAACAAAAAGTGCAAGAGCTTACTCTTCATTTTGGTGCCTTAGGTGAGATCATGGTTTGGCACCCTACTGCCACCCCGCCTCCAACATAGGGGGTATGTGGGGGTGGGGAGGGAGACAAAGTCATTTGTCATAATTAGACGCAGCTGGTTTGAGAAAGGTCAAGTACGCATCAAAAGGGTATTAACATGAAAATGAGAATCTGTCTGGAAGCTACAGGTCACATTGTTGTCTGTCTCTGTGGGGGTTCAGAAAAGCTCGGAAGCTTTGGCCGTTTAATTGGAACAGTAAAAACTGACTTTCAGAGCCTCCACAGGTGAGCAAATGAGCTTAACATGTCTCCAGGGCTTCTGTGCAGATTTGTCTATTACTGACCAATACAAGCAACAGTAGATGGCGTTGTTAATGTGTTCAAAATAAATTATTTAGACTGAAAAAAAGAAGAAAAAAAAACGGGTTACGCAGCTGGTGAAAAATGTGAAAGAGGTTCTTTATATATACTATAATAACTACACTCAGACACTCATATAAGCAAATATAATGGCACTCTAATGTCACAAAGACTTTGTCTTGACTTCCATTTCTAAAGCCTAACCCTGACATTTACCATATGCCTAACATAAACTCAGTTAGTTCTGTAACTTACCCCTAACCCACAAGCAGAACTTGGTATTATGGGGCTTGGGCCTCACAGGGAGCAGGAGGTTCTCAAAACATAGTATTTTTGTGGGGAAAAAATGAAAAGACACATCGACTCATAAGGGCAATTTAAAGTGAACAATTAACCTGCATATGATGTGAACCTGGGCACCAGATCTGCAGTGGCCCACATTAAAATGCTGCTTGGATTCCAGCTCAAGGTCAGGCAGAGAGGGATCCTTTGTCCCTCAGTAGGTTACTGTGAGATTCCCATTTAATTATGGTGCATAGACAATATTTCAGTATGTTAAACAGTGGAAGGAAGAATGTGTGTGCAAAGACTTTGGTTTCTCACCATGTGCTCATTAGTTATTTGGTCTGCATCTTGACCAAGCTGAGACGCCATGTGAGCAGAAGCATTCTGTGATGTGTGTTGTAAATTATGAGTTAGTTAAGGCTTGAATACAATCGTGCTGGGAAAAGATTTGAATTAACATGTTCACCTTCTTATTTTTCACAAGCAATTCAGATCAACAATGTTACCTTCAATTATTATAAAAATCCTATGTAGATCAAATATAACTTGAAACAAATTTGACATTTTTGACTTAATGCCTGGGCTGCACAGTGGCACAGTTGGTAGCACTGTTGATGGTAACAACTGCGCATGTTCTCCTTGTGCCTGTGTGCGTTCCCTCCGGGTACTCCAGCTTCCTCCCACAGTCCAAAAACATGAATGTCAGGTTAATTGGTCTCTCTAAATTCTCCTTAGGTGTCAGTATGTGTGTGGATGATTGTCCTGTCTGTCTCTGTGTCGCCCTGAGATGGACCGGCGATCTGTCCAGGGTGATCCTGCCTCGCTGGAGATATAGGCACCAACAGGCAGCTGACCCCACCAGGGACAAGGGTGTAAGAAAATGAATATTTGTATGGACTTAATGCCTTGAAGTTGGACCTGTGTCTCTTTCTGAACTCCACCTTCAGGAAGTCATCGCGACATCACTCCGCTATTATCCTTTTAGCTGTTTTTAACAGCGCTGCACTGAGAAGTAGCTCATGTAATGAGCTCAGCATATAAATAGTTCCTCCAGGTGTTTGCTAACTGCTTCTGGCTAGTCTGAAGGACTCAGTCAGGCAGAAGCTTGGACACTGCAGCTCAAAGGAGGAGCTGCATGGTTGCCATGGGAGAGCTGAATGGTTGCCATGGGAGATTAAAGGATTTCTCAAATATGCATTAAAGAATCAAAGAAACACTCCAGGTATGTTTTTGATGAGGGAATAACATAGCTGATGTAAAGCTCAAAAAGTTCTGATTATATACATGATCAAATTTGAAAGAATGTTAAAGGTCAAAGGGCAACAGTTGTTCTGCCTTGTGAGATTGCTGTTAAGCCAACATATATCCTTCTGGCTGTTGTGAGAAAAAGTGTCTGCGTCCGTCCTTCGGTCTAATTATTTATTTCTGCCTTGTTTTGTTTTTTTGCCCTCCAAACTCCACATGCTAATCCTCCTTTTCCTCCACACTTTGCCACTCTGTTTCTGTTATTCCACTTCAGGGCTCAGCAGGGTCTGTCCACTCATGAGTGATACCAGGGCTTCAGGAAGCACCTCAACACATGCAATTTTTCAAACTTTGAATGCTTGGTCAATTTTGCATGTAATAAGAAGGATGCAAGGTTGGGAGGGCACAGCACAGAGCAAAGCAGTGCTTAATGACGTCTGTGTAACCTTGTCTCCAGGTGATGCTGGTTCTAAACAAACTGCATCTCAGACGAAAGACTGGGAGAGATAAATATTTCTATTTTCATTTTATTTCTAGCTCCCATTACTTCAGACATCCCTGAGTAAAAATACAAACGACACACGCATAGTTTCACATAAATGTACTTGTTGGGGACTTTGTCTGCAAAGGAGTATGAACCCACTCATGCAAAAGGAGAACATGCAGGTACAATGCAAAATGAGCCCAGACTGGGATTCAAACCAGGAACCTGGAAGGCAGCAGTGCTGCCATTTGTCTCACTGTGCTGTCTGGTGCCCCAAAATGTAAGATTTAATCATTCATTAAAAATGTGCTTTTGACACTTGTTCAGTTTCATCAAATCCTAATCTAACGCCTTTTTAGTACGTCACTCGTAGCACCTCCACAGCTTTGTCACACATTTTAACACAATTTCCCAATCGTCTCTTTGCAGTTGTTTGTTTCTGTTTAGATTCCAGATGACTCACAGTGTCTTGAGGGAGAGAATTAAAGAGGGACGGAAAGGAAAGACCTTGATGGGAAGCAAAGGGCGTCCAGGAAAGCATCAATGAAACTCAAGTGAAGGGAGCTGAACCTGACAGAAAACGAAAAGCATTGACTTTGAAGATTTAGGCAGAGAAATAGAGGACTCTGAAAACAGACATGAGGAAAGTGAGATGTGAGAGAGAGAGAGAGAGACAGAGAGAGAGAGAGAGAGAGAGAGAGAGAGAGAGAGAGAGGAGGAGAGAGGGAAATGGGTGACAGGAAGAGAGCAGAAAGGATCAGGAAGGCAGAGAGAAACACTCTGACACAGACAGCTGTGAAGGAGTGAGAGTCCGACATCAGGAAGTTGAGATTCCTTCAGTATGAATGAATTACATGAAGTGAGATTCATTCACAGTGTTGCTCTGTAGTTTACTTGTTATTTAGAAGAATCAGCATCAGTCAAGTATATTAGCACGCCAACATTCCAGGTACAAGAAAAGATGAAATCATTTCTAATGTGCAGATGTGATGTGTTGCAGTAACTGATACCTGCTTGTGTAAAACACTTGAAGACTGGACACATGATTTAAAGGTTTATTGTAGACAAAATGAAATAAGTAATATTGTGTAAACAGTCAGTGAAATTTAAAATGTTATGTTTGGAAGGTAAAGGAAAATATCAGAGAAGCTCAGAGGAATGATGAGGTGTTAGGGTCATTGTGGATGAAAGGGAAAATCAACGACGCCAAGGAGAAGAAAGCTTCTAACAACTTTGATTTTTCTTGCTTAATTTAACATTTTTAACAGGACAATTTTTGAAATATTTTCTGATGTCAAAAATAAAAAGTGTATATTTTCTGTGTTTAAAGGCAAACATTTATGTTGTTAAAGCCTGTAACATCGATGTGATCACTTTGGATCACATCGAGTTTGTGAAAATTCTTAATGTTGAGGCAAAATGATATCAATAAAACTATATTAACCAACTATTAAAAACATTATAGCTTTCTCTGAAATCAGTAAATCCATATTAAAATAAAAAAATATTATGCATCTTGTGAAATTGGTGTAATTTGTCTCTGCACAAACAAAAACTGATTTGATTTGACTCGTAAAATAATATCAAAGTACAAAACTATAATTTTAAAAACGTATGTATGTGGCCCTCTCCACTACTTTGCAGAATTTGTCCTAAATTTACCATTTAATATTTCTGACAATTTTTGTTGCCGATGTTTGATTTTATAATCACAGTAAGCTTGTGTTTGTTCATTCAAATAAACACTGCCACCTATATTACATTTCAGTTTGACTGACATGAACAACAAGATAAGGCTGGTATGCTTACTTCAGCTGGTTTTTTGTTTTTTGTTTTTTTCGCAGGCAGGTGCAGCGACGGCCTCGGCTGTGTTCTCCACAGAGAGAGAGGCAGAAGGAGCACTGGTGCATGAATGTGAGCAGAAGAGGCAATCTGTCCCTGCTATTGTAATCAAATGGCAACAAGTGTGTTTGGATTCTGCGAGAAACACTGCAGGAGTAAAATTCATCCTAAATCCTGCCAGTTTGCCAAGATATTAAAGCTGCAGTATTTAACTTTTATAAGTAATACGTTTGGTGCATATTTGTTCAAACTTTTGCCATGCCGTGTCAGTTTGCTATGAGACACATAAGCTGTAAGAGATCAATATTGGTGTGTGAAGAAACGCAGAGCTCCCAAACAAAAACAACCAATCAGAGGCAGGAGGAGGGTCAGTCAATGTCATGAAGTCGCTGCTAAATGTGCTAATGGCAGAGAAACAATTTGCCATTACAGAAAAAAAACATTTATCTTCCACCGCCGGTGGCTAAGCTAACTAGCCTTAGCATTCACAACGATATCAGATGACGGGGAAAAGCTGTGGCGGTAAAGATTTTTTTAATTTAATAAGCAAAACTTTTTTCTTTACTCAGGTTATCTTTGTAAAATGTGACCATGCTATGAATGCTGTGACATTTAGGTAAAAAGCAGCTGCCCTGTTCGACGTTTCACTTTTTGTCTATGCACTGTCAGATTACATGAATGTGAGCAGATGTTTAATATCATTTAATTTTAAAAAATTCTCATCGAATGCAGATGCAATTGTTTGTTTATATGTTAACAGTTTGTTACCATATAACAATATATATAATTATATGTTATATGCTTAAGCAGAACATTTTGGCACAACCAACCCTTTGAAGACATTGATGACGCTGATGTGGCTCAAAATGAAAAAGAGTTTGGGTTTGGACCCTCTTCTACTGAGAAACGATCGGATCTGATTTTACCCAGTCGTTGACTTTTGAACAGCTTTGACTTGATGACTTTTACTGGGAATTGCAAGAGCTGTAAGCACCCATTGCAATAAAATGTGTTCAACATTTCTCTTGCTCTGACTTGAAATGCTCACAAAAATCTTTAATAAGGCAAATATCTTAACCGCACTATAAGGTTACAGGGAAGTTGGGTGAGGGTTTAGACTCTGGTAGGGAAGATGAAAAAAGAGGCAAGTTAAAACATGACGCTCTAACCAGTGCCAGGAAGCTGAGACCCAGAGCAGGACTGGAAGACTGTGGCTGTCTTCACCTGCTATCATGTTTTTAATCAGTCGGGTCTCCCAATTGTTTCTCTTCAGAGATCAGGCTAAAATTAAGAGACTTTTCACACCTGGAGGAAAAAAGTAGCCTGAGCTGGGCTTGGAAATGCGCTCACAAGCGGCACAGGTAACCCGAGGAAATAGGAGTCAGTCGACACACAACCCCTCTGGCCTGGAAATGCCTCAGGGTGCTTACACATAAAAGCAGCAGGCGATGTGCTCACAACTCGAAATAGCAGTCAGGCACAGCATGGCTGGTCGCTTTTATTTTTTTTTATTAGCTCCAGTCTGAACACAGAATAGCTTAAGAAAAACCCCAGCACATACAGCCCCTGATGATGAGGAGGAGAAAAAGAGAGTAATGATATTGCTGTCAGTTTGTCATTGAGCTGCTGCACCTCAGCAACAATCGATGGGACAAAGTGAAGAGCAGTGTGACAGCCTGCTGTACAATGAAACGTTTAGAAACTTGGTTTAATTGGCTACTGGTCATCAGAGCACAAAACACAGGAATGGATTTTGCGTTACTAACTTATTTTCCATAAACTGTGGAATTGCGCAAATTGAAATTAACTTGCTTAACGGAAACATGCCAAATTTGAAAAAAACAATTCTTACATTTTTTGATGAAATGTTTTTGCTCTAGGATGAAGATGTTTTTCAGCCATGTTGAAATAGATGCATTTCGCAAAGCTGCGATGGAAACACTTGTTCCTCATCACACAAGTCATGTGATCAACAGCCTGATGTTACAACTGGCAGAAACGCTAAAGAAGACAACAGGAAGTAGTGGGAGGATGATCATTTCTGGGGGGGTTTTGGACAATGTGCAGCTGCTCCACCAGATCTCCAACAGCATCACACATTTCATAAAAGGTTGTGTATAATTTGAACATAACTTCTCTGTAAAAACAGCGGCGACAATTTCCCCCAAAAAGCTGCAAAGTTACCCACTCAAAAGTAGGCGGGGCTTGTCGCTCCAACACGTGAATAAGACGCTGACGTCTCCTCTGATTGGCTGATAGACGAGGAGCACTAGCGCCATGACTGGACTGTGATTATATCTCATGTAACTTTTTTACAATCATCACAGATATTATGTTTAATGACTCATCTCGTGAACAAGCTTATTCACGCACGATTTTAATTTCATTTCCTATTTAATGGAAACACAGCAATTGCGGATTTGTGTTTTTTCCGTATCAGCAGGAAATAGTCAAAGATTTGAGCACATTGGAAATGGAGATGCAGCTAGTGATTCCCTCTGATCAGAGACATGAAGATCTCTGAAGAGATAAAAACATTTTTCACTTTGGCACAAAACAGCAGGTTGCTGCGGGGCGACATGGGCACTGTTAAGCCAGGTGCAGTCCTGCTCTGCAGCCATGCAGCCTGCACTGAATTGCGTCGAAAGGTTCTTTTAGAAAACACTAACCCTTGGCGGTCTGCATACAATTGCACACCATACTTTACAGATTTGATCTGTTGAAAAGCTATGCATCGTTTCCCTCCCACTGCACAATCATGTACTGCTTTCTGTTCGTCTGTCACATAAAATCTCAAGAAAATCTATCAAACATTGCAGCTCTAAGTCATAAAACATCGAGGAGTGAACACCGTTGCACAGTGCTGCATGTTATTGATCTGCCAACATGGCAACTGCACATAGTGTTACATTACAGCTTCCTCAAATTATTTTTATGAGGTAACATACTGCAAACTTTAACATTTGTGCTTACACTGCTGTGGTGTGCAACATTAATATAACGCACTGATGAAAATTTATGCAGGGCATCAGTGTAATGGAAAACAACTCAAAAAAGGGTAATAGGGTCAGGTTATTGATTTCTTTAATGTAAAGAAATATGGAAGCCAGAAGCTGCTTGCTAAGTGTTGGAAAAACCTTTGCAGCGCGCGCATGAGAACGGCCTGAATATATCGACAGAGGGTAACTACCCGCACCCACACTGATGTGTGTGTGTGTTTTTTTTTTTTGTTTTTTTTTTACCTGTTTGTTTTTGTTTTTAATGACTGGAAGAAGAGGCATGAAAATAATTCAACCGGAGCGTTCAGATTTCATCAGATCTGTCACGTTTTTGGCATCAAAAGCAGATTCAATACACAAACATCACAGACTTACAGCAGGTCGATCGTTGGGCAGGGGGGGGGGGGGGA
>VMRN01000117.1:873188-913463 GCA_010277015.1 Poeciliopsis turrubarensis
GTGGGGGCAGAAGCTGACCAATTAAACACCATGGAAGAGCAAATTAGAGTGCGACTTTTCTAAATCTGGGCCGACATCCAGGCTTCAAAACCGTCCGAATTACCAGGGAGTTACAACCCAAACCTGTTAGCACGGTCATGTTGCTAAATTCATCTCTAACATATAAAAGGACGGAAACACAGTTAAGCAGATCACCCTGCACTGGGGGTTGGGGGGCAGCAGGGCGATATTTCGTTATATTAGCTTATAATGTAGAATCTGCACCGCAGTCAGCAAAAGCATCGAAGGGGAAACGTGGAGAGGAAATATCATCCCCAAGAGAGGGAAAAAAAAAAGTGAACCCCCTCCACACACCCGATGTAATAAAAGACAGGAGGTGAGCTGATGTGGAGCTGCTGAGGTGAGAGGGAGTGGCAGGGGAGGTTGAATGAATAGCATAGAGTGATTATGGTGGATGTCTTATCAGTCATATTCCTCAGTAGCTTTATTCCCACTCCCAGACCGGCTCCGACACGCAGCTCTATCCGTCACCAGCGAGCAGCTGGAGCTCGGATGAATCTGTTTAAACCAGCTCAAAGCCACAATGTGCTTCTGTGCTCTGTGTGTGCGTGTGTGCGTGTGTGCGTGTGTGCGTGTGTGTCCCGTCAGTAATATGGACTGTCTTGAGAATCACTTCATTCATCTGAAGTGATGTACATTCATCTCCCGCCTCCCTGAATCCTGTTTTTTTTTATTTTTTTTTTAACCTGAGGTGTAGATCTGGGCGATAAATCGATTTTTACAGGTGATTCTAATTTTTGGTTTTTGAAGATTTCGTTTTTGGAAGATCACAATGTTTTTAAACCAATGTACTCTTTGGCAAGTCCAAGGCAGCTCCTAGTGATTTGGACTGTTACAGCTAGAAACTAGCGATCAGGCCTGAAATCTAGGTGTGGTGATGGATTCTGACCTCAACCTTCAGAGACGCATAAAGACGGTTACAAACTCAGCCTTCAGTCACCTGAAGAACATCTCCAGTATTAGAGGACTAATGTCTCAAAAAGACCTAGACAAACTCATCCATGCGTTTATCTTTAGTCGAATCGATGACTGCAACAGCATCTTCACACGTCTGCCTGACAAATCAATCCTCCAGCTGCAGCTGATCCAGAACGCTGCTGCTGGCGTTCTGACTAAAACCAGGACGTTAGAGCAGATAACACCGGTTTTAAAGTCACAACAAAAGATCTGCTGCTGTTGTGTCAACCTTCCAGATCTCTGAGGTGAAGCAGTATTCAGCTTCTCTGCTCCACTAGTTTCAGAAAAAAGCAAAACTGCTGAAACACAGAGTTTTTTTTAAAACCCACCTTATTTGTATATTGACAAATTTGATGTATTTTTGCTTGATGATTTTCATAAAAGCTTTTGACAAAATGTAAATGTAAAATTGGGCCTTTTTCTGCTTTTATTTTTTCACAAATAAAAGTTCTCCCAGCTTGGCAACGATGCTCCAAATCGAAGGCATGATTGAAATAAAGTTTTTGAAAATATTTTCTGCCACTCATTATTTCCTTTTCAGAAAAGAAAACAAGTGTAACCCAGTCCAAACTAAAGGTGTTTGTAATGAGTTAAGTTCAAAGGAGTGATAATTTAGAATGTGTTAAGCATGTTTGTTTAAATATGTTAAAATGTTATTATTCAGTGTTAGCCAGAAACTATTTACAGGTTCTTTAAAAAAGTAATCTTCACCCTATTTTATTTTGAAAGGCTCATGTTGTAAGAGGAAGTGGGGTAGAGCAAAGGAACTCGACTGGTCCGTGGTTGGCTGAGGGTCAGGAAGGAGGAGAGAAAAGAGGGAAGAGGGAGTGAAGGCATGAACCGCGAAAAAAAAAAAGAGAAAAATGTAGCAGAGTTTAGCGAACGGGTTTGTACATAATGCGGCTTTCAGCTCGACAGTCGGTGAAGTATATCAACCCTACGCTCTGTTTTACCACTGCTGTGACTGTTCCAGACCGGAGCTCACGAACCGTATGTTTAATGCTCGCTGTCGCATTTACTATTCGCTAACTCAGTGAATAGCCGTTGAAGTCTGTAAGCTAACCCGGCTAACGGACAACTCAGCTAAAGTTTCCGTAGTGGGAGCTTTATGGAGTAGCGCCTGGAGCCGCGAGCTACGCATGTGGAAAGAGTGGTGGAGTGGTTGGAGGACTGGACTACGTTGGACGTCTCTGGTGTTCCTGGATCTTCAGGACTACCGGACTGGTTGTGGACCTGAGGACGGGTGAGGTGTTGAAAGGGCTTGGGTTTTCACTCGGACAGGGGTGCCAAGTTCCACGCTTCACATCAGGCCTGCAACGGGGTTTCTTTTTGTTTTGTTAGAACAATATTTTAGTTATTGCCGGCTTAGCTGAACATTAAAGTGTGGGCCCACATTAATTAATATATTGTGTGAACTTAAAAGAGTGAAACATTTTACAGTTTGTGCATTTGTTAATGTGTTTAATACATGTTTAATTCTCATACAGGTGTACGTTTGATTTATTAAGAACTGTAGTTAGAGTGTATTATTTCTGTTTAAATCTACTATTTGGTGAGAAGGGAAAGAAGTACTAGTATATCACTACTTTAAACTCAACATAGGTTTAAAACACGAGAGTGTAATAAAGTTATCGTTTGTAACTTGATGAGTTAATGAACTCAGGGGCCCTTACCCATGTTAAAGCGGTATAATTGGGCTACACAAGCAAAAAAAAAAAAAAAAAAAAACAACAAACAATCAAAGTAAGAATTTAGAGTCGGAGAGGAAGTAAAGAGCAAAGGTCAAAGTGGAGAGGAAAGAAGACAACAGAGGAGACAGATTTACAACAGGAAAAGAAGGAAAGCTGTGAGCGAGAGAGGAGAGACAGATGATATAATCCAAGCGGAGAGGTGACATGCAGAGAGGTGGCAACAGCTGGCCACTCGGCTGCTGGCAGGGCCTTCGCCGCACTCACACAGACCGTTTCCCTGCCAGTGCCGCCTCGAATAACCGGGGCTAAAGACAGGCTGCCAATAACGTCTAAAGAAAGCCTCACACAGCAGAGCAATGCAGGGGCAGCGCCGGCTTTTAAAGAGGAAAGCAGGTGGATGCTGCTGGGCAGAGGCCTCTGGGACGCCCTGCCAGGAACAAAGTCACCTTAACATTGGGTAACAGCAGGACAGTAGGCAGTCCGCCTGATGACTCACCGCGCTCTCACTCCCTTTTCCTCAACGGATTTACTGTACTACAATATTTTACGCTTCATCACATCTGGGATTTTTCAGCCGTGACAGCATACGTTATATCCTCCACTAGACAAATGACTCTTCAGTTCCATTACGGAACATGAGGCCGTCGTAGAGATCTGTGCGGCAACAAACCTTTGTGAAATTTGTGCCTGATGTGCAGGGAT
The DNA here is from genome assembly GCA_010277015.1 of Poeciliopsis turrubarensis. Lineage (NCBI taxonomy): Eukaryota > Metazoa > Chordata > Actinopteri > Cyprinodontiformes > Poeciliidae > Poeciliopsis > Poeciliopsis turrubarensis. Next base: position 876,599 of record VMRN01000117.1, read on the forward strand.
CCGACACGGTCTGGAAGAGTTTGCAATTTGACTTCAGTGTTTTCCAGGTCAAATCAGTGCAAATCAGAGAATGAGATCTATTTCTAGACTTTCTAGACTGTAAGCTTTTCAAAGCCGGGGGCCGAAACCGTGGAGGTCCTGGATGGGCCTCAGACGGTCAGACAGTCAGAGGGAAGATGAGAAAAAAAAGAAGCAAAATAATATTGATAATAATAATACTAAAAACAAATCAATCAAGACTGTTTAATTGTACATTTTTTAAATAGAATCGTCCATCTTGGAGGCTAGTCTGTTTTTCAAATCTTACATAAAATGATGACATTTGCTGCTTGTTTCATAATCGATGACTGTATGATGTTTTTATCATGTAAATCGTAGGTTTTTGGCAAAAGTCAAGAAAGTTTTGCTGCTTCCCTGAACCTTTTCTAACACAATAACGTCAAAATACGCAGAAAAAACATTTCTGACAAAGTTGCTGAATTCTGAAGTTTGGCTGTGATTGGTGAAATAAACCAAAATAATGTGTCAAATCACAGTTAATGACAGTACATGATTAGAAAAAAGGCAGCAGTTATGTTAATACATCAGGCCAGGTTGACTGAATTTGCTCAGCCCCTTAGCTAATGAAATCTTTCAAGAACTGTTTGGTTATTCTTTTCTCATCCAAAATATTTGATCATCTTATACTTTGAACAAAAATCTGTGAGAAAGTCAATGCCTTTCAAGGTAGGATCAAAATCTCCGGCTAAAACATGGCATTATCTTTGCCAGCATTTTTTTAGTTGTGTAAATTAAAAAAAAAAAAAAAAAAAAAAAAAAACAACACATTTTTCTAAACTCTTGCTGAATCTATGGAATTCCTGACCCACCATTAAACCCACAGTGCGTCCTCAAGAGGTTGCTTCTGAGTCCATCTGCACTGCGATGAACGTAATTAATGTGGCTAATTTAGGGACACGATCAGGAAGGCCTAACCTTTGTCGTTTGCCTCATGAAAAAAGACCATTTTATCTCCTGAAGAATACTGCTGAAAGGGGGAGACGAAAAGTCTGAGCTCAGCATGGCTAGTTTTCAGCTCCACTAGCTTCTACCTTCACTGTCAAATGCTTTTAAGTCTATATAAGAAACTAATAAAGCCCATAAGCCTTGTGCAAGCATTTTGTAATGTCTGTTCACACTTATACTAATGTGACTTTAAACGCAAAATTGCTGATGCAGACAATCCCATCTCTTTCTGTGTTTTTCATTAGGACAATAAAAACACATGACTTCTGGTACATTTTCTGAAGCTGTCCTTGAAAATAAGTCGAAAGAGAGAAAAACATAACCACAATCTGTACAATTGAAAACTGGAAACGGTGTGAAAAAATATCCGGCTGAAAACGGCGACTTTGAGGAACAAAACATGTTTCCTTCCTGCACTCTTTGCAGTTCAGCAGGACTGAGTGTGAGACTGTCACATGAAATACACAGACGTTTGTGGTTGTAATGTGAAAAATAAAGAGTGCAGCTTGACTTAAGGAGGAAGTATTTTATTGTCTTCCGAAAGCAGAATCTAAAAAAACACCATCTAAGTTTGATCTATTATTATTATCGTTATTATTATTATTATTATTATTATTAAAAGCCTGATTCAAGATATGTCTGATTTACACTCTTGGATAAAGTTGATTGAAGATTGCTATTTTTCTACTTCCCTTTTTGGCACAACAAATTCTGCAGAGTTAAATCAACACTATGCCGAATCTGTTTGGTCGTTTTCAGAATTGGCATTAATTTAACTCTTACAGAGTTACTTCAACCACAGTCTCAGTAGTTTTAACTATTTCAGGTGATAAAATTACTCTGTGTCTTGTTAAAACAACTCTTAACTAGATCAATTAACACCAATTCTCAAAAGGACAGAATAGACTCAGCCTAGTGTTGGTTTAACTCTTGCTGTGCACATTTGTGAACAGTACCCAGTGTTTTCCATGTGAATGGAAGTGCTGCCCAAACCCATGTTCAGTTTGCGATGGTTTCCTTCTTCGAGCTCACTTCCTTAAACTGTCCTGCAAATATGAGAGAGAACAGCTCAGCTTTTGCATCTGTTAATATTCGCCTTGTGCTTGTTTCACTATCCCTCACTTCTGTCTTTTTCTTCTCCTTCAGACACCTTTTAATTATTTCCCTGCCACATTTTCCTATAGCTGACGTGCCAGATTAAATGGGAAGGTCTGGATGTCCACATGTGTGCGATTGCGCACGCTACAGACTTGGGTGCGTGTGCTTCTGCGTGTGTGCTCGTGTGTGAGAGACGTCCTGCTAAAGAGCGATAAAAATGTCATTTTATCAACATCTTCTGTCAGACTGGCTGACTGAATGCTGATGCACGCCGTCGGCTCCGTACTGCCGGGCATGTTGACACAGAGGTCTGTGAAGTCTGATCTGTGCGGACGAGGGAAGCTTTTGCGTCCATTTAACGGAAACAGCAGGGATAAACGCTGACCTTCTGATTCTACAAAGAAAGGAAAATAAATTTAGCAGCTCTGCAGCAAGGAAAAATGTGAATTAAAAGAAAATTTCCAGTTACAAAATAACAAATGAATAAACAAATGGAATGAAAGTATCAGGAGAGAAACATTTGGGAAATGACTAAAAATATAAGTCTATAATTATATTTTAGACGTTTTTTTGAACATATGGAACCTTTGGAATCTGATTTTGCGCCGCACAATTTCACAGTGAAATACTGAAAACAATTCTTGATTTTGTCAAAAGGGGAAGAGTTCATGTTTCCATCCAGTATTTTATTTACATCACGCAACTTCCTAAATAAACTGCAGCTACGCTTGGTTTTCCTTTGGTGTCCTAATCACACTGCTGATATTGCTGAATCAAACACTGGGAGCTGCTTTACATTCCCTAATGAGCTGCTGCAACACCCCTGTGGTCCAAATTACCAACACCCAAACACTCATAAGAAATGCAAACATAAACAGGACTGTTAAGAAGGTGAGCATATTGATTGATTACATCCTGTCTATGTGACCCTGAGGTCCAGATCAATGCACAGCTGGTCAGCAAGCGTTGACCAGGGCTGGACCCAGCCTTTCAAGCTCACAATCTCCCCGACCCCAGAGGAAGCACTACAGCTCACACAGTGATGAGTCACTTCGGTGTTGACCCACGAGATCATTTGATTAGTTTCACTAACATTTTTCATTTCCAAATGCAGAAGTTACATGGTTGGTATGATTATTGTCGTTTTGCTCCAGAGCCGAACCTGACCTCGTTGCTAACATTAGGAGAGGTGGGCGTCTTTATGTCAGGATTCCTGACAAAGCACACGGTTGAAACCAGAAGTGAATTTACTCCCGAATAAAAAGACATAATTCTTCTCTGTGTCTGAAGTTAAATGACACTAAACGTTTAAATCAGCTGCCAAAAATATTTTTCATTTGCTAAATGAAAGGATAATAAGAGAAAGAATGTGCCTGAAATTTATTTATAAAATGTGTTCTACAGGGGTGGGCACCACTGACTAGACAGTTAGTTGCGCTAACCCCGATGCGCCAATCATTAACATTAGTTTAAGTTTATTTCCAGCCTTCAAACTGTTTCCCAGTACAACATGCTCCTAAACAGACAAATACTGTAGATGTGGATCATAATCTGTTGGTATCTGATGGAATAACGTAGGAACGTTTATTATTATAACTTTGGCTTGTCCATTTGGATTCACCACCAACTACAACATTGACTGTTAACTTTATATCGTTTCAATGAGATTTTATTGCAGTATAACTTATCGACATTACTTAATATTCCTCTCTATTTGGACACGTAAACACCAAAAGCAACACCATCAGGTATGTGATTTAAATTTGATTAAATGTGATGACACCAACCTCAATGTTCAGCGGCACTTCCTGTGAGTAGTGTCGCTAAGAAAAAGAAGAAAGTTAAGAAACAGTTTGGTTGCAGGATCTGAGCCAAAAACACCCAGTAGGCTGGGAGTGTTAACAACTCACCTTACAGGAACTTGAGAGTCAATTCCAATGTTTTTTTCCGATCACTGCTGGTTACATTGCGGCTGTTCATGAGAGACTCCAAGGTCAAGGTTTGGTAAGTTAAAACAAAGTACTTTACTGCACCTTCCACTGTCTGACCAGAAATTTCCTACACATTCAATCAGAAACGTTACCAAAATGACAAGCTTCCACAAATTAAAATTATTGCCACCTGCTGGTCTGGCGTAGGTTTTTTTTTTTTATGCATATTTAGACAATTATTTCCAAATACATAAGAAAAAAATATTGATTCAAAGAAAACTATTTGAACTAGTCAAGGTCTGAATTTACATGCACATACAACCTGCTTAGAAATATTAACAAATTTGATGACAGAAACCACCTCTATTTACATACACTTCCATCTGAATGCGCTTTCCTTGTGTTGTGACTTCATGTGTGTTTTTTTTTTCCCCTCAAAGGAAGACCTTAAACTCAAGGTCCAGTGATACAGCTGAGAGCATCTTGACATTCTAAATTGGCCTGGCAGTTTCCCTTGTCGCATGTTGAGGGATAACAGCGAGGTCAGCCTCTGGTCAGCCAAACAGTTATGGGAGAGCGGAGATGTTCCAATCTGCTTTAGTGTCCCTATCAGCAAGTTTGGCCAATTTTAGGTAACCAGGGAGTAAGAGACACACAGAGGGGAGGGGTTTCTGCACAATGGACAGTCGTCTCATTAAAATGAATTGTTTGGTAAAATGTTCAAAGTTCTGGCTAAGAGGATTCTCTGTTCAATTTGTAATTTGGACAGGTTCCAGTTTGTCTTTCGGCTCCACCGATCGATTAAGACGACACTTTCAACGGCGGAGAGCCGGGGTGCATCGCTCACACCGGGTCTGTCCTGAACCTCAGTGTGTGTACGCCGGGACCAGCACCGCTGAGGGCTGCTGCCTCGGTGGTAATGAATGTAAAGAGGCATGTGTTAATAAATTAGCTGTGCATGTATTCTACCTTATTAATGGTCTCAGAGGCAAATCACAACCTCTTTAATGCTTTTCACTTAGCGTAGCTTAAGGGTGCCTTTCATAAAACATGGCAGCTTTTTAGACACTTATTCTGGGGATGAATTTATCATCCTCCGCAGATTCCTACCATCCTGCCCTTTTTCCTCTTTCCAATGTATTTTCTGCTCAACATGATCCTATACCATAAAATAGCTTTTTTTTTTTTTTTTTTTAATAAGATGTGTTTAATCTAAGATTAAATTGGGATATGGCTGTCATTTGAACATTTTCATTTGGGCAGAAATGACTGAACGCAGCCTCAGGGACTACAAATTTTATTCCTCAGTCTACTTAAGAGGATCAGTGAGACGCTGAGCTCACAGATACTACGATGATGTATGATCACAGGGAACCATAACGTTCTTTATCCGAACAAATCTTGGCTCACGTGAGTGCATTTTAAGGCATGTTTGCTGTAATAACAGAAGCGATTCATTAGAAGGAAAATTTACACACGAGAAAGGAAAGATTTGACGGCAAAGAAAAAGGCTACAGATGCGTTAGGCTTACAAAGGCAGGACGGGTAATCTGCACTAATACAGATTGCCTTTTAAAAGTATTCATACCACTTGAAGAGTCACAGTAAACTGAGATGACTGCTGTTGCCAGGCATATCAGAGACGGTCAGGAAGCTGAGTACAGGCAGCTGGTGAGCTGCTTTGGGCATGGAGTGGAAACAATCTTCTGAAACAAAGAAGATGATTCTAGAATTCAAAAGAAACAGGAATAGGTCAAAAATTATTTATCTTCTGCTATCATCTGCTGTGGGACCCGCATCGGAGCCAGTGACCTCTCTGCTCAGGAGGCTGGACTGCTCTGTGACCTCTCGTTAGGAGTGTGATCAGAAGGATTCTTCAAGAAATGAAGATCATATTCGACATCGTGAGCCTCCTCGTCTCGATACTGTCTCACAACAACAACGTTTTTCAGTCAGAGGCCTGACTGCTACAGGAGCTCTTTCCTGCCCAGAGTTAAACACACTGAACAGGAATGGAGAGAGAACAGCCCCCTGTGGCGCTCCCGTCCTGCTGACCGCTGATCACACACACAACTCAGTCTTACAAACTGTGGCTGTTTGTCAGATATTCATTGATCCAGGCAATTATTGAAGCCTCTGTGTCTTCTGGAGTTTCAGATGAAGGAAAATGAATTGTGCTTAACACACTGGAGAGATTGAAAATCATGACACTCAGCGCCGCCTGCTTCGTTCAGATGTCGGTGTGATATTTTAGTATGATTTTTGTGAGTCGTCCCTTTCTTCTGCTCTCCATCCTCTCCTCTTCTATGGAATCGGGTTCTAGTGAGGAAGCTCCCATTTTGCTGAGTCCACCAAACTCTGGAACAGAGCGCTGCTTTCATGAATGAACCTGCGAGTGACAGGTGTGTTTTAGTTCCCTCCATTTCCCTCCGTGTGACCATGTTCTCCTTTTTTTTTTTTCGTCTGCCCATGTCTCTACCCACCTTGTCCCCTCCCCCCGATTGTGCACTTTCATTCTGGGTTGATTTATGGTTTATTGTCTCCTGTTGTCTTTCAAGGTCGCCGCTAAAGCCGTCCAAACTGGACCCAGGGGGGTCGTCTTTCAGTGTACCTGCCAGGGAAACGCCAACGTCGCTGCAGCTGCCACCAGAGCACCTTGTGCCAAAGAAAAAGTCCAAACTGCAGGTCTCCCCTGCACCTTCCAGCAACGGTGCATGAAGTACCTCAGCAGCCTGGCAGGTGATGCTGATCAATAGTAATGTCAGAGGTTGCATAAGCACAGCACCTTTAAAACAAGCTAACATCTTAACATTTTTACCCTGTGACGCTTTCTGCTGGGTTTTGCGCGACTCTATTCGGTTACTTTTCTATTTCTTCCTCGAGACGATGTCTGTTTTTACGAGTAATTTCCCAGGCAAAATAGAGGGCGTTAGGGAGCATTAAAAGGCAAAAACACATGCTCACTGCAGCAGACGTGGTTCCTCCCTGAATTGCAGTCAATGAAATAAAGATCAATCACAGTGTTCCCCAGGGTAGGAGGGCGGGAGGCAGACATCTAAATAGAAATTAGTGAGACGCTGTATCAACCTCTGTTCAACCAGTGGAGTCGCTGGTGGGTAGAAGGTGGGGCAGAGGGAGATCCTCAACTCATTCAACCCACCATTTACCTCCGACATGTCGTAGGCGTGTACATATATGTGTGCACTGAAACCCGAGAGGCTTTCAGGTTGGATTTGACCGACTAATCCAACGTTCGAAGATCAATCAGTTGTGAGCACCAACTCTGTATAAGTCGGTTCTCTCGTCCGTGACTCTGATTCCGCTTACGGTGGAAGTCATGGCCTAAGGAAGCCAACAGAACCACATCATTCTTGAAGAGGTTCTTCTGAGGTTCTTCTCCACCACTAGGCCTTGAGCTCCGGTCCATGAACACCACAAGCAAGATTGGTGACAAATGGCAACCCAGGAAACATCCATCATGTACTTGGTAAAAACTTGACTTTTTTCCATTAATGTTGCACATCTCTACATTCAAATTCAAATACGTTAAAAAACATTGTTCTTTGCTAGGTTAGTGAGCAAAACAATCATCATTGCCTATTTGGAACTGAAACACAACTAAGTTGGGTTTCATCTCATTCACATTGCAGTATGTTATAATATTGCCCTGTTGTTGCTATGGCTATTCAAAGCATCTGCAGTCATGCACAAAGCATGCTATGACGCCATCGTATCTCCAAAAGGTGAGTTTATCGAGGGACACAGAGACACACTACACAAAAGCTTTTAAAAGACACACAAAAAAAAATGCTGTTGTCAGAAAACTTTGCAAACAGTACAAGTTTGGACCTGGCTAGTGTTTGAAAAGTAGAAATCTTTCTGTTCGTGTTGAGAAGGCTGAGACGTTTAAGAAGTTTTCTTCCTGTCATCCCTGTTCCTGTTTACACATGTAAACCAACAGCGGGAGGTTTTCTAGATCCACTGCAGCTCTGCTCTCAAAGCACACAACATTAGACAGGGATCACAGAGGAGCGCGTGTCTACAGGAGCTAAACGGTAGGCCCTGATTCCTTTACAACACTTTGAGAATAACAGATGAGGTTCCTTGCTGTGTTAATATTAATAGCACATCTATCTGAGTGCATTCAAAATAGCAAGGAGCAAAATGGAAAGGTCATCAAAGACATAAACAGGTCAGCAGAAAACAGAACAAAGAGTAACTCAGTGTACCAGTACACACACTTTTCCCGCTCGTAATAAAGGCACCAATATTTGTACCTGCTGATCTTCCTGACATTCTGCTTTGTGTTAAGTGTCAGTAATAGATCTAGTGCAGGTTGGAGCATTTTTACCTTTTCAAAATGTCTCTGGGATATTAGGAAACAGCCGTTTGAATGTGAAATTGGGTTAAAAAGATAACACATTGCTCTTTCAAAGTGGATGAAGGTCTTTAGCGGCATATTAAGAAGGAACATTGGCTCTTTAGGTCACAATGGAGTAATGTCAATACTTGTAAGTTCTGACACAAAGCCTTGAGGTTTTCTGCTAGAAAGCAGAAAATGGACTTCATTTGTCCCATCACTGGTAGATCTGGGATCTACCAGTGATTTGATGTGATGAAAATGAAAACAATGGAATGGGAAGGTCATTCCAATATCAAATCTTTTTCCTGTAGTAGGCTGTTGATCATAATTGTGATGCAATTATATAGATTTTATGTTCTTATGAACTTTGAACTGCCTTGATCCTGAAGTGTGCTGTACAAATAAACTTGACTGGAGAAACTTGAAGGAGAGTTTTAACAGGTAGAGGAGGAAAATAAAGTAAAGCTTGCTGATCAAAAACAAAACCAATTACTAAAAATTAAAGGGCACTTCAACAAAGCCTTAGTTTAAGTGTTTGCACAGTTGTGCAAAATAAATATATATATTTTTATATGGGTCTGTGTAAAACAGACCCATAAAATTTCAACTATGTCCAAAAGTCCAGCACAGAGGGGAGAGCTGCAGCCGAAAGTGCCCAGCAAGAGGCACTCCAGGCTGGGATGGGAGAGGTGGATCGCTCCCTTTCACTAGTGTGTCTGTGCGTCTCTCTCCATTTTTCTGAGATGTTTGGTTCATGCTGGTTTTCAACCTTTACACCTTGTTTATTACAGCCATTTGTAGCTGTAATAAACTACAAGTGCAAGTGTGACAAAGTCACACTTTGCAAAGCGAGGTTGAATCGCTTCAAACCAGTCGATGGGAGCATGGCCAATTAGGGTTTTCTTGATTTTTCTTTGTTGCAACAGGTGAGTGTGTCTTTATAATGATGGATATTCTTATTTCACAAAATCGGATTGTCTTAAACACTTAAACGGCAGTAGAATTTGGGTTTCATGGACTTCAAATATGAACACAAATTCAGTTGTCACTGATGAACGACGTGTTGTATCTGAGTTGTCTCTAATATTTGTTGAGTCTTTGGCATTTAGTCTGTCTTCCATATTATTTTTCTATGTTCTCTTGTGTTTCTGTTGTGTTTTTCTAGCCATACTTTTCCCAACAATCATTCTGCTCCATCTATGTCCGCAGACACATCCCAACACTTCCTTTTTTCTGATCTTGTTGCCTCCTGTCCTTTCAAACATGTTTGATTTTTTTTTTCCTACTCCACTGAACTTGCCTACAACACCTCCCTGAATCATATTTCATATTCTTCAGTCTCCTTTGGACCAGTGGATCCTCTGGTCGTCCCACTTCCCTTCTGTGAATGCTGGGAAGCAGATCCTCCTTCCTGAGCGTTCCCGGCCTAAATAACTCTCAACGTCTGGGTTTCTTTTCATCTTCTTCCTGCTTTAACTTTGTTACTCTTTAGAATGAGAGAAAAATATAAATATATGATGTTGGATTGTTCTACGTCTGTTTATGTTAATAGATTATATTGTATTGGATTGAACTGATGAAATATCGGGATATGAACTGCGTCTGTTTGTCTTGTGAAATACTCCAGACTCTGTGGCGTTCAGACGTGATGTTTTCTCTGCTCCACTATATTTGTTGTTCTTTTCAGACTAATGACAACTTGATTAGATCGAGGCAGGGTTCCCTCATGCAAGTATTCAAATCTTGTACTCAGTGATGTATCTGCTGGTTGACAACCTGGTCAGTGCTGTGTGTGTTTGGTTGTCTGCTGTTTTAAACACTGACTGGTGACTGGCCCCAGCCAAAACAATGCGTTAACACACTCCCTCACTTTTTCTATTTTGTTTTGATCCACTTATTCTCAAAAGTAATGTTAACATTTGCTATATATATATATATATATATATATATATATATATATATATATATAACAAATAACTGATGTTTACAAAAGAAAAGCAAAAAGGTCAGATGAGGTTAACCGACTGACTTTAACAGGATCCAGCTAATTTTAAGTCTTTCCATAGATATTCTGTTGAATTTAAGTCCAGGCTGTGGCTTTAACACTCAAGGTCATACACAGACTGCTTGTTAAGCCACTACTTTGTTTTCTTGGCTGTGTGCCTCAGGGTCATGTTGGAAGATGAGTTGCTGCCTTTGTCTGAGACTCAGAACACTTTGGAGCAGCTTTTCTTGAAGAACCTCTTTACACTTGGTGACTGTCATCATACTTTCAAAAACACATTCCACAGCATTGTGCTGCTGCACCGCCATGCTTGAAATTGAGAACAGTGATGAGCAGATGAGAGAAACTGTTACAGCTCAAAGAAAAATGTTCTCCTGACTGGACTCTTGGTGTCCTTGCCAGAAAGTTCTGTTTTCAGTTGTACTGAAGAATTTTGTTTCTCCTGGTCAGACGATCTTGAGGTGTCATCAGTCAGAAATGGACTTTTTGAGCTTTACGTCATGTGATAATATTATTCCCTCATCAAAACTAAACCTGAAGTGTTGTTTTAATTCTTTTATGCATCTTCGAAGAATCCTTGAATCTCTGGAGGCAGCCATTCAGGGGGGCTCCCCCGGACTGGCGGTTCCCCCAGACTAGCAGCAGCAACCAGCAACACTTGGTGGCACAAATTCTCAGTCCAGCGCTCCTGAGGATGGATGTCGACGGCATCATGCGTTAACACTGTTGTGATGATGGGCCGAAGGTGGGTGTCAGCAGGAACAGGAGCTTCTTAAAGAGATGGAGGCCAATGTAAATGCTTTAACATTTTAAGTTGTGTTTGGTATTGTCAGACCACTGAAGGTAGCAAAGTTACTTGATTGTACTATGAAATGGCACTATGTGCCTGGAAAATACATAAAACCGCCCCTTTAAGTGGGCTGCCATGTCCATCTGATCACTATGCTGTGAAAACCTGATGCATTTGCAAAGGTTGAGCTTCAGCATGGTTCTTCTGTCTCAACAAGAAAACACTGCAGCACAGCCTGACTGACCACTGGGTCGACAGCAAAGAGTGTGAAAACTTATGTGCCTAAAATGTTTTACTTTTCCACAAAAAAAATTTGAGCATACATTAATTATGTGCTTTTTTCACACCGCAGACCATCAAAATACACCAAACTTAACATGACGGTGATTCACAGTGATCTTTTTCTGCTTATTCACTCTTTGTTTAAATAGAAGAACAAAGAGACGCATGAAGCGTCAGAGGAAAAGTTATTAATGTGCCGTTTATCTTCAGTCAACATGAAGAGTGGTAGTCTCCCTCTGGTGACAGTGCACTCTTACTGCAACAAGTACAAACTAATAATTAATTGGCATTAACATGGATGACCCTGTTCACAAGTCTATTCAGTTTGAATAAACCTATTCGGATAGACCCAATTCACAACAAGGATCTTCTCAAGCAACTACATAAGACAAACATGTTTTTATATTTCATTCATACTAAATTCAGTCCATTTCATGTGGTCTCAGTCCCTATTAACGGACACAATACGCATGTTGGGGCTTCTTTTTATGGAAAACTAAATCAGGTCACACTTTCATTCAGTGAACTTTCTTTACAAATCATGGGACGTTGAAGTGTTTGATTCCCAGTACAACTCTAAAGGCAACCACAAACCAACAGGGATTATGAACTGTAGGGAATAAGATCATGTGGCATAGTGAAGATGGTGCAGAGACACCTTCTGTAGCAGCAGGTGTCTGAGACACTATGTTAATGAAGAAAAAAAAATGCGCAAAGCCGCTTCTAATAAACAGAATTGGCAACCGAAACTCAAAATAGTTCCTTTTTATCAACAAAATGCGCGTCTCCCTCTATTTTCTTTTTTGTACTTTTTTTTTTTTTTTTTTTAGCTGCTGCTGATGCTGTCGCATAGAAACGGCGGTCACTGCCCAAGACGCGTAGAGGAAATAAAATTCAATTACAAAAGAAATTAGCAATGCAAAGTGGTTTCGATAAGTAACTGTAGTCTGACTACTGGATGTGAAACAGACACGCGTTAGATTACTCGTTACTAAAAAGAACAGTGGCGTGTTGCTAACAGGAAACCGAAGCAGTCGCCTCAGGTTGTGTCTGGTGAAGCTGGTTGCATCCTGTCATAGCAGGTTCCTGTATTCATGACGGATGCCCCCGTTCTCCCTGTGGCTCCCAGCCCACGGTGAAAGCTCAGTGGAATTTCCCCGTCCACTATTCACAAGTCATCAACATCAATATTTCCTCCTCCAGCCCTCATTCCCTCTTCACCGGTCCCTGCAGTGTTCCATCCATCCCTATTCATCCTGAAGTGGCAGCTGGAGCTACACGTGTCTCTCCGTAGAGAACAGGTGAAAAGAGAGAACGCGTGCCAGACTCAGTCTGGGATCCTCAGCATCCTGGAGAGACGTTTCTGTGATTAAGAGCAAGACAATATACATGTTTAAATCAAGTTTATTCATTTATTTTTATATATTTATTTTTTTTAACAAAGAAAACTGTTTTCCTGGTGAAAACGTGAATATTTTCTGGTCTTTATGGAAGGCAGAGGATGGAGTTGGAATTGTGTACAACATTAGCCAGAGACGTTATAGGGAAATCACAATTCAAGATTCACTCATATGATATTAATATCTGTATAGGTCCTGATATTGAAAATATTCTATTTTGAGTGACATCATGCTTTATTGTGCATTTTTTTATTATATTTAGAATTCCCAGCTGCACTTTCTGAATCATTTGAAAGAAGGTTTGGTGCAGTTTATGTTTGACCAAAGTATTGTTTTTGTCACTTTCAGTTTCTTCGTTATGTATTTTATATTGGACGTTCGCTCCCAGTCGTGCTGACTGAGCAAATTAAAGTTGTGTCGATTTGCCATGTTTCACACAACCTTGTGAAGCTACTGGAGTGTTTAAGTGTGCTGTACTGGTGCAAACAAATTTGTAGTTCAGTACATTTATGTCTTTGTTTTTTAAAAAAGAGCTGTCTTTCTGGATCAGATCGGCGTCGGCCTCAGATATCTGCACTGGTATCGGGAGTGAAAAGAGTGGATCGGTACTTTCGGGCCGTATGTGCGACTCCATAGTGGAGAGGGTGGAAAATGTTTTCTCTGTTATCATTACATTTGAGAAATTGACAAAAGACAACATTGATAGTACTTTTTGGATGCATTGGAGGAATTCAGATGTTCTGTGTGACAGGTGACACATTTTGTGCGTTCTGTAAATGCTGAAGGATCATTTCTGACTCGGGGCAGCTGCGGCAATTAATAAAAATCTACTTTCCCTGAAGACACAAAGTTGAAGGCACAAAACTGAAGCCAATACTCGGGAAAGCTAAAAAAAATTACAGCGCGCATTAAAGAAAATAATTTGCTTAAATCATACTGACTCTTTTTATTATGTGCTCTGCGTAAGCCGCAAAAGAACTTGTCGTTCCAAAGGTTATTAAAGAAACACTTTGCTCTCAGAGTCTGAGGGCTTATGTGATTCTGTAAAGTAGAAATGGCTGGAAAGAAGCAGGAGTAGAGCTTTGATTCACCTCAGCTCAAATGTTAATTTACTTAAGCGACTTTTTATCTGTTGATAAATCTTAAGTTACTGATTCTGACAAATTTCTGCTTTTGCTGGACTGGACTAGTTTTGATCTTTTGCTGATTTAAGGTCAGCAATATAGATTTTTGTTGATTTAAGAAAACCTTAACAAACTGTTATAGCAAAAAAAAAAAAAAAAAAATAGAAAAGGCAGGGGTCCTTTTCCAACTGAAGATACAAGTACTACTATGTCACTACTATGATAGAAACAGAACAAAGAAACCAAAGAGGGGATAAACATGCTTGTGGAGCAGAAACAAATTCCTATTCAGAATACACAGACAGCGGATTGTGAGTTATACTAAATCAGAACTGGATGATGATCTGATCTGAACAGGAATAAACTAAGATAAGATAATTTGATTAAACTATAAAGTATGATGATCTTGAACATAACTTAACTCTGGTAGCACAGCAGGTTTATGTATATATGATGTACAATATCTAAAAAAACGAAACATTTCAAATATTTGCTTCAGTGTCACCTAAACCACATTGCATCTGGTTCTGTCTGGATGAACTTCATGTTTTGATTACTTTGGATTTATCTTTCTCATCAAACATCATCCACATAAAAATCGTGGTGTGTGAAAGTTTTCTCTGTTTTGCTGCAAAAAAAAAAAGCACAAGTGTAAAGTGATGAGTGGCTTCTCACAGCCATTTCTTTCAAGCCCAGGCATCAGCATTAACCGCAGGGATTTATGACAGAGAAGACAGAAGCTTTATAGAGAAGTGCGTTCCTGCGCCTCCCTCTGAGGGAGAAGCTGATGACGGCAGGAGCGCCAACGTTCAGAGGGGTGAGGCGGCTGCGGAGGGAGAAGGGAAATAAGGAAAAGAGGAAAACACTTAGAGAGATTAAACACGGCTGGATGAGAGGAGAGCCTGTTTTTATGTGCAGATGTCTGCAAACGTGCTGGCCCATGTGTGTAAGCGTGTCCGGTGTGTGTTGGAGACGCTCTGGATCCATTTCAGGTCCTGAGTAACAATCCATTATAGATTAGCGGTGAGTCTGCCCTTTTTTTTTTTTTTTTTTTTTTTTTTTTTTTAATATATGGAATCTGCCGTTAATCTAGAGGAGCTATTTTCAATGAGGAAGACATCGGCCCACTGTCAGCACCAGCGCTATCTGCCCAGTGTGGTGGAACTGGAAACCAGTTTCAAACTGCTGTTATTGGGGCAGAGGACCATGAGAGGCTTTGGTCACTGGTAGAAAATCAAATATAAATGACGCCTTTAACAGCATTCATTTAGTAGCGTAGGTTTCCATTAACTGAGACCAATTAAATATGACCTCACATCTCATGATTTTGATGATAAATGCCGTTTGTGGTGAAGATCACCTAATTAGTTGGCTAAACTTACAATATGCATGCAGTACGTTGTTCGTAAGTTATAGAAAGATTTCAAACATAAATTTAAAAACAAACTGTCTGCTGTTTCACTTTGAAGCACAGATAAACATCCAAACAGCAGTGGCAGGAAAACCTTTCTGACTTCCACCGTCAACGAATCACCGACAGTGAAAGTCTAATGCCCAGAGAATCGTAATGAGCTTGAGACTCATGCTGAGCATAGCAAATACACATGTGACAAATGATTTGACACAGTGAGTCTGTGTTTGACAGCTCACTGGGAGGGCGTGCTAGGCGAAGCTAACAACCATGACAGGTGTTTTCTCATTCTGCAGAGGTCTGTGCGAACTTCCAGTCGGCAAGAGGAAAGGTTTGCTTGGCGTTCCTCGTCGTGTTTACGGACGCCATCAGTCTTGAAGAATGCAGTCTGTTCTGAGCTGGTCCTGTGTAAAATAAAATAATTCAAAAAAAAAACCAAGGTTAACACTTTTGGAATTGGAAAAATTTTGAATAAATCTTATCATTTTTTATGTGTTATGGTTCAAGTAGAGCCAAACTGGCAAAAGAGAGCCTGTCTCTCTTTAGAGAGACAGACAAAAAAGAAATAAAACAGTGGAAAAAAAAGCTAGAGAAAAAGAAATAGAAGGAGAAGAAAAGAGACAAAAAGACAAAGAGAGACATGAAAAGAAAGGAGGAAGAGTAAAAGAAAGATTTAAGAAAAGAAAAAACAGAAACAAATAAGAAGAAAATAGAAAAAGAAGGAAAAAAACTAATAGAAAAGAAAGTGCTATATGTAAAATGTATGTATGTTTTTACAGATTAAGTTAGAAAAAAATTATATTTATTATGACATGAAGTATTGAGAATATGCTTCAGATTTAAAAAATGTCCATTCTTCATGTTGCCTGACTCTCTGAATGTTTAAAGTATGCTGTTGGTATCAGGCGAAAACTGTAAAAACAATCCAGGCCACAGACATGCATGGCTCAGTGTGTGGTGTCGACACTAAGGCTTTGCCTCTCTGCTCCCCATGCCTGCACATTGCTTGTCAGCTGGCTGAAAAAGGTTACCACATTTTGCCCTCGGGTCCAAGAAACACAAATTCCAGTCGAAGAAACCCAGAAACATTCACATTATGGGAATTAACCAGCCGTTTGACTTTTTTTATTTATAAAGAGAAGAATAGCAAAAGAAATTTTATTCAGTTATTGGAACAAAGCTACTAAATTCTACCAGTGTTTACTGTATTTAATCTCCTCAGGTTTATATGACAAAATAACATCGAACAGCTATATACATGGAAACCTGTTGGGCAGTAGAAGGAGCCATGTTTCACAACGTTAAAACCCAAAGCAGAACATTTATAAAGCAGAACTATATCTGCGAGCTTCGCCTGTGTAGCAGAACTCCTCGCCTCACAGCCAGGATGCAGCTGTGGAAATATTGCAAAACCACGCAATGCGATAGGATTGAAGGGAAATCTTTGGTTGTGTGCTGTAATCAGCAGTCAGCGGTTGTTTGGTGTGACAGGCTCACTGACAGCCAGTTTAGGGCTCTCACAATCACAGACGACCTGCAACAAATATTAAACAGTGTCTGAAAGTTTGAGTAAAAATCTGCTGACGCGTACAATGACTTATTATTGATTGATTTTTTTTTTTTTTTTTTGTCTTTTTTTTCCACCCACACTCTTTAGAGTTTGACGGTAGTGTATGAGAACATTCCAGTTCAAGTTTCAGATCAGGCCCTGATGACAGTAACTCTTTTAGAAATCAGTATTTGTGATCTGGACTCAGCTCCTGCCGCCTGCCTGTGACTGAGTGTGACTGTCTTATGTCTGACAGACGTCCACTTTGATGTCGGAGGTCTTAAAGATGTAGTATGTAACTTTTTAAAAAATATATATTCTTTTACATATTTATTGAAACTGTCACTATGTCGTATATACACTATTATATGACACTGATCATCTGTTTAACAAGTCAAGCTCCTCTGCCTTCTCCCAGTGCTAACTGGAAACAACCAATCAGAGCGAGGAGGCGTGTCTTAGTGCCGTCAATCAATCCCCATCGGCAGAGCCTGTTGTGAATGCTAAGGCTAATTAAAACATGGCCACTGATGACAGCGTATAAACGGTTTTTCTGAAACAGTGAGTTAGCTTTAGCTAACTGACAGCGCAAAACCCTTCCTCCTGCCCCTGATTGGTTGGTTTTGGTCGGGAGTTTCTACAGACAGCAATAGTAGCTAAGGGAGGAGGCAGAGGAGATTCATCTCTTCATGGATTATCTGTCTCCTACTGTCATGACATGGCATTTTCAACAAATATGTGAAAAAAACTGTTCTTTTATAAAAGTTACAAACTGCAGTTTCAAGTTTAATAGTTTTTCTGCAGGGGAGTTTCACAAGATTTGACAATGGTCAGTTTTCAGCCTAAGAGGATATTCTTTCTTACCTCCTTCATTTCTTTGAGAGCCTCTTTTGTTGCTTCAATTCTGTCCTGAAGGCAAGACCTCTCTGTTTGCCACTGCTGCCTTTCCTTATGCAGAACTTCCAGATCATTCTTCACAGCTGCTTATGCATTTCTGAAAGTTTTCTGCTGATTGTCAGAAGACTGAATTTTTTTTTCCTGGGCTCAGAGCAATCTCTGGTCCTCCACATCTTGCTCCATTTTGATCAAAACCGCCTTCATTTTGCACGGTTACTGAACTGGCTCGGCTAAGCAGATCTCAGCCTCATTTGTTCTGGTCTTCTCAGCAACCAGAACAAATTTCCAGCTCTACGGCTTTCCCTGCAGCATCTTGATGGTATTGGGTCTACTCTCCTGCTGCAAATGAAACGCAGCTTCCACAGGTAAACAGGCCTTCAGCCAGACTGTCTAATTCATCATAAGGGAGTCTGCTATCAGAAATCGTTCCTACCTCTGCCATCACAGTCCACAAATACTCTTTGAGTTACCGCGATGTTTCATTCCCTTTTGGGATAAATAAAGCATTTCTGAGTTGCACTGAATTGCATGGCATCGAATGACATGTGGATGACTTTTATTTGGGGATATTTGACTCTGTGAAGTCAGTTTTGTCAGACATAATAAAATATTCTCATATCTTTATACTCACGCAAAAGAGAAGCGATCCAAATAGATGCACGTGTGTGTGTGCGTGTGTGTGTGCGTGTGCGTGTGTGTGTGTGTGTGCGTGTGTGTGTGTGTGTGTTTTTGTGTAAGACGATCCACTGTAGCTGTGGGACATCTAGTGGATGTCGTTCTCACTTAGTGGTGCAGCTGAGATGAGCAGCTTTGATATGTATTGATTATGGCTCATCTGTGGAAGTTAAAACCTATTACAAAATACCATCAGCCTGTTTAAAAGTAGGAGCTTGGCGAAAGTTAATCATTGAACAGTGTTACCTTTAAGGCTATTGCACTCTGTGGCAAGTCATACAGCGCGGACCTTGAGGTTTTTCAATTATTCCAACCAATTTGAAATAATGTAACTGTGACCTAAAGCTGTTTGCAATGAAGGCGTCATTACAGGAGAAAGCTAAGACTTAGTGCAGACGTTGGCTAAATGCAGAGCAGGCGCTTTTTTTTCTCTTGCTCTCTCTCTTTTTTTTTTTTTTTTTTTTTTTTTTTTTACCCTTGGATTGCCCTAATTATACAGGGCATTGATTTTACAATGCATCCATGGATTGATTTGAAGAGCCCTGCACCTTCCCTAAGGAAGGAAGGCTTTGCTCTCTGGTGTTCTTCTCACTGTTGTCCTCTTCATCCATTCTCTGCCCCACTCAATTTAACCGCATCCAGATTCGCTGGCAATGTTCAGCTGACTCATGTGGTCGTTGACAGAAAAAAAAAAAAAAAAAAAAAAAATGAGCCAAAGTTTGTGTAAAACTAATTCTGGCGAATTCAGGTAATTCAAAGGGGAAACTAAGATCATGAGCCCCGCCATTACTCATACATATTATGAATTTGAGAAGTACTGGGGACTCCTCTTACTCAATTTTCTTTCCATACTTTACATTAAAAAAAAACTCCGGTACATTTCAAGATGCATTTACGCCTCTCTGTCGCTGTGTCTGTCTAATTTCTTTCCTGCTTTCCATACTTGTGCCGAGACGTTTCCTGCCAGGAGAAGCCAACATGTAGCAGAGGAGACAGAAATGCGGGAGCCGTTAACGTGTGTCTGAGAGAGGTACACAGTGATACTGGGAGGATCAATTGCTGTTTGCAATGGAGGAAAGAATAAAAATATATATATATTAGTCCAGGAATGGAGAGACGAGTGTGTTTAAAAATCAATTACACAGTAAATATGACACGAGTCAGCAACGACGGCCTCCGGGGAGCCGAGGAAATATGTTCCTGCCCCACGTCAGTAAATCTGCTCTCCCTACAAATGAATTACTAATTTTATGTTTAGGAGTGAAAGAGGAAGGGAGGAAAAAAAAAAAAAAAAACTGGACCCTGTTCATGGTGTTATGTGTGCTGCTTATGTACACAAGCTATGGCTCCCATGGGAGAGCATTATTAATTGATGGGGTAGAGTAAAGGAAGCTTTCTTTTCTGCCGAGGGAGAGGGGCGGGAGGCCAGAGCAGCCCGGTATTACCTCTGATCTTTGGGAGTGTCAGCAGGTCGGCGAGCCAAAGGAAAGCACTGCAGCAGCTGATGCTTTGAAGCATCCTCAAAGGCTGACCTAAGAAGGCTGAAAGACCGGGGACGGAGGACAGGATGGAAGGGAAGGAAGCCCGGTGAGAGTGGAAGCTGGGAGAAAATGTCTAGTGGGCGAGGAGAGGAATGGGACGCAGCCAAGACAGGGAGATGGGGAATCCAAGAACGGAAAATGTAAACATGTTGACATGAGAATATGGTAGACAATTCAAATCTTTGTCTCCATGTACAGGGGATTTAAATATGACATGATCTTCTGTTCAGCTGACTGCATCGCCACATTCGTAATGCAAAGGCACGTGAAGCGGTTCTGTGGTCATGCAGTTCGCAGTCATGCAGATCTTTGCAAAGCTATTAATTTCTGCGTCATGTGCGTCTCTGTCGGACATATGTTGTTGGTGACAACCTTTCTTTTCAAATGCTTTCCAATGTGCAGATCTTCCAAGAACTTTGTGGTCTCCTTCACCCAGGCCTAAAATAACCTCTGTACTAGAAAAGACAGTTCTGAAAAAAAAAATAAAAGAAAAATCTTAGCAGACTTGTCAACTGTACTGACAACTCAGATACAAAACACTTGCAAAATTGTATTTAGCTCACTCCTACCAGGGTGTGGATACATCAGTGGGGATTACTACACTGTCTAAGTGAGACGCTTTATGTGACATCAAGCTTTAAACAGTAGGAGAATATAACTGCATAAGCGCCGTTTGACCAAAGGAGGCCAGCACTGAGGTGTTTTTTTTTTTTATTCACTTATTTGTTTTTTTAAGAAAATAATACAAAGAATATTTATGGCATTTCTGTCATAAACTTGTATGTGGCATGAGCACATATACTGTCATGACAGGTTGCAAACCAGTGAAACTGCATATCATTCTCCTCTTTTCTCCTTTGTCATGACGGACACGCCTCCCCTTCTGCATATCTTTGTTAGCAGTTCCGCGTTTCCTTTATGCTCTTCATCTGAGTGACTGTGATGTCTTGGCAGGGCAGCAGTATTGGGTTCAGCCCTAATGAATAGCATTGATCCTTGTTGGGTTATGAGCAGGCTTTAGTGGCCATGTTGAGATGTTAATAAGCCTGGCCTTATTCCGGAGGAGCTTTAATTAGCCTGTTCAAAATGTGCTTACAGGGCACACTGTCACTCTGCTGTGGCGTACATTCCTTAGGTCTGGCACATACACACACACACATTTACACACACAGAGGTGGAGGGGGGGCGGAATCCAGAAGGATTCACAGAAACGCGCGCGCGCACACACAGCAAGTCATTTCATGGACCACTGAGATGGCAATCAAAACAACACTCTCCATTTATTCAATTAATAGTTAAATTAGCAAATCAGGCAGTGTGTATACTGCAACATATGGTGCCACTACAGTCACATACAGAGGTACAAACAATTACATTATAACACAGTATCCTAAACACTGCCTGTTATTTAATCCCATTGGGTTCTCAAGCCACAAAGGACATACTGTCCCTCCGCTCTGTTGGAAGCTTGAAGAAATGATCTACTTCAAGCTTGCTGAAATGATGGGAAGGCTTGGAGCAGGGCTCCTCAAATCCTGGCCTCAGTGACCTGCAGGTGACCTGCAGCTTTTAGATGTGTTCATGGTTTAACACACCTCAATCACATAGCTGAATTACCTCTTCGATTCAAGCCTGAAAAGCTTTTTTTTTTTGGAATGAATTTTCATGATATGGTTCGAAATGTTTGGCCTCAGCTGTATTTTGTACCAGTAGCCCTCATTGTCAAGACATTACAAACAAATTAAAAGGCAGTTTAGAGGGAGATTTGGATTCTAATTTAATATTCTTTTCCTGCAATTATTTCCGTGTTTTTAGAATATTTAAATGATTCCAAGAAGGAGTTTCTCTCATGTGCATACATTACATATTTTGCTGCAAAATGTGAACTCTCTATGCACAAATCAACCATTGACAAATCCCAGTAGTAATTCTTTAAATGCCACAAAAGGCTTTGACATTTAGAAAGTGCTTGTAAATTGTTAACCTGAGAGTGCTAAACTAGCTAATTTGTTGCTAAAAAAAAAAAAAGAAAGAAAAAAAAAAGCCCTCATGCATCCAGGTAATTTTAAAGTTGTTTTGTAAGTTGCTGTATGCCTTTACTCTAAATACCTTTTGAATTAAATTGCTCTGGACACATAATATTTTCCACATATCATCACTGAGGCTGTCATAAACCTGATTCCCTCACCCCCGGATTTTCAGCAGCTTTTACTTTGAACAATTGGTGTAGACACTGCAGCCCTGCTGGGACATAACAGAAAGCTGCTGATGCTGCCAAAACCCCTTTTTTTCCATCAAGATGTACTGGGGGGCGTTCTTGTACGCAGCCTCTTGAGTGAAAGGGAGCATGTGATGTAAATCTTGTATTAGCGATGGGCTCCAAGCGTCTGATGTTTTCCGATTAAACTTTGTTCTGCTCTGCATTGTGATCAAATTGGTCCTGAAATCAGTTGTGCACACCGCTTCTCATACAGTTACTCACGTTTAAACAGCTTCTCATCCTGATTCTGAGAAGTAGGTGTGTAAAATGTTCTCTTGTATAATAAGACACCAATGAGCCAGTATCCACAATCAGCTCAACATCTTTGCATCGTCCATTAACAGTCACTTGAACTGTGCAGAGGATCTTGCCTTGCACTGCACTGTTCATGTAAAGAACTGTGGGCTCATTTATAACGACTTCACGTGCCTCCTTTTGAGTCCAACGGCACACTCGTGAAAAATGTCCCACTTTGCCACACATGTTGCATGTCATTTTAGAAGCAGGACACGAAGGTTTGTTCGCCAGGTGGTCGAAAGATCCACAGCGGAAGCAGGAACGGCTACCAGCAGCTTGAGCCGCGCCAGGAGCAGGATGTAGAAAAGCCTTTGGATCTCAGGGCATGAAGGCCAGCCGTCCCCGACGCAGCTATCACCAACATGTAATTGTGGAACATTTTTAGCCATGTTGGAAATGGTGTCTCTGGTTCCTCTGGGCATGGCATGAATGGAGCAGACAAAGGCACAGAAATAGACATCCTCGTTGTCAATGTTGTGCTCTTGCTATGTTCAAATAGTGGAAAATAAGCAGCATCAAAGTTCAGCTTCAGTTCTCTTCTTCTCCGCATGCAGTATATTTTGTCACATGCGTATTCAGAGAACCCCCTTCTGTCCTTTTTGTGCAATAACACAACATAACTTCATACACAGACAGTTAAAACATGCACTATTTCATAGATTTATGTTTTTTGAAGAAAAGCCACTAATCCACCTACATTAGGTTTTAGCAAAAACAATTCAAACAAAAAAAAAAAAAGCAGAAAAACACCTGAAGGTCAGTGGTTTAGCGATATATCAAACTTAAATTATAAAAAGTATTGGTATCAGAATAAGTATGAAATCAATCTCAAAATGTGCAGTGTTGCTCTCTAACACTGCTACTCCAATACTTTTGGCAGTTACGATTGACAATATAGTTGTTGTTTATTTTTATCGTGTAATTGCAATGATTTATTTCACCCCGGTTCTGATAATCAGTTTCTTTTGTACGTTTTTTCCCAAACAATTTAGCAACTTTTTGCATCGTTCTCAAGATATAAAGCTGGAGTTTTTCTGCAGCCATAATGGAGACAACTAGTCTAGATTCTGTGTTGAAGCAAATTTGTTGTGACTGCAGAAAGCAAGAATGTATTTTTCAAAATATTTACACGGTTTTGCAATTAGGCTAATAAAATTATTCACAACCCTTGGCCAGCGCAGATCACCTCTCTTCACGCCGTAACTCCCACATGCAGCGTCGAGGCGTCTGCAAATGTCAGAGGTTTTATTTTCAGAGCGCCGTCTCTGCATCTCGCACCACCTGCGGTTTAAACTGCTGCACTTTTAATTCAGAAGGCTCATCTTTTCACCTGCCTTGACGCCTGCAGCCACATGTTCATTTTTCCACCAATTCTGTCCAAAACAGGAAGAAATAATTATACTTTGTTTGTCCTTTGCACACTAAATATGAATTCCGTTCCTTTTTCTTTCTTTTTTTTTTAATTTACACTTTTAGAAAAACACCATTCCAGCACCACTGCTCATCATGGCAATGTTTATCTTACTTAGAGGGACTCTGTTTATCTCACTGACAGCTGACCTCACTGTGAACAAAACTGCTCTAATATTCCAAGTAAGCAATGCTCGGCCACTGAAGTAATGCAATTGGGTCGACTTATGTTATCACCCTGTGATAAAATAATACGCTGACAACATGCTGACTAATGTTAAAACAGCAAGATAAATGCAGGTTGCCACGGTAACCAGTGACAGTCTAAAGGCCAGCCAGCTCTCTCTGCAGTCAAGTTGCTCCTGCATCTGCTGTGTTTAGAAATAACTTCTCTGTTGTTAGGTGTCTTTTTTCTCCCTCTTTTGTGACTGTTCTCTAGTTCTCTGTATTTTTTTTCCATATAAAAACACTTTATAAAATTATGTAACTATTTACATGATAGTTACTGCTGCAGTGGTTGTGTCTTGCTGGGACGTATGAAATGAACTTTGATATTTTCTACTCGGAGGTGAGGAGAAGGCAACCAACTTCAGACAGGACAGAGCAGCCCAGGGCACAACCAGGCCGCATGTCAGGACTTTTGAGCAGACCAGATCACACTGCAAGAATAACTCTGAGGTTTTTCTTTAGAGACATCACAACAATCTGAGCATCCTTAAGTTGCCAAAAGGCGGAAATCGGATTAGAACTAGGCCTGTATGAACTAAGCTGAACTAGGCCTTGTATGAACTAAGCTGAAGCTCCTGGATTTTCATTGTTTGGTTCTCGTTTCTATTGTTTCTCTGTTGCTCAGTTTGCCGTTTACTTCCCATGTTGCAAGGCCCGCTCTCTCTGCTCTGCATTCAGGTCTTTTGTTTTTTTCTTTCTCTAACTTAAAACATGACATACGGTGCATTAAGAAATTCAGCACTTACGCTTCTCCTATCTGCTGTGTACTGCGAGTTGGCAAACTGAAAGACAGCCAATGCACATTTTTTTTCCCCCCTTGCTTACAACAAAGACAGATTGGAAACGGATTTGAAATTCTTCCAGTGGCAAAAAAATACACCCGGTTACGATGTGGAAGCTAAAGCAATAGAACCCATCACTCTTACCGAGGTGGGCAGCTGGCAAACTGCAAGCAGGGAGCCTGTGTGTGCCGACTGCATGGCCAGCTAACTGACCAGCAAATCTCTGTGCCTTTACGTATCACACATGATTCACTGCAGGTCTTGTGCGGTTTCAGATCGTGCAGCTGAGACTGCAGAACCAAACGTTTGTGGTTTCAACATTTATCTGTGTTAAACATTAGCAGGATCTCCCTTGACGGGAATACCACACACAAAACACAGTTAATTACATAAGAAATGCAAATAAAATCACATGTGAATAACGACAGCAGTAAACCACTGCACACTCAAAGGTTCTCTGACGGTTCTTTCATTACGAACCTTACGTTCATATCAAGGTGAGTAGCTCCATTATCCACTGATCCTCCAATCGGACTTTTACACCCCGGCGCTTGTAGTGCTTCATCAGATCAGATGCTAACAGCAGTTCATCACCGCACATACTGAGTGTTTGGTCAAGTCTGTTTATATACATGAATATAATCTGTGATTCTTCAGTTCTTTCCTGTCAGATCCATTTCTCTCATCTGGATTTTGCCAAAAAGTTAAAAGTCATGATTCTTGGACGCTTTGACTTGTGGTTTGGTTATGGCTTGTTTATGGTTCATAGTTTTTCCATTATTAATTCTTTCTGGTAGGCCTGTCTTCTAAGTTATTCTGGCTATTTAGGATTCTGGCTCGTCGTTGTTCTCTGCTCTCTTTAACTCAATTCATGCCTATTTTTACATAAGTCCAGTTTATGTTTTTTGTTGTTGTTTTTTGGGGGTTTTTTTGTTTTTTTTTTTGCTTTTTTGTTGTTTTTTTGTTTTTTTTTTGAGAAAATAAATCTATCTAATGCCACACTTCAGTCGTTGTCTGCTGTTTGGCTCTCCAAGATCCACCATTCATTAAAATACAGAACAGTTCATTATTCACCCTTTTGCTCTTTAATATTCCCTTCTGCTTTGCTTGAAAAAGCAAGTGTGTTTGTTTGCCATAAGATTACTTTAGAAACTTTGGTGTATTTACAATAATTTAGCAAATTACAATTCCAAGTTTGACACAAATCTTCCTCTGTTTCAGCCCGCTGCCTTCTCTGTAAAGGTCTTGCTGATACCGAGCTGCTGTCCAGGAAAAGTCGTTTTGAGCTGAGCAGGACCCCTAGAGCCACATTCTAATAAACAGCATGGGGACGTTTAGGACTGCGTCCATGCAAACATCCTGTCTATCTCTCTTTATAACGAGCTCACGCTTTCCTCATACTCAAACTCCCTGTAGTCCAAAACAGCTTTGGACAGCAAACCTGAACAGCCCAGGGCTGCAAGGACATGCCGCTCCAAACTTGATGAAGCATTTATTAATGGACGGGGAGTTTGTCAGTGTGTGCGCCACATTACACGCCTGTGCATACAATTCTGACTTGTCTGAAAGGCTTGGGTGGCTGATATGAAGAAATGATTGCACAAAATAATGCTTCTGCTTGGCACAATAAATTTTCATCTACGCATTTTATTTGATTATCCATTTCTATCAAACACACACACACACACACGCGCACGCACACACACACACAAAGGAGTACGATGCCACAGAGCCTGAGAGGCCCATTTAGTGGCTGTGTGGATTTGATGAGAAGGGCCTTTTGCTTTATTTAGTCAAGTGCTGCCTAATATGATTATGGTCAGCAAGCCTCCTGTTCTCTCTCACATTAGAGAACACACTGGGAGCTATTACCCAAGTCCCTGATGACCGACCTCTTTCCTGGAGAGAGAGATACAAGAGACACCTTGGTGGGAAAAAGGGAAAAGAAAAAAAAAAAATGCACGGTGACTTAAAAATCACCACAGTGTAAAAATCTGCAGACATTCTGCAGAACAGCTTCAAGACGACGACAATTCATTTGACCTCTTCAGGCATAACTAATAGTCAAGACTCCGCTCAGGCATAACTGATCATCTGTCATTGTCCCACAGAGGTCACAGTTAATGGGATATTGGCAGACAGCAGCCTTGGTGTCCATGCCCAATGAGGAGGGAGCATTATGCATTATAAAAACACTACAGAGCTGGGAGGTACGGCGTTTCACTGCACATGCTGGAGCTCATAATGCAGTGACGAATCATGAAGGATGGTTTTACAAGTGCGAGACTCACCCAAGCACTCTCAGCGCCGGAGTAACGCATCACAAACATCTTCTCATTGGGAGTTTCTTGGGTTGTACGAACTTTCACTCCGAGAAAAATACAGAACAGTAGCAGTATGATGATAAACCCACCTTAAGAGGCAATTCAAGATCTGAATTGACAAGAGTGAGCCGAGAAAAGATTTTTCTCATTTTGGGCAGAAACAATACCCCACGTACTTATTTTAAGAAGCAAAACTCACAGTTTTTTGCTTTATTGTCCAGGGACAAAGAGCCATTTTATAGCACAGTAAGTATGTTACCTTCAGTTGTTATAAAGACGTATTTAATTCTTATATTAAATATGTCTTAAAGAAATTTGGCTTCGTAATTCAGCGCCCTGAAGTTGGGCCTCTGTCTCATCACACTAATCTTTCGCTCTCTCCTCAGATTCGATTCAGATTCCAGTCAGGACTCTGAATGGGACACTGGAAAACGCCACCATTAGAGAGAACATGTTGGGATGTAGAGATGACTTAAGGTTTAAATCTGCTGAGGCATGAATTCATTTGAGGTCCACTTTATGACCGTTCAGCAGGCAGACGGTCAAATGAGTCTTCTTTTGGAGAACCAGAGAAAAATCAGGTGAGAATCAATCTGACACCAATAATCAGGTGACTGAATCTAGCAATAAGAACTTCCTACATTTCTCTGTTGAGTCGAAGCAGTAAACAAGTACAAGTTTCGCTGTGAATCACAGTATGAAACGCAAATATATTCAAACATTTTGAACAAAGCAGTAGTAAAGACCTGTTGGAACTTTGATTTTTCACTTTGACTTTATCCAATCGTCTGCTTTGTTCCTCTACATTTGGATGTGATGAGTCAGGAGCCCCCTGGGGTCCACTGAGCCCATGTCATTCACATTAGTCCGAGATAACTTTTGCCTTCTGAGATGGTGCATTATCCTATTGGAAGCAGCCATTAGACGATGGTAAAGTGTGGCAGTAAAGAGATGTACATGGTCAGCAATAACAAACACTAAGATATACTGTGGCTTTCCAACAATGATTGATTGGTATTAAAGGGCTGAAAGTGTGCCAAAGAACATTCAAGCCCACCATTACGCCAGCAGCAGCAGCAGCCTGTGTTGTTGACACAAATCAGGTCGAGTCTATAGATTCATGCTATTAACACAAAATTCGGAGCCCGCCATCTGCTGCTTCAGCAAAAGTGGAGATTTATCAGTCCAGCCTGAGTTTTTTTTTCAGTCTTCGCTGTTCAGATGCTTTGGTCAGTCTGTGGCCACTGCGACCCCTGACTTTCGGCGGCCCCTTTCTGTTCGGTGCAGCTGCTCATCTGAGAAGCTGCTCTTCCGAAGCGCTTGGCGCTCGCTTGAGATGTTCAGGTTGAAAAGCGTTTATCACTTCCGTTCTCTCACTTTTGGATGAGACAGATTGACATTTGTTTTATTACCAGTGGTGTGGCTGTTCTTCAAGACATGAATAGTTTCATAGTTTCTTTCCAGGGACATGATTTTATTTTTTTTGTCAACTTTTTGTCATTCTATCGTTTTTATTGCAATAACAGAGTTAGCCTTTAAGTCTTTTCTACATCTTATCTGAGTGTTCAGATGCTTTCCGTGTTTTCCAAAAGTTGTTCTTCCTTTCAGAAGGGTTTTTTCCCGAACCACTGGGCCTCAGCGACTCTCCAGCCGACCCCGTTCAAAAGGACAGTTGCAGGAGTGAATTTTACCTTGGAGCTGAATCTGAACAATGAGTCCAGAG
Source organism: Poeciliopsis turrubarensis (assembly GCA_010277015.1). Taxonomy (NCBI): domain Eukaryota; kingdom Metazoa; phylum Chordata; class Actinopteri; order Cyprinodontiformes; family Poeciliidae; genus Poeciliopsis; species Poeciliopsis turrubarensis. The sequence continues at coordinate 905,694 of VMRN01000117.1, forward strand.
AAGCTTCCCTGACTGCAGTCCCTCAGCCTGCAGACGCAGTGCAGGGAGCCGTCACAGAAGCTGATGAATATGTTCTTACTGCCCCCTTCTGGTGTCTCTCAGTATTGCATCTTCTAACAATCTGAAGTGAAAGTAAAGATATTACTTTTACAAACTAATGGTTTCTTTGCAAATGTTCCAACTTCTTTTAAAAAAGTTTGAAACACTGAAGCTTTTTCTACTTTTCTAAATGTTAATTTGCTAATTAAAAGATTTCGATAGTTCAAGTCGACATCTACAAGTCGTAGATGTCGACTTGTGATTAACTAAACTCCACTGGAGTTATTCACTCAGGTTTTGCTGATGGCCAATGAAAAAGCATCAAAAGCTTCATTCAAAAGCAAATTCAAGTCAACCTTTTTTTAGTAGGAAAATGAAGCAAAATCAAAAATGGTGCAAGAATTTAGGGACAGCAACAAAATTTATGCATAATATAAAATCTTTCTAAGGAATGCAAAGACATGCATATGAAGAAATTGTTCTTTCATGTATTGACATGAAAGTGCAGAGTGGGAATATGGAAAAATTACTGAATTCAATAAGATATAAACCAAAAACAAGTGAAATTCTCTGGCAGTACGGCAATATTATTACTCTTTCACCTTTTGGAAGATTGGGTTATCTCTTTAAGTATTTGATCAACCATTCCAGGTCTATAATAATGTGGAAATATACTCAGAACCAATACATTTTTCATATTTATACGTAAAATGAACAAAAATGAAACTGGTTCTACTGGGAACCGTTGAAAATCTGAAGACTCCAAAGATAATTTTTCATTGAACAATTTTTTTTCTATCCTCATTGGCTGTGACAATAGAAAAAAAATAAATAAAAATCCCCCTTTTATCAGTTCTCCCAATAAATATGCACAGCACCGTATTTTGTATTTGTTTTGTTTTCTGGCTTCATGATTGAATTTCTACATCTAAATGGATGAATGAACTGAACTGATGCAAATGGCTGCAGCTACTGTCAACAGCATTATTCAAATGCAGACAGGAAGTGTTGTTTTCATATAACTCACATGGAGTCAGGCGAGTCAGGTGAAGAGCTCACCTGCACATTCCAACAGCTCTCCAGCAGACGGTCCGACGTGTGGAGTCGCGTTTACTCAAGATAAGATCCCTGCAGCCCGGGTGGAGGCCGCGCCTTTGAGCGTGTCTGCAAGCAGCTTTGCTACCCGGGTTGATTTTCTGTGCTTTTTCACTCCATTTGAAAAAGATTAATAAATAAAAATGCGTATGGTTGTGTATGGTCATCCTGCCTTCATTTCTGTGTCGTCGGCTTCCAAGAAGTAAAGGCGTTTTCACACCAGCCTTGTTGACTGAGCTTTAAATGAACTCCAGTTGGTTTGTCTGGAAAATCAATTCTGCTGCATTAAGGTATAGGAGCTTGATTTCAGTTTGCTTTTCATTTTCACAGATTATCTGTCTCGTAATGCACCATCAGTAAATAGTGATAGTTTAAGATGTAAGAAACATTTTTTTATATAAGTTACACACTGCAGCTTTAACGCCTGCTCATGCAAAGCACCACTTATTTCCCCAAAGCTCCACCTTGGAGCTTTAGCCTCCAGCCATGCTCTCTCCACCATACAGCTCCTCCAGACTAGTGGCAGCAGCCACTGGTAATCACCTGGTTTACCAATGCAAATAATTAATTAGTATTTTTGAATGAAAATCAAATAAAATTGCCAGTCCATTACAGAACAACACAGAGTCAGACAGGACAAACAATCATGGACACACACACACCTGAGGAGAATTTAGAGAGACCAGGCAACCCGATAGTCATGTTTTTGTGGGAGGAAGCCGGAGTACCCAGAGAGAACCCACGCATGCACAGGGAGAACATGCAAACTCCATGCCGAAAGACCCCAAGCCGGGAATCAAACTCAGGACCTTCTTGCGACGGAGCAACCGTACAACCCAATTTATGCATTCAAAAAGATATTTCAAGAAGTAATAGGAAGAAGTCATTTGCAGAGGACATGATATTCTGTAGCAGTTAACCCTTTGCTGAGAAGTGAATGAACTTTGACTTTGGTCTGTAACAACAGCAGCATTTGCTAAACATGGTGTTAAACTGTCCCATCAGTCAGCTGCACTGGGACCAGTTTGTGGGTTCTGAGCAAACAGAAAATGCAAGTCTGGTTTTCTCTTTCTTTTTTTATTTCCTCTTCATACTGATCCGAACTTGTCACCTAAACCAATTTCTACTCAATTAGAGACTTTTACTCTTATTGTACTACTTTTTCGTCAGACAATGGCAAATAACATTCAAACAGTAAAGGTTGTTTTTATGTGAGAAAAGTTCAAGATGTATATACACACCTTCGCAGCATTGAGCAAAGGTTGAAAGGGTTTTTTTAGACAAAAAAAAAAGTAAGTTGGGGTTAAATTTATCATAATGTGCTTGATAAATATATAAACATGGACTTACATAGAATTAAGTACAACTGCTTCAGTACACCTGAAGTCCACCTAGAACTAGTAGACCTGATTAAATATTTCCCATCAATCTATAAAAATAGAAGATTTACACTTTCACCAACAACTTGTTCATTTGATATTAGGCTATCTGTTACATTTTAGTTCAAGGTTGTACCCATGTCAAGTTTTTAAATATTATTACATTTATATTTAGACATTTATTTCAGCCAAACAAATGTTCTATCTATTTATAACATCCCTTCACATTACACTTTTCTATCAACTCTATGCTTCTGTGATTTACTTTGTACTTTTCTCTTTTCAATCACTCAAGCATCTGAATCCGCTCTTACTAAACACACAATTGACCTGTGAAATATTTCCTCATCTATTTTATCATTTATGCCCCCAATGAGTTGAATATTTCGTCTTCACTCCATCATTTGCGGGTGAACGAGTCTTATGACGGCGTTGTCAGGTGACTGATCGCATCCTATTGTCCACAGATATCAGTCAATAGTCCTGCACTCTAACACATGCACAAACATGGATTATCAGTCGTCTGTGTGTCTTCAGTTCATCTCCTGTGACCCATATCGGTGTTTGGACACCAGCAGGCAACAAAATACATTAAAAAATCATCACGGATGCCAGAAGAAACCAAATCGGTTATGGAATATAGACATATATCCACTGAAAGTGCCTGTAGGTGTCTCTTTTGGTTTTGACTCTGTTTTGCAGCAGAAGTGACAGCTGGCTGTGAGGCTCTGTGTTGTGTGGCTGAACCATCGGTAAATGATCTGTGTAAATTAGTCTTTTATGGTACTTTGGGGAAAGCAAGATGTTTCACACCCTATTTAACTCTTCATCACTGTTTGGACAAAAGGAAAGGCTCAATCTGCAGCGGATTTAAATTGAGTAATGACAAGTAATTGCATTCAGCATTATCAGATACGAGGGAACTCGTGGGACAGGATCGCTGCGCAGGACAGGCCGGTGTGGAATCCCAGGGTTTAATTAAAGCTTTATGTGACACTCTAAAAGTTGTTCTGAGTACGCCTTCTTAATGCTGGATATAGATGTAGAAAATAAGCCTGAAAGATGATGGTCTTCCTGATCTTGTTGAGCTCTTCTGGGGGTTATTGGGAACTCTGCAGGTTTTATATTACTAGAGCATGAAGGGTCATGAAGAGCTTTGAGCAAATGCAAAATTTTTCTCGAAAGGTCAAAGTGATTTATTTCTGTGGCAGCAAGATACCATTTGCATGATATGGAGCTCATGCAGCCAGTCGTTCTACATCTGAATGTCAACCTGTAAAGTAACTTCTAGCGCCTCTGTCAGTTTTTCTACTGCTTTTGGTTTTTCTCCTTGTGTTTTCCACACCTGGTGGCTAACTGGAGGCTGCTTGTGTTCTCCAAGGTTTTTCCCTGAAATCTCCACCTGGAGATGGAGCACAGAGCCGCAGATGCAGTTCAGATGACAAATTGGGGGGGGAACAGCAATTAAAGCTGCAGTATTTAACTTTTATTTAAAATTAACATGTTTTTTTACATATTTTTTGAAACTGTCGCCACGTAGTATGTTATGAGACAGACCATCTCTTCCACTTCCTCCCTGATCTATTACTGCCATCTGAAGAAATGAACCACTCCCAATCAAAAACAACCAATCAGAGCCAGGAGGAGGGTCTTATCGCTGTCAATCAATCTCATGTACTCTTTGCTAAATGCGCTAATGGAAGAGAAACAACCTGCCACTATAGGAAAACTATTTATACACCACCTTTGCCGAATGTCTTCCCTTCTCTCACAATGTAATATACATACAGTAATCACTGTCAAATAAAGGCCGCAAGTCCCAAGAAATTAATTTGAAAATAAATTATTTAATAAAAATAATTCTGATTTGTCTTGCTCAACTTCTTTGTCTCTTCAATTAGAAATGATTTCGAATAAGTTAAAACTTCTTTCAAAAAGCTTTCAGTGTTCTTAAATTAATTTATGGAATGTTTGTATGTTTATTTTTTGGGTTTGTTTGTTTGTTTGTTTGTTTGTTTGTTTGTTTGTTTGTTTGTTTTTTGCTTCCACCTTGTTTGTGTTTTCAAATTTGTTTTTAACTTTTAATGTTATTGTGGCATGTTTGCAAATTGTAAACCCTAAATACTAATGTTTGGTTTTTATTATTTGTTTTTTTTTAAGTTTACAAAAAGAAAAATCTAAATTACTGTGCAAAAACACATGTGTTTAAGGCAATTTTTTCACAAATAACCACACATAAATAGTCTAGATCCTCTGCCTACCGTCGGCTGGTCCTGCAGCCGGCAGAAGCAGTTTTCGGGGAGCCAGATAGGACCTGACAGGCTGAAATGAAACACAGATATGGCAGTGGCAGTCAGGCAGACAGGAGCCAGTCTCTTATGGGTGCTGGAGATTAGGCTGACTCCCACTTTACATTCCCCACTGAGCAGCGCTGCACAGGCTTGGGCCTTGTATGCCTTTAAATCCTTCCTTCCTCCCTCTCTATCTGCTGTTTGTGTTCACTGTTTCTGGTGGAGGTCTGCGGCCGGGAGAGCGCATGTGAAGGTCCGCGTTGTTGGGACGGCCTGACTGCTGTACGGAGCGGAAACATGACATCAGTTAGGAGGAGTGAGGCCCACTGAAGCTCGGTCCGGCTGGTGGTCTGGAAAATGGCAGAAAACGGTGATTAATGGGAAAACAGTCATCTGGCGTGTAGGAAAAGAATTAGAGAACAATTTGCCTTCGGTATGAGATTACATGATGGCGTCCCCCATCATTTCCTGACGGCAAGCTGAAGGTTAAAAACACGGTCGATGATGCAGTTGTGCTAATCTGATGTCTACTGGAAAATGAAACCTCACCAAAGCATAAAAAGAAGCATTTAACCTACTATGCAAAATTCATGGAGGCTGTGGTGTTTGTGGGTGTTTTCACACCTGGTCGTCCGATAGACTCTGTTCGACTGGAGACCAACATTTGTTACATTTGAGCAACAATTTAAGCCCTTCTACCTGCGGTGGCGCCGCACCAACAACCACTGACAGAACCGACATGAAACAAGGAGGGATGGATCCCGACATTCTTGATGTCAATCGTCTGAATGTGACACCTCGGATTCACTCAACAACACAATGTTTTTCCAATCTGTTAATGTTGTGTCCAATAACCAAGAGTGGTTGAGGAGCATATGACCCTTTGGGAGAGGAGCTGTCCTATCAGGGGGAAAAGTCACATGGTGATGCACACTAAAGCAGTAATATTTACCCTGGAGAAAATATAGTTTTGGATCATTAACCTGACCTACAAATCTTCACACTCGCCCGTCTGAGCTCCTCAGAGAAAACCATCGGAAAAGATCTGTGGATCTGTGTCCTGCAGACGTGGGATCGGCTGCTGCCTGAGCTTCACTCCTGTCTCTGGTCGGTTAGCCTCGGCATATACCGGCGATAAAACACATCTTTTCCAGCTGCTCGTTATGGTTTTTGGGGCTGATAATGTGATGAATGAAGAGTGGATGCGGTCTTATCAGGAGCGATCAGCTTCAATTTGCACAGCTGACAAGAAATTAGAGAAAAAGCTTTAAAACAAGACAGACAGACAGACAGCGCAAACTCTGTCTGCTCCCTCATTGACAATAAATACCTTTGGGAAATTCCTCACTTATCTTGCAGCCTTGTGTATGTAAAATGAAGACAGAGGCTGAAATTCCATTCCTGTTGAAAAGAATGCAGCCATAAAGGACAGTGGCGTCGCATTCGAGGGTGATCAAAGCGAAAAGACACTTCTCTCCCCGGGTGGATGGAGCTATCAGCCAAACAGCAGAAACATGAGCAAAAACTGACATAAACAGCAGATATGCGGCCTGCGGAGGGATCGCTCGGTCCCAGTTTGTTATTGACATAACCACAGACTGACCGGTGGGGCGGGGGAGCAGAGCGACGCGGCGCTGGAGCAGGCCCTCAGCGATCACCTCATCCATAAGGCAGCTATCAGGCTCCCAGCATCGAGAGAGAACAATTACTCCCTGTGCTAAACCTTCCTTACAGCTTCTCTCTCTCAGGGAGAGAAATGTTGTTTTGTGATGGCATTCAGGGAAAAGCTTTTAGAAGTAAATATGGAAAATCAAACCTACAGTTGGAAGCTTTGGTTATTCTCATGGAAATATTAGTGAATATCCTGCTCCACAAAGTATCCTCTTTATTCCAGTTGGTACAGTTCATTTATTTCATCATTGGACTGATCCTGCAACTTTTGATGCTCGCTCTGTTTCGTGGTTGTATTATTTTGTGAAGTTATATAAAGTCAGACTGTAGGGTGAAAACTAATTGGAATATAAACAAAACTGAATTAGCTTACTGTCTATGTTTGATTTTACACAATAACAGAGACCAAATAAAACTCAAAATTAAGCAAAATAAAGTAAAAAAAAAATCAAATTCAATTTAAATTGTATTACCATGAATTGTAAATTTGCTGTGAAATAACATAAAATAAATAAAATACATGGAAGTACTTAAAATATATAAAAACTATAAAATAGTAATTTAACTTTTTCTTCATATGTTGCAGCAATAGGAGACTAAAACCAGCAATACACTGAGCCTCTTAAACAGTGTGTCTGGAAGTTGCAGTACATTTTGTGCTGCTTGGCTTTTTCAGTCACATGCTCTTTTACCTTTTGCGAAGGTAAACGTTTAAACTTTTAATCGTTTGGTTTAAACGTTTAAAAGTTTAGAGCAGGATTTCATAATGGGGTTTGTGATGTACTCCAGAAGGCTTTTCGATAAGTAATTGCACATAATTAAATGTAAACATGATAAACCAGGAAATGCACTGCAAAGAAAACAGTCAAAAGAAAATGTGTTTTCCAGAGCGGTGGTCCTAAGGTCATTGTTTTTCTCAAAGCAACCACTGGAGGGAGCTGTTATTTATACCCAGGCATAAAATGCATCATTTGAGGAGCTTTTTCATGATAAAATATGGGATTGTTTTCCTGTAGCTCGATAAAGATAACTCCACCAAACTCTTTTGTATTTCTTTTTACAATTTACAACATAGTCCGGACTTTTAAAGCACTCGCATTTCTTTACACCAGGCAATGCTTTCTGCCATTTTTAAAGTGCTCTGAAGACTTTTTGCAGTTTTCCTTTGGCTTTTTTGTTTTTCTCTCATTCTGCGTGCTGTGCTGTGTGTTGTTATGAATAATGAGCAAACAAAGGAAAATAAGAAGAAAGAAAGAAAGAAAGAAAGAAAGAAAGAAAGAAAGAAAGAAAGAAAG
>VMRN01000117.1:918251-971411 GCA_010277015.1 Poeciliopsis turrubarensis
CACACACACACACACACACACACACACACACACACACACACACACACCACTTAAAATTAAAACAGGTTTCATTTTCAAGGAGGATTTAAGCTGACACATTCCTCGCAGTTTTCAATCCAAAAATAGCTGGCAGATATTTTATTTATTTGACTTTTATTTTGACAGAATTTATTTGATGCCATTTTGATGGCTCTGCTCATGTGGTTAACTCTCTGTGTGACAAAGAAACAATAGGAACAAAAAAAAAAAAAAAAAAAGGTGCCGGTCAGGATAAAGTAGCAAAAATGAAACAGTGTCATTTTGAAATGTGTTCACAGTTAAAACGTGTCGCTTTGGCTGAATCTGCAGATCAACGTTACCTTCAGCAGGCCATCGCTTCCAGGAAGGCCCTGAGCTGCGTTTTTGTTTGTTTGTTTGTTTGAATATTATGAATATAATTTTAGAGTTCATACTCTGCCTCCTTCTGAAGAAACAAATTGGAAATAGGAATTATTCCTGTCTTTAAAATAGTATGTGCACTATTTTCATTTTGAGAAAAGCAGATATTTCAGTTAATAAAACATAATGTTTGTTTCCCCGTGGTTTTAAAGTCAGAAAATAATTAGGTGTTAAATAAATAAATAAATAAATAAATAAATAAATAAATAAATAAATAAATAAATAAATCTGTAGAAAAAGTTTCAAGCACAGGAATTGTCAAAATAGACGTTAAGGAAAAGATTGCAGACAAAATAAATGGTACATAAAATTGTTTAAGTTATAAGAAACAAACAGCTCTTGAAAAATATAAGAGACCACTGCACCGAGTCCCACTCAAATCCTCGCAGTTTTTCCATCAAATATTAATTTCTGAACTCTTCCTGAGTTCAAACATTAGTATTGTTGTTTCTAAATGAGTATGAACTTGTTTTGTTTCGTTGGCATTATTTGAGGTCTGAGAGCGATGTATCTTTTTTTTTATTTTTTTTTTTTGGGTTATTTTGACCATTTCTCGTCCTCTGGAAATAAATACTACATTTTTACCTGGAATATCTTAGACAAGTTGACCTAGAAGAAAAGAACAATGTTCATTGTACTCAAATATTAATTTCACTCAAACATTTACCCATGAAAAGTAAAATCAATACAAAATGACAATTTTAAGGCATTGCTTAATTTTTTCCGGAGCTGTACAAATATATTTTATGTTTATAATCCAGCTTTTTTTTTTTTTAAAGAAATAAACAGGTTTTTGCGGCCTCCGTTCTCATTGACGGTCCATGGCCGGGAATCGAACCCGGGTCGACCGCATTGTGCAGCAACCGTCACGCTTCTCACACAGTCCTGTAGTTTAAGGCCCAATACATTACGAAACAGTCAGTGGTCGTTATTAGTAATTTTTTTTTCTTATGCTAATTGATATGCATTGATACGCAATCCTCAGCGCAGGCGCACGACGCCTCCCTCTCAACAGCATTACTATGCGTCAGCTCCATGTACACTGAGGAGTGGAGAGCGGCTCAGCCCGGACTTAAGGCCCGCTCTGGCTGCGGCTCGAAGGAGGAATTCGGCCAGCTGGAGGCCGGAGCCCGTCCTCTGTCAGTGCCGTGATGGATGATGGGGGAATCCTGGATCCTCCTGATAACCTTCCCCCGATACCCCACCGTCCCCCCTCCCCGCGCCCCCATTCCGACTCACTGCTAGAGCAGTCTGATCTCCGCATCACGCGGAGCGGAGCAGAAAGAGCGTGGGGTTGCATTCCTCCCTCCGCGGGTTATTTATCACGCGCTGGCTTGGAACCGGTGACCCCGCACCGTCCACGCGCTTACTTGTGTTGGATATTGTGTGACGTCAGAACCGATGCAATGAGCACGCAGGGAGCGCTGCGGTCATCTGACGGATGTCTCCTTCCTCCCGTCAGAGCTGATGGACGACATGCCGACAGAGGGCAGGGAATGCGTGAACTGCGGCTCCGTGTCCACGCCGCTGTGGCGCAGAGACGGAACCGGGCATTACTTGTGCAACGCCTGCGGCCTCTACCACAAGATGAACGGCATCAACAGGCCGCTCATCAAGCCCCAGAAACGCCTGGTAAGACACAGCCAGAGGAGAGAATAAAACTATTATTATTATTATTATTATTGCTTGCAATGTTATATTGAATCTATCTTCCATAATATTATATTGATATATTGAAAGATGGATAGTTACGGTCATTTCCCTGCAATCCAGCTTGGAAATAAGATATTTAGGCCAGAAAGGTAATTGTTATGAATGTCTTCTTTTGGACAATTCGAGAGAAAAACAAAATACAATTTAAGGACACAACCAAAACGATAAAATCAGGATGACTCGTAAATTGTCACCCATCCTGTTTGGCAGTTTGTCTTCCAAATGTGTTTTCCATTTGTGCGTTAACTAATTGCAAAAGAACAGGAGTCAACTAATGGATGAGAAATCATTTGTGAACATCTTAATCAAAAAGCAGCTTCTCACCTGTTGCTGTTTTCAGAGCGTGGACGATGAAAAAGTTCAAATCTCTGAAAGATGATTTACAGGCACCGGGAGAAAACATTCCTTACTTTAATCTCAGAAACTGATTATTCTTTTTTTCCACAGAAGTTTTTTATTTAATTTTTTTATTTTAAAATGTCAACATTCTTTCCCTCTAATTATGTTCCGTATAGGCTTCAGCCATTTTTACCAGCTGTATTTTCATAACACCTCCCATAATTTACTCCTCATGTCATTTTAATATGAACTTGCCGATTGCTAAATGTTGATTAAGAGGCTATAAAATGCTAATGAAGTAAAACTTGGAGCGTTGGTAAATGTTGTCCAGTGTGTTGTTTTGGGTGCAAGCCAAGTCTTCACGGCTCTGCTTTATTTCTCCTCCTTTTCACAGCAGATGTGGCTGTGAGCTGCCACTGTGGGCATTTCTCTCCCTGTTTTTATTCGTCCTACGCTGGCCTTGTCCTTGATATGTGCCGTTTTTAGACAAGGCTCTTTGCAGCCCCACAGCTTTCAGAACTGAGTGCTAGAAGAGAAACAAAAAAAAGAGCCTTATGATTTTGCGACAAATTATTGTTAGAGTCCTGTGTTTGAGCCTTTTTGTGTGTGTGCGTGTGTGTGTGTGTGTGCTGCAGCAGACCACGTCCCGCCGGGCCGGCCTGTGTTGCACCAACTGCCACACCAGCACCACCACGTTATGGAGACGCAACGCTGAAGGAGAGCCCGTCTGTAACGCCTGCGGCCTCTACATGAAGCTGCACGGGGTAGGTCACGCCAGCACCAACACTCCTTTAATCAACTCGCTGCGTCGGGGAAGACAAAAGCCTCACAGAGGCCGTGGAGGTCGCTGTGATGTGTGGGAGAAGGGCTTGTGTGAGATGACATGACGCACTCTGTGGCTCCTGTTGTGTTGGGGTTTGGGAGGGAAAGCCCGGCTCATGTGTTGCTGTACTCCCTCCAGGTGCCCAGACCTCTGGCCATGAAGAAAGAAAGCATTCAGACAAGGAAGCGTAAACCCAAGATAGCGAAGACCAAAGCGTCCGCAGGTTGGGCCCCACGCACAGGAATCGCATTGGTCAAATCATATCAGCCTTGAGGACAGAACGCAAAAAGAGCGTTAAAAAAAAAAAATGGACACAACATAATGAGAGTGAATAATTTTCCTGTCTTGTTTTTAGGCTCCATCACCTCTGACACCAGCTCCCCGTCCTCCCTGTCAGTCTCCGAACACGCCTCCACTATTAAAAGTGAACCCAGCATGGCCCCGTCGCCCTACGCAGGGCAGACCATCACATCTGGCTCTCAGGTAACCCTTCCTCCCATCACATTCTTCTGACACTCCATACAGGATGGAGAAAACAAGCAACACTAAATCATTTGACTTAGAGAATTGGTATGATGGAAAAAAAAATAAAACCGGTAACTTTAAACAACAAGACGGCTATCACTCCTTACAGAATGTGGCTGAGGAATATTTACTGACCTCCCCAGCATTTGTCGGGGTTAGGGACCATAGCTAAAATTCACAGCTGCTTTTCCCCCTTTTAAAAATGCTTATAACTGCAACTCTTAATCGTTCACACACCAAATATACCTTGTCCTGCATCAATGCACACAGTGGAAACCTCTACAGCAGAAGCTAACGTCTACGGTTTTTGTTATCTACGCTCCTGAGGTTTCAGCAAATCAGCAGCAAGAAAAATGAACGGCGCATTTAGATTGGCTGCTTTGAAATTGCGAGCTAATGTAAGCTAGCATTGCACCTGGGCAAGGATGCATTTTCTTTTAAATATGTCAGATATGCTCTCACAAAAACATAAAGCTGCAAAAAGATTCATTTAACAATTTGATCCATTCCAAAAAGAGTATTCTTGAATACTAAACCCTAAATAGATGGTGGCCCTCTATTTTAATAATAAAAAAAAAACAAAAACAAAAAAAAACAAATATAGCAGAGTATCTATCGGTGTCATAAATATAGGTCGATTTGTGGAGAGGATGGATGCGGTTGTGTTTAAATACACACACAGGGACTGATCAGGGAACACAAGGGACAACTGGGGACAATCATTTTTCAATTCAAATAAGAAAATTACATAAATAGGATATTTTAGCAGAGTGCAAGCCATAGTGTAATGTCTCTTTTTTTGTTATATCTAGTAAGAGTTGCTTTTTTAGTTAATGAAGCTTTTGTCTCCTTCCTTTCTGCAGACCGCCTCTCAGCTAGACAGTACGGCATCCGGACACGTGGACGTTAAATACGAGGATTATCCTTTCACTCAGACATCGATGGCGCCGCAGAATTCCTGGTGTGCTCTGTCTCAAGCGTGAGCGTCCCCAGACAACAGGGCTAGCTTTCCGGCTAACTCCGACATCACCGAACGGACGAACCTGAAGCGACTTCCGCCCCGACTCTGAAGCTGTGGGAAAACTGTTCTAATATGGACCAAAACGGGCAGAATGCAAAAAGAAAAAGAAAATAATTTAAAAAAAAAGAAAGAAAAAAAACTACCTACGACCAAGTAATCTTGGCTTTTTATTGGAAACACTGGCTGTAAATGACGAACCAGGAGCGGATTGTGGTAGGACTTTCAAAATGCAATCTGCAGCTTATAAACAACGTAAGAAGAGCTAAGAACTAGGACTGATGTCCGTCCAGCAAGCTATATCTCCTCAATACATCCAACATCAACTACCTATTTCCTGATAATAAAAAAAAAAAAGAAGAAATGTTTTTGGAGAAACATTACACTAAACAGAGGACATCAATGCAAACACGTTCAAGTGGAATGCTAAAAGATAAGGACACAATAACCTAACTTTAGAGCTATTAAATAATTTTATTGTAATGATTTTTTTTGTCTCTTCGTTGTTGCTTTGTGTCCATCCTCCCTGCTTTTAAAAACAACTCCAGGGGGTTATTTTTCAGAGGAATCTTAAAAAAAAAAAAAAAAAACAGACTGAAAATAACTCTTTAAGGCTGTTGAACATGTCTCATTACCAGCGTGTAGATGATTAACGTTTACAGGCACATTATTTATGTTGAGATAAGGACAGTTAAAAGTCATTGTGGACACTAAAACCAGCCGGTCGTAAAGCGCCGCTCACCGTTCGGCTCACAGAACGGCTGTTTGCGCCTGAGCTACAAGGCTGGTATTGTCTTAGGTTTGCTTTAGCAGAACAGCGGGAAAAGGAAAAAAAGGTCTTGTAAACGTCAAGTGAAAACGTCCAGCTACCAAATGTTTTCCATTTTGCTGATTCAACAGTGGTGAAAGTGCAATGAAACAATTTTTCATTTAAAATTTTTTTAAGGCAAATAAAAAAAAATACATAAATAAATTAAAAAAAAAAACAGTGTGAAATGATTGTAATCATAATGTAATTATCTGTGTTTGGTTGATAAGAGGATGTGTGTGGATTTTCTGAAGAGCTTTCTGTTGCTGTTTTATTTTTTTGATGACATTTGAAATCCGTCCAGGTTAATAAACACATTATATAATTTTATATAATTAATGTACTGAACACAGTTTTTTTTTCATTCCACACATACGCAAGTTTAAATAAACCTTTACTTACGTTTATGGTACCTTCAAGATGCAAACATCACAGCAATTCACAATAAAATGATATAAGAACCAAACAGCAAATAATACATAAAAAGCTGAGAAAATCATTTTTTTGTCAAAAGATTATTGGAATGGCATCAGCGTTCTGCGGCATTACCAACCCTTTTAAAGAATCCTCCTATGCAAACAACTGTCTGTTATCTTGATTTTAAAATGGGCATTTTTTTAATATATGCAGCCTAGAATATATAGTATAATACACTAATACATTCTAGACAAATTTAGCTTGAACCTAGACAATGAAAGGTGAGGGTATTTGGCCCATTTGATCAGTGAAAAGCCACATTCTACCCCCCATTTTTTCACGTTATCATTCCTCACTTGGAGCTACTTAAAGCGGCAGTATTTTGTAAAATATACTTTTTCTGAGATTTATGCCACGTTGTTATGTTATTCCCCCAACAAAAACATGCCTGGAGTGTTGCCCTCATTCATTCATGCATGTTTGGCTGCTGCCACGGGAGATTAAAAGATTTCTCATTCGGCTGTGAAAAACAGCTGAAGAGGCCAAAAGCGCATCTCCTCCTCTTTCCCACTTGCAGCTCCACCTCAGCACTGGAGTTTCCAAGCGACCTTGCTTTCACCTCACAGGGCATCTCTCCCTTTTGACTCCCCCACCAAGCTCCTTCAGACTAGCCAGCAGCAACTAGCAAACTCCTGATGTAACTGCCTATCTGCTGAGCTAATTATATGAGCTACTTCTCAGTGCATGTTACAGTCCCTTTCATGTTGTAATCAGTATTTCTACCTCTTAGCCATAATGTCCCATTATCAGCAAAATATGGTTTCCCAAAACATATCTTCTGAACAAAACATCAGATCCATTGCCACTCTTCCTCTACAAAAACCACTTTTCTATGACCCTATTATATTTCTTGCCTAAAAATATATCACCCTTGTTTTTTTTACCACCCTGCTACTGAATGTAACCTAGATAGTTGACTGTGCTATAAAATGATACTACATGGTACAGGAAAATTTATAATATTGCCCCTGTAAGAACCGGTGTGACAACATCAAACAAACAGAAGTAAATGTCAAACAGCAAATCATCAGGCCCTCCTGTACAGAAATTCAAGAACTGATGAGAAACAAAGTCTGAGGCTCAGAGATTTCAGTGGATCAAAGTGCCACATTATCTACTGTTGGAGAAAAGATGAAATATGTGTGAACATCTTGTGGAGCCGCTGGCCCATCAGCGTTACTGGATGTCACCAAACGACGGAGGACGCATGAGGTGCTGCAGGTCTCACCTTCCTCCGTTGAGGTCAGAGTTCATAGTTCAACAGTAAATAAGAGATTTACATCCAATTAAGCGTTTCAAGCTGAGGAATCACTGCTGACTGCATTCTTTACTTTTGTTCTTACATATTTTTGTCTGATGATCGGAAACATTTGATTGTGACATGATATCGAAAAATGGAGGAAATCTTTGAGATGGAAAACACTTCAGTTTCTTTAGTTTAGTTTTTGTTGTTTGCAACCTATCTAACATAAAATTCATGCATTGCACCATCAATGCTACAGAGGAGGTTTTGCATCTCTAATTATCATTGACGTACACACACACACACATACACACACACACGCACACACACGCACACACACACACACACACACACACACTGGCCTGTACTGATTTAAGCTGTGGAGTTCACTGTCATACGTACAGATTTGTAAACTCTCATGTGTTTGTGTGTACAAGCAGGGCGTGTTCTCCAGCAGTGCCGACCAAAGGTTGACTTCCAACTCCCCTTTATGGCGGCCGGGTCCAAACCGGCCACACAACTGAGGGAAATACGGGCCTGTCAGCAACACGGCCGCCACTTTACTGCCTCCATGGCGACATCGAGGCACCAATGCACCAACAGCACTGCCCAGGTTTATGACTGTTGAGAAAGATGTTGTAGTCTTTAAGAAAACAATGTGTACCTCACATCACAGCCCGCCGTGCTGTGATGTGAGGTACACATTTAGAGGATGAGGAAGGAGAGACAAGTTATGATTTTACAAAAACGTTTTGCAAAACTTTTTTACACAAACTGTCAGCATTGGAAACATTTGTTTAAAAAACAACGGCGATATTATCTGTTTTACCAGAATTAGGAACACATCATCATCGGGCCCTTCTGAGATCAAGCATGTGAGACAATGGATGGATGGATTGAATTCACCTTTACTTATTAAAAGCAGAAGTAATACACAAACTGAAACAAACAGAGGAACAAACAACGAAATCCACAAAAACAGGAATCAGCTCCCCCACAAGGATAAGTGGGGACAGATGATGGATGGATGTTCATAAAGCATCAGCTCTGACCTCACAGGTCTGAGGTCCATAGCCTGCAGGAATGGTGACAGCCCAACACTGTTTTCCTTTCAGTCAAAGAAGTCTTGACCCTTAGGCTGGTTGTTCTGACAAATGAGGAAATCTCTCCTCCGAAAGGCTTGTTGGATAAAACAAAAACTGTTTCTCCCAAGTGTACAAGGGAAAACGTCACAGGAAAGATAAATGGACAGTTGAGTTGTGCTGCCAAAAACCCAACAGGTAGCTTGAACTATAAGGTCAGACTGCCAAACTGGACGACATCCTGTGTCTTTTGAAGCTTGCATGTCTCTCATCTTTATGTTACATCAGAGCTTCTCACTTAGACGTAATATACCAGGAGATATATTGAATGATGCTTTGACATGGATAGCAAACCCTTTCGTCAAAAACTCGTTATCCACTTCATGGAGCACATCGCTGCACAGACTGCCAAATGGCTAAAAACTCCTGGATGAAAATCAGAAAATCAGGCTTTCTACAGAGGAAGGCGATCTGCAGAAGGTTGCGGCGCTCTCTCCATGACAGGCTCTCTATGGAAATAACTTTTTAAAAATCCTGTGTCGTTGTACGGATTCTTGTTTTTTTTTTCTCTACAAGACAAATAAAAACAATCACAGATTTGACTCATGTTAAAACTAATCATGAAGTGTCAGTTTGAGACAAAATGAAGGAAGCAGGGATGCAGGGAGAATCCCAGCGATGGGGTCGAGACGTACTCTGGTCAGGACAGGCGGTCTGCAACGTGTATGAAATATGTGTGCACATGCAAGCATCCTATAACCACATCGTTGTGCGTCAACTCTTCAGACGAAGTATGGGAGAGGTGCTGAATAATAATAACACTAATGATGAGAAATGTTCTTGCTTTCTCCTTATTAAACTGGTTATAACAACTTTTATGTGGAGAAACCAAGAAAATTGGTACAACCACATACCCCTGCTGTATTTACTTCCTATCTATACAATTCACTCCATGGAGTTGGAAGTGACAGTCTAAGTAGACCTGAGAGAAAAAGGCATGATGAAGGCGTTACGTTTTCATGGAGCTACACACTCCTTTGTGTTTCTCACATACAACCCCAAAGGCATTCCTTTCCATTTGTAACTATATGTTAATGAGGAAAGTTTGTTTTTGCAATGTGTTAATACAAAGATTAATTGAACTTTTCCTTCCATTCAAATATTTCTTTCAGTCACACATAATGCAGCCATACATTTGTCACCTCTGACGGGGGTTTTCCTGCAGCACACATGAACTTTAATTTACTATTGTTGGGTTAAGTAAGCTAATATATTCATTCGAAGTGACAGTCAGTGCTGACAGAGAAGCCTTGGATTTGATTTAGACCTGCGGCATCAAGGCTGAGGTCAGACCAATGTCAAGGCTGTGATGGCTTCGTCTGTGTAGCGATTTTTAAAGTTGCTGTGTCAACGCCCCTCGTCCCCCCCCATAGCTTGACTCATCTGTCAATTGCCAGGTTTCCCTTTCACTCTTCTCCTTGTTTCTGAGAACTCTATGTTCCCCCTTTTCTTCGTGCTTTCGACTGTGTGAACGACATTGAAATGTTAGCTTGCGCAGCATTGCAAGTCGGTTCCTGGACAGACGTGGGGCGACGGGCCACGTCAGTCCAGCGATATCATCAGCCAGCCGTACTGAGAAATGGGCTTTTTATTCTTTGTTTGCTGCTGCAGCAGGTTTTTTTCCTTTCAATTACAGGCTCTACCAAAAACAGAGCATTTCCTTATAGGCTGTGGTTATTTAAAGTCACTGTGTGTATGGTCTCACACACACATATTATTCAACAAAATTTCAGCCTTTAAATCAGAACTTCCTCCTGCTGTCTTCTCTGTGATTGGCCCAGAGGTTCTGTTTTCCCCTTAGTGTGACAGGAACAAAACTGGACTCTTGTATCCTGTATCTTTCAAACAGAAAGACTGATGCCTCCCTTGGGTGGCACGGTGTTGTAAAAAACAAGAGGAAAATAATCGTCTGAGCTTCTGTTGATTTTGGAACAAAGAAATGAACAGTATGTCATTTTTATGGTTGCTTCGACGTAAAGGACAAGGAAAAAGCAACTACTTCAAGCAACTGTAACTGAGTGAAATCAATCATTCATACACTGTTTCTGAGCCTGGATTTCTCCTCGCTCTGATTTTAGACAGATTACAATCTGTCAGCCAATAACAATTATGTGAAGCTCCAATGTCTACCATGTCACCTTCTCCATCAACATACATGAGACCAAACGTCAGACAAGGAATGTTGGGTCGGATTGAGCTGCAAGATCGTGAGAACTTGGATTAAATGAGGCGTCTTTTTGTGGGTGTGTGTGTAGTTTCGTGCCGTGGTCCACCTGAGTGACACTCTAAGACTGTGGGAGGGTTAAAACATCCAATGTTATCACTAACTGTTTGGCAGCTGGATCATGAAGGGAACTCTGCGGTGAGGTTTACTGGAAATTGCAGTGAAATCTTTGCCAGCAGTAAAATGTCTGAAATGTTCCTTTTTCCCTGACTTTAATTGCTCAATATTTGCAAGCGTGACCAACACAGATTGAATGGCTTTGTTCACTTCCTCTGCTGTCGTTGCTAAACCTACAACCATAGGAAGACAGGAATTATCAAATAGCAGAGAAGTCTGACGTCATTGTTCGCAATTCCTCCTTCTGTCTGCTGATTGGACAGGATCAGACGCATCCTCAGATATCACAGTCAGAACTCTAGTCAAGAGTGTACAGCGTCACTGAGGGACTTATATTTAAGGGAACATCTTCATTTAATGAGAACATAGCATGGATACATGATGACACTGACCCAAACACACATTTTTCCACTTTAAGTGGAAAAATAGGTTGTTGCAGTTGCAGTTGAACAGTTGTTGCTTTTTGCTTATTCAAAAAAAATAAAAACAAACAAAAAAAAAAGCTAACCAGTATTTTCACTTCAGTAGTTAGAGCTTACCTACCTATCTGGTATTTTTAAATTAAGTTATTAATTTGAGCAGTATTTTTGGTTGCTGCCACATTATGGATTGATTGAATGAAATTCATAATTTTATTGGGATCATTCTGTCCTTAAAGGTCTAAATCTTTAAAACTGACCTCTGACCCCTCCGAGAGTCTAACTAATCAATCTCCATGAACACACATATGTTACGTTGTCAGGAAGGGATAGAGGCAGACGTTTGGGGGGATTTGATTTGTTTCACCTTAGAACCTCCCCGTTCACGTGTGATTTACTGCGCCGGTCACTGATGAGATCTGCTGCAGAGGCACATCTGGTTCTAGTAATCGACAACTATTTGACAATTCCTTCAAACATCATGATACCTTTAACTCTGCACCGAGTCATATCGGCACACAACCCTGGAAAATCAAGCCAGATCAAACCAAAAGTGTGCGGGTATCAGTCGTCAACAGTTCGAAAGTCAAAAAGAATAAGCAGGGCAAAGGTTGGAGTGCAGCAGCCCTTCCATAAACCAAAGTACATCCAACTGTAGCCGGGGAGAACAGGTGGAAAACACATCCGCTCTCCGTGATCAAAGTTATCGTGGTAATCTAAGAATAAACCTATCTATGATGAGGAATACGCATAACATCATTCTACTATCTGACAAAGGTTTCACTCATGAGCATCTCGTAAAATAATAATTGATCGACTGATATCCTGAAGCATGAATGTCACTGCACTTGTACTTACAACTAGGAATTGGTGACGGTTACCAGCTGTTGTTCTACCTGATGTGTAATTAGTGCTTTGTGGCAGTGAAGGTGTCTGTTTTAGCGCCATTGTTCTCTGCTCTGAAGGAACATGAGTATTGTTTCTCAACATGCTTCTCATTCCTCACCTGCGTGTGGCTTCCTCCCCCCATGTTGAACTCAGGGGTCAAGAAAATCAACATTCAGACATTTTTAGATGCAATTTTTAACATCAGAGTAAGTTTCATTGAGCTCATGGTATTTAAGTTCTCAACCAACTATTGATTGAGGTAAAAAAAACAAAAAAATAAAACAGAAAAAACAGTTTTGCTAAATTAAAAGCAAAAAAAATACTCAGAAATAATAGACATGCCACTTTCAACACTTCCATTGCTTGTTGGTCGCAACAGCTGCATTTTCATTGCAAAAATGCATAAAACATTAGACGCTTTCCTGCTAATGCTGAAAAAAACGCAATTTCTTAATTGCAGTGTTTCTGTTAAATAAGAAACACAATTAAATTAGCATGTGACTAAGTTTGTTCAGGCAGTAAGTCTTTGACAAAAGATGTTGGCCATTTACTCCCTGCCACTTCCTGTCCTTTTCTTTGTGGTTTCCGCCAGTGGCAACATCTGGTTGATCATCATGTGACTTGTGTGAAAGAACCATTGCCTTTGCAGTTTTGCAAAGTAAACCAATTTCATTATGGCCAAAAAATAAATTAAAAAAAAAACATCCTAATAAGACTTTTTTTTGAAAAATTAGATTTTTCAAAATGCCATGTTCCCATGAAGCTAATTTATTTTTGAAATGTTAAATTGTGGAATCATATGGTCAATGGAAATGCAGCTTTAACCACCTCCTGGTTAAAGGAGTTCCTCCGTAGCAGGGGTTTTGCATGATGATAACATCATTTGTCTCTTTATTTTTATTTTGTCACTATGAAAACAGAACATGTGATCTGTCAGAATACAAATAAAGCAAAAACTAACAGAGGGATTGGACTTGCTGCCAGCTGCCACTCTAGCATATATTCATCTTCAATATCAACACAGAACTGACCCCACAATTTATAGAAACCCTGAAAACCTCTCATCACAAGCATGCAAAACATAAAACCTAAAGAGGTATCATTTACTGCAGCTTTTCCATCAAAAAGTAACATTAGCTAGATACTGTACATCTAACATGTTCTGCAAGTTTTGCAGAATATGTTATCTCACATGTTATCTGTAGGAAAACCTTATCCTTTATCGAAGGAAAAACACAGAGATATAACTACTCTACCTAGTAAAATATTGCCCTGGCTTAAAAAGCGAACCATGCTTTGAAGCAACATAAATGAACCCTTTAAAACTTCAGAGAACCAACCGGAGAATTATTCTGCTCTTTTTCCAATGCCGTGAAGCTCCGTGCTTGAGGTAGTGACTTCATCCAATTCAGATTTCTTTTAAAGAATAGTTATGTTTATATCATTGAGTATTTGTATCAGAAGAGTTATTACATTAGTTATTGAACCGCGTTTGCTTTTGATAACTGTACATAACAGTGTTGCTGTGCATTCATCGGATCCTTACCTGAACTGTGCGATCTTTTCCGCATCTGTAACCTGTTCCATAATAGACAGGTAGAGGATGAAACTCAAAGCAACTATATATAAAACTATATATATATAATATAGAAGTAGGAAGATTGTTGTGACATATAACCTGTCTACATTCATACATTTATTCAAGTGAATATTTTCCTTACCGATTTGTCATCAGCATGTGTCTGAAAACTCTGATTTTAGCACCAAACTGTCCTCAGCTTCACTCCTCCAACATCACAACAGTGACCAGAACACCCATTGCTATGAAGGCACATAATGTGGGGGGGAGGGCTAAAAAGTAATCATCAGAGATAAAACAAGTTTAGGAAATTTAGTGACAACGGCAAAGCTAGAAAACACAAAATCTAAGAGAGATTTACAAAAAAAAATAAAAAAAATAAATTCCTGTAAATATCAGACGCTCGCATCATTTCAGCCTTCTGTTCGCAGTCCACCTCGTTGGCAAGATCTGAACTGGACATAAAATCAAATTCCTCGAAAGAACAAGTAAACACAGGCTGGAACCAGAGTAGGAAAGCACTTCCTTTAATTTCATCAGCATACACAAAGGCCGAATGTGACCCAGTGAAGTCAAATGCAAACAATAATCATATAGTTTGGCCCAGCCTAAAAATAACCAAATAGCCCAACCCTATTAGAGCGACAGGTTATTTGAGGGACAAGCCACTTCAACCCCGCATGCTTCATTCATGCTTTTATCTAGAGTCAACAGCACTCAGCCTGCACAACAGCAACGCAGCAGAAAGCGAGCAGCAGAGGCCTTACACTCTGGTAAATGTTTTATCGCACTTCTGTGCCTCGGGTGTCTGAGGAGAGCGGCAAAAAGTGGAGTCTCTGAGCGGGAAGTTCACGCAGCAGTATTTATTTTCTCCAAGCAAAGAGTTTGAGTCACACGATCTATTGATATTATTAGCCATGACTGGGATCTATTCCCAGAATTATTCTTCCATTTTTAGGTGGAAAGAACACAAAACGCCACAACAGGACAGAGTCGGAGCAGGGCCTAAAATAAGACGGAAAACAACCGAGTGACGGATTGCGCGGAGACAAATAAGAACGATGACTTCCGCGACCATGAGTTTGATTGTTTCCTAGGGAGAAAAAGGTAACAGGAAGCTGGAGGGCGGAGGGGTTACAGAATTTAGCCCTGAAAGGGAATTCGTAGAGAATCCATTCACTCATCATGTTCACAAGTTGCTTTAATCTCTGTATTTTGCCTTATAATTAGTATTCAGACCCCTTGAACTTTCTGTCATTTTGTCACTTTGCAACCACAAACTTCAGGATTTTTTTTTTTTAATTAGGATGTTTTGCAACAGCTCAATAGGGAAAGAAAATGATATGATAATGTCAAATTCTTCTTTCGTTTAAAAATAAAATCTGAAAAGTGTGGTATACATTTGCATATAACCCCCTTTTACTCTGGTACTCTTAAATGATCAGGAATCCAGTTGTTCTGTTTCTGGCCTCAGAGATTTGTTCCAACGGTAGAGAGCAAGAAGCATCAAGAAGATGAAGGAACGCTGCAGACGGATCAGTTGGAAAGTCGGAAGAAGCTGAGAGTTGAGTTTGGTTATAAAACAAACATTGACATTGACGTTCATTGAAACTGCAATTTTAATGTGCCACCCTTCTGCTGCTCGTGTCGCTGCCTTTCCCTCGCCTGAGAGAAAAAGAAAATCTAGACACGCCCCCTACACAGGGCAACATATTTTCCTGATAATTCAGCTATTTCCTAATCTCATTTTAAGTGCATGTTTACAGTGGTTCACAATGGATTTACATCTGTTTTTCCACATGGGGACGCAAAGTGATGCAAAGGCGGATTTCGAAGCCGATGCCTCAACTGGTCTCCATGTCTCCCACGTTCGAGTCTGAATTTCTGTGTGTGGATTTGTGTGTTTTGAGCCTCACAAATGCTTTGCTGCTGCTGCTGCTATCTGTTTTTCACTCGTGGGAGTACAGCAAAAGGAGATCACTCTCACTCCATATGTGTGAACTTGTAATGCAGGGCGAGTGCGTGAGCAGCCATGTGAGGGTGTGTGTGTGTGGTGTGTGTGTGTGTGGAGTTGCTTCTTCATTCGTCACTGGCCCAGGGTGGAGAGGAGACTCCTCGGAGCCCAGAAAGCAGGGGTCAAGTCCGGGCTCACTCAACCCCCGCAGATCCTCCTCTACCTCCCCTCCCCCCAGACCCCTATCACCATTAGCTTTCAGATGAATGCGTGTTTGCGTGTGTGTGTGGGGGGTGGGGGGGTGGGAGGTGAGGAGCAGGCATGGAATGAAACGGGTGAAGGGGACAGATGATGAGATATATGAACTGAAAGAGGGCAGAAAAACCTGGGCTGGTGGAGGATTGAGAAACGAGAGGTTAAAGGATAATTCCTGGTGAAAGGAGCCGACAAATGGAGAAAAGATGTAGAGGCCAATGGAGAACTGGTGAAATGGTCAGAATCAACTTCAATAATACAATTTAGGATATTCTTATAGGGTTTAAGACAGCAAATTCAATAATGTCCGCTGTTGCTGCAGGCTTCTTTTAGATTCGACCAATTTGAATATTGAACATTGCTTTGCATTGTTTGATTATGAACGGATGGGAATGTATTTGACTTTGAATCGGTTTGTATGATCAGGCTGAATTGACTTTTGTTTCGTAAAGTGCCCTGAGATGACACCTGGTGTAAACTGTTGACAAATACATTGAATCGAATTATGTGGGGGGAAAAATCCTAATCTCATAACATTTTTCATATCAATCGAAATCAATATGAATCGCGCTAACAACTCACTATTTTGGTCAATCTTGAGTTTTCCCTTGGAACCATTAAGTAAGATTTGAAGATATCACAAGGTTATTTTTTGTTTTAAAGATTTACTTTTAAAAGTTGGACATGTCAGGATTATATGGCTGCTTTGGATAAACACAAAAGGTAGATTTTTACATTAAAATCTTTAAGGATTACAGAACAGTCTCTTTATTTTGTCAATAAATTGAGATTCAGATATATATTCTCTAAATCTCTCATTTACTATATCTCCTTTTAAATATAACTTTTATTAAGAATGAGTCATGAAAAGAAAGACAGAAAAATGTTTATATCCTCAGGGCGAGCTCAGCGTGTCTGGTTGCTCTCTTCGTCAGTTTTGCCATGTGATTGGCCCAAAGCAAAGCAATTCTAACTATTATTGGCTGTTATTCTTTTATGCATTATGCATTTTATCAGATTAAGTATCTAGCTTGCAAGCTAGCTAGATATTTTATATTACCCGGAAGTAAATACTTAGTCAGCAAACCTCAAACTAAATATTTATATCCAAACTAAATGTTTAGTTAGCAAGCTAATTTTTTAGCCTCAAACTAAATTCTGAGTCCACACTCATTCAGCTCAGGCAGTAAGATGCCTCCTCGCTTTTTCCTGAAGCTGCAAAAGTTCAAAAGTCATCCTCAAATTTGATTCATTTGTGACTTTCAGACTTTTCAATGATTTTGAGTTGTGCTCTTAGATTTGCACATTTATATCTATTCCATGTTTTCACATCTACTTTTCATATAAATGTTTAGATGGAGATATCATGAAAAACAAAAGCAAAGATTAAAACCAATTCCAAACTGGATCCTCTGTGGTCTAAAGATCCAACTGTTCCTCAGTTTTGCTGTAATTTCATTCAGAACTTGGGCTTGTTGTGGCCTTCTGTCAGTTTTTCCTGGGTACGTAAAAAGATACATGAGCTGGAGAAAACAGTGACGGACAAACAGCTTGCATCCCTCTGTGAGAGAGCATGAGGTGCAGAGTGATGGGTGCCAGGTACGGTCCTCCAGAGCGAACGTTACTGCTGTTCTCAGCGCACCACCTAGGATGTCCATGTCAGGATGGCGTCGGCGATGACTAGTGGAGACTCCAGAGGTCTGCTGGTATTTTTAACACACACACACACACGCGCCGTTTTCCCAACACATACCACATTGTGGGGACCGAAGCCTGGTCCCCATAAGGGGAAATACTGATTCTGGGTCAGGGGTTAGATTGAGGACTATGGTGTGAGGAGTAAGGTTGAGGCTGTAGAAATGAATGGAAGTCAATGTAAAGTCCCCACAAAGATTGCCACACAAATATGTGTGTCCGCACAAGGTTTTACAAACGCACACGATCACCCTGTGCTTGGCCTGCAGGTCACTGTCTCCTCAGACAGCTTTGTCTGGACTGCAGTTGTTTTTTTTTTCTCACTAATAACGCATGAAAAAGACTACAACTCTTGACTCCAAATATCAATATAACATACAGTCTAATTACACAAAACCTTTCAAAGATCTACCGTAGTACATGGATAGATTCAAGCCGGCGTAGGTCTGTGGGCTTTATAAAACAAGTTGATTACATTTGATACATTTAAGAAAAATGATTCTCCGATATTGAGAGCTCACCCAATTAGTTCTGCCTGTTTTGAGCTAACTTAGGAATTCCCGTTTTTTGGGAATTCCTAATCGTCACAAATAATTGCTGATTACCTTAGGACCTCGGACACAACTTTACATCTTTGACCCCGAAGCAGAAGTGGGGCCTCCTGACACACAGCTCTGTTTTCTGTGATGGAGAAGAAATGCATACTCAATGTCTTCCTATACTGAAGTGGGAGAAGTTCAACTTGGGTTTCCAGGTGAGGCGCCGGGTATGGCTTGGGGTTGCTAGGTTAAAAATTGTGGCGCACAGATTTGGAGGTTTTTGAAACTGCTTTTGGACCATTTCTCAAACAGAAGGACAGAAACATGCAAAAGGTGAATTTTGCATGATGGTGGACCTTCAAGTAAAAAATGACTCAAGATCTTAAAAAGAATTTCTTTTCATTTTTAGAGTATATTCTCTTCGTTCAAGTTGTATGAGGCGACTGATTGCTGGGATATTTTAGGTTTGAGGTGAAAGTTGTGAAAAAGAAACATGACTTTCAATCTAACTTTTTGGAAATGACAACTTAAACAATTTATGTTTAAATTGTGCAGCGACTACAGAAACTAGCGGATGGCAGCATCATGATGTAGAGATGCTTTTTTCCCATCTGGGATGAGGAAACGGGACATGCACATATCAGTGCATAGGTTGCCTGTTAAAAAGCAAATCTATTGTTCTAAACTTTGCCTAATGCAGAGGGCCTGGACCATTGACCACTGAGAAACAATTGGTTGTGTTGAAACTTTGAACAATTGGATCAGATTGTCCCCCGATGGCTAATGTTTGGCCGAATAGGAAGACGATAGTCAGGCTAAAACATGGCAATATTGGCAAAAAACAAAAACAAAAACAACAACTATTAAGCTCCAAAATCTTGAATAGCTTTTATGCACTACAGCAAACCCAAAATACTTAGCGGCAACCATTGTAGATTTAGTGTTAAAAAGAAGTCAACACAGAGGAAAAAGGTTCGATGTGTCATCACTAGCAGCAGTTTTGTTCACATTCAGCCAAAACAGAGCGTAGCGGTTAGCAGAGGATGCTTTGTAGAAGCATTAACATGCATTTCATGCACTGGATGGCGTCTGTTAGGTACCAGAATGCTAAAGAGCCAGGTATTTAACCCAAGTGAATTTTCTTGGGTCGTCTGAAGCTTTGAAGACACATCGGCGGAGTTAAGCTGTTCTGCAAGTCAGCACCGCAGACAGGCGCTCCGTTTGATCTTCTGACCAAACTCCAGTTAGTGAAGTCATCCCTTCTGCCACCACCCCTTCTCTTTAAGCGCCGCACTAAAAAACAATCACTGTGGGCCGTCGTAAAGCTCGCTCTCATCCTTCTCTATTATCTCTGGCCCAGTTTTGTCTTTGTACCGTTTGCTGTCAGAGCAGCTTTATTTACGCCGCTCCTTAAGGCAGACATCAGTCATTTTATTGGTCTCATTTGATTACTCTGCTTCTCAACCTGCTCATGCATCTTCCTCTTCATTTGTCTCCACCGTACTCTCAGGGATAAACCCCCTTTTTGTCATTCTAATATGATCCCCAGAGTCTGTTTTCTCCATCACTCCAACCTTCATCTGCTCCTCTTTTCCCCACCTTTTGCCTCGGTCCGTACATCTGTCTCCCTCGGTCGGGGGGGGGCTGTCCATCTTTGCATTCTGTTTCATCTGTGTCTTTGTGAGCTTGTGAAAAGTGCACTCTGGATAACCCACCGAAACGCCTCCCCTCCGTTTCCTGTGGTGGGATGCACCCTATTTATTTCGTTGATTTTCATTTGCGAAAGAATGCGCAGACCAAAGACTGACTGTCTGCAGAGGATTTATCCGAGTCGAGCCGCTGCGTCACTCCGAGAGGGAGTGAAACACACTCCATAAACTCGGAGCCTGGTCAGAGTCATCAAACTTTTTCAGCATGGTTTTGTTGTTTGGATTTTTTGGGGGGGTTTTTTGGTTCAAAATTAAAGAAAGAAATAGAAAAAAGAAAATACATTTAAAATGTTTTACGAAATATTATTTCCAGAGCATCTTCTCATTTACAGGTCTAGTTTGCTTTTTAAGATACTGTTAAGCTATTAGAAGTAACGGTTTTCTAATGGTGTCTCATCGCTCAGCTTGTTGGAAAGTGAAAAAATTGCTCAGAGTGATGAAAGGTTCACATCTAGATTATTACAAACATCCGTTTAACTTGTTGCTGTTTTCTTGTCTCTCCAACGTCTCTAAAGTTACGCTGGGTGATGCTTCGGGATGTATTACGTATCGGCCCATTCACAATGATCACTGCTGTCTGGTATAACTGGAGGCTCTCATGAAAGTACAAATCCTTCTTATTATTGTTATCAACCAGCAGGTGCTGCAATGGGTTCCTTCCTAAACACTCACTGGCAGCCCAGTCCCTCCCAGCTGCAGTCAGTCCCTGTCCAGACTGTCTGGACAGAAGTTCCAGTGGCTCTTCTGAGGTTTTGTAGATTGTTCATATAGTTTGAATCTATCCGGCCATTTAATATCTTCTGCTGTTCTCTCCGCAGGTTGTGTGGTGGTGCTCGGTGTGTGTTTCTACCTTTTCTCTTCTGCAGGGCTTGAAGAGCTATTCTTCTTCTATGGCCATCTGGGTGTGATGTATGTAGGGACCAGATGGTTGTTGCACCTCCAAGTGGTAACAACTCCAGCTCTCTCTCTTGTCTTTGCCCTCATTGCATCCCGGTTCCTCGGCCATACATGGACTCCTGGACAGTTCCCTTGTTGATCTGGTCCTGTTTTTACAGTCAGTTCGACACTATCTCATTCCCATTTTACAATATTATTTGTTCATCGTACAGTCTATAGATCATATGGAGTAACGTCACCAATCTTTTTTCTGTGTACCACTTTTTGTGTAAGAACTAGCCTGTCTTCTTAGAGTAATGGGGTCCAAAGACCTCCCGCACATTTCAGTTCTCTCCCTGGTGGTAGAAACAACCTCCTCTGCATGTCGATGTTCTTCTCAGGTCTTCTAACGAGCCATCATTTGATCCAGGGAGAGAACTGAAACATGCAGGACGCCGGCCCTCGAGGACCAACATTCTGCAAAAAAAAAAAAAAACAAAAACAATAAAAAGTTCAAAGTAGAAGTCTCTTAAAGAAAACCTCTCGCAGAATAAAGCCTGAATTCAGATTTTGTCAGCTGTGCCTTGGTACCACGCCCACACATACAGTCACAGTGGATAATGATCCACTCAGCGACATGGTAGCCGGGGCCAAGCGTCATAAAACAAACTCAAAGGAACCCATAAATATCACCTCATTTTAAAAGTCGTCCTCACCTGTTCTGTCATTTCCTTTTGTCTTTCAGCTAAAGAACTCTTCAGAACCCGAACAAACGGCGACGCTGAAACAGAGCCACGCGCCGCGTCCTCGTGTTGACAAAAATAATCTTATACAGTCTTTAGTGTCCTTTCAGGCACACTCTTCCCCCCTCCTCTCTGCCGGCAGAGAAACAAAGACTGATTACTGCATTCTTCTCATACATCAGCTCAGCCTTCAGATAGCTGACTTTACAGCAGTCTGGAGAAATGGCCTGAATGCAAAGACCAAATAAATACTTGCAGCCAGCCCAGCCAGAACAAGAGACAATGAAGCCAACGGTCCAATTACATGAAACTGCGTCTCACAGTGATGGCAGTGTGAGACAAGAGCAAGCATAAAGAAACACGGTCCTGGCTGTTTATCTCACTTCTTTAAGCTTTCCTAGGATCACCAACTTCTGCATTCAACTGAACTTATCTGGAAAAAAAAACTACATAATGAAATTCAACATAGTCTTAAAAAAAAGAAAAGAAAATGGAAAAGAAGACTAAATTTCCTGTGTCATTGAAATACATTTTCCTTGTTCAAGTTAACTTAGTGAAATATTTGAAAGATTTCCAAAATGAAATATAAAGCTTATCCATAGATCACATTGCAACCTTGACAGAAATCTGAAGTAAAACATATAACTAACTACAAAACTGTTACATGTTGTGGGCTGCACAGTGAAACAGCTTCCCACCAATTTTACAATAAATCACAGCAAAATAGCCAAAGAAGTTGATGAGAGCGAGATCTGACAACAGATCACAGATTAATATGTGGTTATTAGTATGATATTGTGGACACACTGACTCCTGTTGTCCCGATTCATATGGCGAGATATTTTAGTGTTCTAAGATCTGAGTTAGGCTTATAAAGTTAGTGAACTAAAGTGGTCAGAAAAATGTCCTTGAGGAACCTCTCAAGTGTTTTTGTTTGTCATCCAAATGACACAAAGTTTTTCCAGTCTCCAAAATAATGTCTGAACCAGTTTATGCCGGTACTACTCAGTTCATGAATTCAGATGCTGTGTTCAACTGTAGATGTATTGCCATTTGACTATGAAATTGCAAAAATCGGGATTACAAAAACACATTTGCATGACGGGAACACGGCTATTTAGAAAAAAAACTTGCATTGTTTTGTAAATGATTTTGTGCCGGGATAAGGTAGTTTCAGCGGCTTATTGTATGAACAAACGTATCAAGACTCGATTTTAATTGCATTTGTTATTTAATGGAAACACCGCAATTGAGAATCTTTTATTGATTTATGTTTTTGACAGTAGCGGTGTTTCTAAAAATGGAAACGCGGCAATCGTCAGACGCCGCCTCAAGGTTCTCTAATGCCAACACAGAAGTTCATGTCCCATCGCAGTGGCAGTCTTGGTGTGTGATGTTGTACGTACTATATACACTCACACATACGCAGACTTACTTAGAGTGTGAGCATGAATGTGTGCGTGCGCATGCTGAGATTCCTGGTGGCTAGCTCATTGTCCTGGCCCTGTAAGACAAAGGGTTAAGTAAATGTTTGGGGAAGATAAGACCACTCACTCTGACAGGCAGCAGCCCCTGCTACCCAGGGGGATCCAGCCCAAATACATCACACACACACGCACTCATTGTATGCGCTTCCACACAATGACTTTCTATTAAAATCATCTTTCCCTCCTTTCTCATTGAATTTGCGTGTTTTTCTTCAAGCAGTGAACCTCTAAAGCTCTGTCAGCTGGTGTTATTCATCAGGTTTGAACATTGTGAAAGTGTTAGCTTGACGGTGAAAAGCAGTTCGTCTGCATCCTTTCCAACCAACCCACTTTAATTTCTCCTTTCAATGTCCCACTGTGAGGAGAACTGAGAACTCTCTAAGGTCTCAGAGAGCTTAGACCCACGGCACAGTTAGAATAAACGCTATGCAAGAATGCTGCGTCCTGGAGAAAGACGGAAATCCCAGAACCCCGCTGATCAACCCAACGTTTTGGTTTAATTTCTTGTATGTCCGACTCTTCCAAGAGGTTTCAAAAAGAACCCACAGCGACATCTAAAGCATGATGACCTCAGTCTCCTCAGTTAATCTCAATCTTCGCGATACAACCAGAAAAAACATTATACACAAACGGCATCCAAGGCAGAGTTCAAAGACCAAAAGACCTGCTGAACAAAAATGTGAAATTTTCTTGACCCGGTGCAGGATTGGTGGGAACAACGTCTCCCATCAAAAAATGTAATCATTATTGTAAACTGCGTCATGTGTTTGCCCGATAGGCAAACATAGTTGCAACTCTGAAAACTTATGAAAGTTTTCAGAGTTGTTCTTCTGTCGACAAGAAGCTTAAGAAGCTTAAGCGTGATGGTAAACTATCCACAGACCTTGATGAACCTCTGGATGCCCTTGCTAAGTGTTTTTGCCAGAGGTTAACCATGCTGCAGGTTTTTCCAGTTACCAGCAGGCTTAACAAAAACTGACATTAATCTATGTAAAAACTTAGCAGTGTCCATGTTTGATTAATGTTCCACAAATTGAGCTGAAACTAAAGACGTGTCAGTTCACCACAGTTCCCTCAGCCGACACCCACCAGACCAGATCTGAAAAAGTCGCATCGCAGATCCATTAATCACCAGAATATGAACAGTTTGGTGTTTTGGCACTTTGTCCTAACAACAAAAAGGAGTGCACCAGAAGAAGAAACCATCTCTGTTTTCGGAAACGGTACCACCCACTCACTGTGGGAGCCCAGCAGACTCAGTCATTAGTGGCCGCTGATCGCTGGAGATGGGGAGTTTGCAGGGGTAATAATAACCTGAAAGACCTCCTCCTCCCTCTCCTCCTCTGCTTTTTGCATCACTCGCTCCATCTCTCCCTCCCTGCTGGGCTTTATCAGCGGTCCTGGTCAGTGTTCTGCTGTCAGATCTCGATGTGATTTATGTCACGGGCTGTGAAGTTGACTTATCTTCCTCCACTCCACTCTGCGTTTCTCTTCCCCTCTCTCTCCCGCCCTCCCCCGCGCCGCCCCGCCTCCTCTGCAGCCCGGCGGAGGCTTTGGCTCCCCGCGTCTCAGCCAGCCTGGCTCCTCCAGCTCCTCCGCTAGGAGTGAGGAGGGGAGGTTTGGGTGCGAGGAGGTATGAGGCAGTGAAGGTGTGAAAGAAAGATTTCTTTCTCAGGTCCCACCTGTCCAGTAAATTACGGAGCCCATGCAGTCTGCTGAGTCCACTGACTGATAGTGAGGAAACTCAGAGTTCCATCTTACTGGTGTTTTTCTCTATACATTTTTTTTTTTTTTACAGGGAGCCTGTCCTGCAAGTACAATTCATTCCTACCTTTTGTAATTGAGTTTGAAAAATCACAAATGTTAAAATACGCAGAAACGTTTCCGGACTTTTGTACGCCAAAACAATCCTGTGTCAGAGGTAACAGACAATTCCTTTGATTTTATGTTCGGTGTTTGACCTCCGACCTGCTGTCAAAATCGTATCAAATCAAAATCCCAGATAGGCAGACAGAAAATAGGATTTGTTGTACCTGATCAGCAGTATGTGCATTTCTCTGATCCTGTGTCCGGTCTTTCTGATTGATTCTCATTATTTTTAAGCACATCACTAAACCGTACTGTAAATTGTCTCTTCTCCCCACTAAATGTGATGGTTCTTCTTTCTCTGCCACTTTCCATTTTCCTTTCTTTTACAAACCACACACTGCACTAGCAGGAGAGGACTGAACAAGCAGCAAAAGCTGCTTTTTTTTTTTTTTTTTTTTTAAAAAGAAAAACTCTAAACATCATACTTCTTTAAACCATTTTCTTGCTGCAGAACATGGGATCACCAAGGCCACAAAGAAAAAAAAACTATTTACCATAAAGTGTGTTAGTTCTTGCTCAGCATCATACACATCCAAAAAAAAAAAACTCTTCCTTGAGAGTTTTTCACTTGTTCTTGTGTATAATTTTAAGTCCAAAGAGTTTTTTCTTTCCCCCTGCATCCATGTGCGTCCTCGTTCATCCATCTTCCCGATCCTCATGCCTCACCGTCCGCTGGCCTTTGATGTGCTTTTAAAGTGCTCGCTCTGCTTTCCCTCTCTCCTGACAATTATTTATTAGTTTTGAAATAGTCTTTGAGGACCGTATGTGTCTCTCAGTGGTGTACTTAAGAGGGGACAGCTGGCCTCAAAACAAAGAGAATCTGATGGCAGGAAGAGGCAGGGGAGGCAACAAACGAAGACGGCAGTTTAGGACTTCTATCTCGGCGGCTGCAGTCGGGTTTCGTCTTCTCGCCTGAAAGTTCCTCAAAGTATCAGTGAAATATGAACAGCGTGAAGACGGGAAGAACTGGGAAGTGAGGGACAGGGAATCAAGTGTGAAAGGAAAAAAGGTGCGACCGGGAAAGAAAAGACACACGTGAAGGTGTGGAGAGAGAGAGAGAGAGAGAGAGAGAGAGAGAGAGAGAGAGAGAGAGACATGCCTGCAGACCACCCAGGTGTGCCGCTGCAGCCTCATGAATGATTGCTTGCTTTATAGCCACCTTTAGGGTTGATCTAAGACTTTTCAGTCACGACAGCATCAATCTGCTTCATTCACAGAAACTATGTCTTCTCTATCATTCAGGGTGGAGGAACAACCAGGAAAACTGTTTTTCTTCCGTCATCGGTGGCCACCTTAACTAGCATCTGCCGTGGGGCAGGGACCCGTAGCATGTAGCAGGGTGTGAGCAGCACGTACATGACGTGATAGACAACGCTAAGACCCTCCTCCTGGCTCTGATTGGTTTGTTCTGATCAGTGTATTCCTGCAGGGAGGAAACAGATTATCTGTCTCACACTCTACTGCCACGAAACAGTGACAGTTACAACGTGTGTATAGAAAAAAAGGTCTCTTAAAAGTCACGAACCACAGCTTTAACCTGTTGTAGAAAGCTCATTTCTCCAGTCATGCTTGATATTTTAAAGAATTTTTGAATGATTCCCTGAAGGTAGTCCAACTAACCTAATGAAAATCTGGAAGTCGGTTCACTGTCCCTTATTTTTCCCCAGCCTTGTAATATTTTCCCTGCCTCAGAAACATTTCATTCACTCTCCCGACTCCGGTCATTTCTGTTCTTCTCTTTCACCTTTCCCCATTTCTTCTGCAGCCTTTCCCCACTCGTCTTCCCCTCTCATTCTTCTTTCCTGCCATCCTCACTTCCCTGGCAGCAGTTATTTCTTATCAGTCTGCAAAGAGGCTAAGAAAACAGTACAATGTGAGACCCTTAAAGAACTAGATGGTGTAATTGCCTAATTGCTATTTTTTCCCTCCATCAGATGGTTCTGCTTTCCGTCAGCCAGACAGAAGCCCATAAACACTGCCCTGCTATTCCCAAATTTCCCTCAATGTCACCATTTTCTTGCAGCTTGATTGGTTTAATTCCAAGCCAGGGTCCATTGCTCATTGGCTCCCTCTGGGATGAATGGCCCCGCTGACAGCCAATGGGGCCACAGCAAGGTGAGAAGGGCTAGCAAGAGAGTAAACAGCATTTTTCTGAAGTCAGGGACATGGAGGGACTTTTTGTTTTGAATTCCAAGTAATCTTTCCAGATTGACTTCCTGGTAAAGTAATACACATCCATAACTGTAACTCAGTAACCACAGATAGCAAAAAAAAAACCAGCTCAGGATATTTGCATGTAGCACGGGAAAAACTGAGAAACTAGATCGGCAGAAAACGTTCGGGGGGAACAATCGCCCAAGCTTCACACTGGAAGTCAGAGGGTGTTGAATGAAGGCCTTGACCTACAAACAGAAAATAAATCAGGGCAAACTCTCCCTCCAGCGCACTCACTCCATCCAAGGCTAAGCAATCCATTCCTTTGGGCAGCGAAGGCCCAGTGAGAAAGGACCTTGCTCTGTCGAGTGGGAAACATTTGACAGCAGCTTGCCTAAAGTTCGCTGTGTCGAAACTTTTCACCCGGTCCCTCTCAGAGCAACTCCACAGCAACCCGAACCCAAACCCTTCACACATCTGGACCTGAACCGAGTGATGAATGCTCCCTGTGCCGCTCAGACCCTCTGTCCGCTGCCCGTCCCGACCTGCCGGGGCGAGGATCCACGCAGACGTTGCATAGTTTTCCACAGTCGTCACTTTCAACCTTTTCTGTTCCTTGTGTGTGAGACTAACTATTGGACTCAAGCAAATGAGAAAAGTCTTAAACATAAATATATCAAGAGAACAAACAAAAAAAAAAAAAAAAAAGAAAAACAAATGTTTTTTTTTTATTGTTTTTTTTTATCAGCAGCGTCACACACTAATCCAGGAGAGGAAGCATGTGGGCGTCCTGTCATGGAGGCATACAGGAAGCAGACTGGTAAGGACAGGAAGTCACTGGCAACACAACAACAATGTTCACACAGTCTGTACAACAAAATAAAGAAATGACTGCTTAATTATAACTTAATGGGGCAGGAACAGCTAAGGTACAGTTTGGCTCGGTCAGATTCACGCAGGTGTTTAGCAGAAAGTTTGCTGCAATGTTCATTCACTCAGTGCTGCATTTAATATGAGTTCTTTGCATGAGTTAGCGTTTAAAGATCAGTGGTAAAAACTCCAGAGGTGAATTCACATGCAAGCACAGCATCCAGACACACGGATGCAGCGTCAAGCAGCGTTTTATTCACCATTTCCTCTGAAAGTCACAGAGTTGTTTGGTTTGCCTGTGAGGACGTCGCTGGTCCTCTGCTGACTTCAGGTCAAGCTGTTGTTGTCGGTGTGGATGTCTGTTGGACTCGCTGTGATGCGGGGCGTTCAGGTCCCTTCGCAGCATCAGCTCTCCATGAAACGACTCAAGGTTTTGGATCCTGTGGTCCATTCGCTGGTTGGTCAGTAATCCTGCCTGTCATCGCAGCATGGAGACTAACAGAACACTGGATACAAAACAGCTTCAATAATCTCCTAATTTCACAGTGCGCAGGCAGGCAGGTCACTGAAGATTTTCATTTCTGCGTTTTTCCCCATCAAACAAATGCATCTGTTATTTGAAATCAATAGAAAGTGTGTGACATAAAATTTGAAACATTTTGATATTTCTTGTTCTGTAGGCTGCAATTAATTGATCGTGAACTTGAATACAGTGAGAAAAACTGTCACTTAATTTTAGAAATAAGGCTAGATCAATATTTCTAAGATGTAATTGTTCCTCTCAAAACCGCACACAGACTCATGCAGCACGCATTTGCAAATGTTCAATGTTTCTGTAGTTTCTCTGCAAATTGGATTTGGTTTGCAGAAGAAAATTCTAGGTTTACAATATGCTTTAGCTTTTATTACGTTTTGTTAGGACAAAGTAATAAAGAACATACTGTAAACTTATCCGGTTATTTTGTGCTTTTGTTTCAGTCACATTAACAGTTTGTTTTCACTGCCCCCAAGTGGCTTATTTGTTACAGATTCGATCAGATCCAGGAAATCATTCACTGTTCGTTGAAAAAAAAAAGAAAAAAAAGGAAGTTAGATGCAGGAGTCAGAGGGTCAGTAGGAAGGAAATCAGATTTAGTGTCTCTTTATTGTTGCACCTGATCAGTATATTCCAAATCAAGTCCTGAATCACTGTTCAAAGGTGAAGTGTTGCACTATTGCTTCATGTGGTGCACTCTCTGTATATGTGTGTGTGTGTGGGTGTGTGTATGTGTGTGTGTCTCCTGGGCCAGCCCACAGAGTGTGTCTAAACATGGCCATGCTTCCAGCAGCCAAGCTGAAGCAGCTTCAGGGCCTGGAGGCTCCACCCGCTCATCAAACCGCTCTATGCCCCATTGGAGTCCAACGGCCAGGATTTAAGTACACAGGCTCACTCACACAGCAGCTGATAGACACACACTTACACACACTTACACACACACGCAACTAACAGGCTCTTATCTGGAGATCAGCAGGAGGACCGGAAGAGCAGCCGTCTGATGAGGTCAACCACCACCGGAGATGCAGCTGGCTGCTGTGTTGGGATGTTCAGTCATATATAACCAATGAGGAGTTGATTTGCTGGTGTGTGTCGTGGTTGTGACATTACAAACTGTACATGTCTCTGTGTGTCACTCAGAGTAAATGCCAAACCAATAGAGAACCAGTCCAAGTTTTCCCCCAGAAACCCTGCTAAGCCTGGTGGCACAAAGGCACTAGGGCAGTTCACAACCTGGCATCGTGATTTAGAAATGAAGGTGCAGGGATGGCAGAACCGGGGCGCAGAACCGGGGCACAGAACCGGGGCACAGAACCGGGGCACAGAACCGGGGCACAGAACCGGGGCACAGCCCCCAGTGCCCAGTTCAATGAGTCGACTGTGAACCTCGCTTAATCTGTCTTTACTGCCATTGTCACTGATTACTGGGTAAGAAAACTTGAACTTGAATACAAATAAATACTGATCTAACAAAACAACTCCAAAATACAAACAATGACAATGACTGAACTAACAAAAGGAACTGAACTGACAAGATAGAAGAAAACAAACAATAAAGAAATTGTGAACAGAGAAAATAACTGAAACTGAAAGTCCAAACACCAAAGGAAGGAAGCTAAAGGAATATTTATAGTCTGCAGGTTTGAGCTGATCTAAAGGCCATTCTTTGTCTCCCTGTGACACGTCAGACATGCTGATTATTAACAGTGAAAAACGTGAACTGCAAATGGAGCAGATCGTCTTTTCAGCATTATCTCCTCAGTCAGCTGAAGAATCTCACCAGGCTGACCTCACTGAGCAGCGCACAGTCACCCTGTCAAACATATAAAGCTGTCGGAGAGCCTCCCTCTGAGACTCTCTGGTACTCTGTCAGATTTACAGGCAGCCATCTATTTCCAGTGTCTGTCTCCGTGCTGCGCATGCGCTGCTCCCCCTAGTGCCTGGCGTCGGCAGAGCTGCACAAACATTTACGCAGCAGTATTTTTTAAAGGCCCTCAGCGGTGTCTTATAAATCTGCCTCCAGCTTTGATGTCTTATCAGCTCTGTAAGTGTGTGCACGCGCGTTTGTGTATGCGTGTGTGTGTGTGTGTGTGTGTGTGTGTGTGTGCGTGTGTGTGTGTGTGTGTGTGTCAAGCCCTTGTTCAGGCATTCAGTGTACCCAAATGCCTCTTAAGACTTTTATACAAAATAGATCATATATAACCAATAAGGTATCTTATAAAAACTGCTTGTTAAAATATGTAAAAAGCTGTTTTTTGAGAAAACTTTGTGTAAAATGTAAGTAAAAAAAAAAAAAAAAAAGACGACACATTGCAAATGTGTCAATATCCTTTGGAGTTTTTTCCCTTTTTCCAAATTGCAACCACAAATGGACGTAAGGAAATGTCCTGGCAACTGGGCACTTATTGTATAAATCATTTACTAGATGCCAATGAAATTTTGACAATATTCTGCATGTACCTCAGAATGAATTTTTAGAGAAAGTCAGACTCGTGTTAGAGAAAGCAGTCCTGACTGGTGCGCGCTGAAGCCGGCTGCCTTTAAAATCCTGTTTAAGTTACGTCTAGAGAAAGTGAGAGTGATTTGCGGGCCTGCTTCGATTCAGAATGAACATGAATA
The DNA here is from genome assembly GCA_010277015.1 of Poeciliopsis turrubarensis. NCBI lineage: Eukaryota > Metazoa > Chordata > Actinopteri > Cyprinodontiformes > Poeciliidae > Poeciliopsis > Poeciliopsis turrubarensis. Next base: position 949,310 of record VMRN01000117.1, read on the forward strand.
AGGTGTGAAGGAGAGAAAATGAGGAATCTATGTGGACTTGGTCAGTTTGAGCTTTTGTTGTCAGTGCCCAGAAAATTGCAAATGTAACTCTAAATAATCATGGAACCGGAAACAAAGCTCAGCTGGATTTTCATGATCTTTCCTGATTTTCAGCTAAAGCCGTAGCTCGCAAAAAACAAGGTTACAACGGACCAACAAGATTCAATACTACAAAGACGTCATTTGTTAGGTGAAGAATTGAAAATAATAACAATAAAAAATCTGCAGTAAATATAAAAACAGCACGTCAAAATGAACGAAGTCGCCAGGAGAACACATGGAACGAAACTGCAGGAGGAGATGGTTCAGGAAAATGCCAAGAGCAGCAATGATTCCCAAGAAAAGCTGGTTGAGTTCGACATGTGACCAGAGCAGGGACATCGAACACACAGGCTTGGTTAAAATCTCCTCAAACCTTCTTCAAATGCAACGTGTCTGATTTGTGCAGCTGGATGGAGCACGAAGAATACTTTCAAATACCAGACAGCTGGTATTTAGCTGTTCGATCAAATGCTTGCGATCAGGAGGAACTCAGTCTTTCGCCATCACACCCAAATGAACTAAATAACACGTTCGTGAAAGGAGAGTTTCGGAACTCACTCTAATTTCAACAGGTAATCTGTGTGGTTCACCACCCACAAACCCAATGATCAACCCCACGCCAAGCTCAACTTCCTCTTCCTCCGCCATGTCGACCTGGACTGCTGTCGTTCACCTGGAAGGATCGTTTTACTCCACACAACTGCAGGCAAACTTCTCAACCTATTTCTTGGTGCTCGTGATTGTTCCCCGCGCTCGAGGCTCACGCCTAAAAACCATGACAGTCGATACACAAAGAAATGAAGAAGAGAGAGCAAACAGGGCAGAAACAATGGAGGCAAGTGTCAGGTGACATTTGTGACGGCTTACGAGTGTGAAAGAAGCACACACATTAATACCATTAAGTTTGCGTTGTTGTTTGCTCATGCTCTTCAAGTTTCTTGAGTTTACTTTGCTCTAAACTCCATTACACTCATCCTCAGGGAGTTGAGACTTCTGAGAGTTATTAGAGAAGTAATGAAGCCGCCCAGCGGAAAGAAACCTGATGGCAACAAATTGCAGATTTGCACTTTACAGTCGATCACTCAACAAAACCTCATCTTTCCACTCCAGCAGTTCAGCAGCATTCCTCCTCTGAGTCTACGTTCAGTCACCCGTTATCCTTCAGGGTAGAATGAGGAAGTCTTTCACCCAGAGCTGACATGTTGAGAACATTTAATATCTCATTAGGATTGCTAAGCTGTCCTGTTCTTACAGGCTCCACTGTGCCCTCTTGTGGATTACAATAATCATTGCAACAATGAGGAGGCACTGGATTTGACTTTTCCAACCATAAATGATCTTTCAGTCTTCATAAATTTTTAACTACAACCAAACAATCTCTTTCCCTTTATGAATAAAATTCACAAAATCAAAACTGGCCATTTTTCTTCCTTTAATTTAATCCTAAAATCTCATACAGTATAAGAAGCAAATAGTTTTTTAGAATCTGAAAATATGAGATGAATGAAATGTTTAAAGAGGCAGTATCATGCATTTTCCAGGCAGAGTGTCATTTCATAGCACAACCAAGTCACTATGTTACCTTCACTTGTTATAAAATTGCTGTATATGTCAATCAGGACTTTAAAAAAAATTAGAATTTGTAATTTAACGCTTTGAAATTGGGCATTTTTTCTTTTAAAAAAAACTTCTTTCTGAAACTCAGGAAATTGTCACAAGATCATTCTTCTATCAACCCTTTAGTCATGTTTTTATCAGAATTGCAATGAGAAGTAGCTCCTATAATGACTTTAGCAAATGTGCAGCTTCACCAGGTGTTTGCTACTTGCTGCTGGCTCGTCTGAAGGAGCTCAGAGAAACCAAAAAACACAGGAATCTCAAGTGGAAATACATAAAAACAGGATCTGACTAAAGGGGACTGAACTGAGACACGAAACGCAATGATGAGTGGAATGCAGGTCAGGCTAATAAAAAACAGGGTGTCAACAAAGAGTTGGTGAGGTGAGGGACAAGTATGCAAGGGATGATTAATAAACACCAAAAGAAGAGCGTGTGAACAACTGACCAGATCGTGCCTGTGCACAACGATGATTCATCAGATTAAAACCCAAAAACGAAACATGACAGGAGAACATTGTTAGAGCCACTGGGTTTACTGGCTACATCTTGAAGTAGCAGATTGTTCCCGACCCAGTCGAGGGACAGAGGAGGGTCGTCTTCAACCCCCTCAGAGAACTTTGGAACAATCACTGGAGAAGCCAGTCGTCCTTTAATCCCCTCTGAGAACACGGAAGCTGGAGGGAGCAATAGTTTGAACTCTTCGGACTAGAGGAGGTGGTAAGAGGAGGTAAGAGTTGGGGTCTAAAGACTGGAGAAGTCTTTAGACTTCTCCAGTCTGAAGAGCGCCGTAGCGCTGAGGTTGTCAGCGCAAAAGGAGAGCAACTCTTTGACAAGGAATGCTCTGAATGAGGAAACGATGGATGACGATGGTGGTAGAGAAGAAGCTGCTAACTCCAGCTCTCATTTAACCTGTTCATCTTCAACACCAGACACAACTGATGAAGTAACTGATGGCACCTGCTGACAGGATCTCGTGAAGCGGAACATGTGAGCTCAGTTCTGGTTTCACCACAGCAGCTTTCTGCTTGTTTCAGAATTCATGTGAAGATTTTGCACACGGTTTTCAACGGTGTCAATGGTCTCGTGTCACCACGGTTAAAGGATGTCAAACGTCCACAAGAAGACGAAGGTCAAAGAACCGGTTGATCTACTGATCCATATAAGAGCCGCCCTGGTTCTTTTATAGACCCACCTCTTCTCTTTAACTTTTCAGCTAAATAGAGCTTCACATCTCGACTTTTTTTTATTTCTTTCACATCGTTTGCATATATTTTTTCAAGCTGAATAATTATTTTATTGATGTCTTCCTGGCATGTTTTTTTTCTTGTCAGTCGATCGCACTTTGTGTGAAATAAAGTCAAAATATACATAAATATGCAGGTGCATCTCAGTAAATTTGAACATATGCTTTGATGAGCCTCTTTGGTTAGATTAAAAATACCTTTTGAAAATAATCTTTAAACAAAGCATTGAATAAAATCATGTATGTTGTCACTGGGAGTATTTTAGACTTTTGTCTGACATCTTTTATCCCAGACAGGTTATGCTGAAATGACTTTATCATTCTACAGGTCTGGCACTGATCATGCCAGAGGGGAAGTTAAACTCAATTTAATAAAGGGATTAACCTCAATTAACTCACAACTGAACAATAAGACTCTGTCACACAGAGCCAAGTTGGTTTGTTTGGCTATTTGACTTCAATAGATAAAATCATTATTTGAAAAACGCTTCCTGTGCCTGTAGATGTTTTCTGTGCCTTGCATTCAAATGAGTTCGATGATCCGAAGCATTTCAGTGTGACGGATAAGAAGAGCTATCCCACAGATTTCTCAGAATTAGCCTCCTGGATGACCTCCCCGACCCTTTGATTTCTTCGCCTGATGTCTTGGATTCCTAGAAGAACAGGTTGAAAACACTCATCTCATCTGTCCACACACACACACACACACATATGCACACACACAACCTCATGTTCCACCTCTTGAGTCAAAGTTGCACATCATGGTGGAGATAGCTGGTTTATTCCACAAAGTACTATCTGCTTGTTCTCTTCCGGGAACCATGTTCCACACCTGCAGCTCTGTGTTTAGATCACATGATGTTTGGCAGGTCGGGTCAAATACTTGAAAGTTTTCTTTTTAGACAAATTAGCTACTTGAATGTGAAGACACCTATTTAGCTAGACGCCATGACTGGTATTACGCTGCCATATGATAAATGAGCAGCCTGTACGTGTCATGAAGTCTTTCTGCTCTCAACTTTGGTTCCAATAAACCCAAAGCTCAACCTGCTCTTGGAACTGATTTTAAATCTGCTGACCTCTTCAAAGACTTTTCGAATGTTTCCTGAGACCTTCTCAGGCTTCAGAATGAAAAGCAGACACCAAAAGACGCGAGGAACACGCCAGTCCCTCCATTGTTTTAGGCGTGTGCGGTGCCATAACCCACAAGGGAGTGGCAGGTCATACGGTGACGATAAAGACGCCCGGCTCAGTCCAGTTGAGCCGGTCGTGAGGAATCTGTTTTCGGAATCAGGAAGACGAGTTTTTTCGTTTTGCTTTGTTTTTTTAAACATCACACAAAACATGAATTGTGACTCGTCTCCGTGGCAACAGACCATCCACCGCAGACGTCTGCTGCTTGGTCGCACGCTCACATACCAGCAGTGCCACAGCCGTCTGTGACTGCAGCCTAAAGCGTCTCCACAGACATTTGCTTCATTTTATATCGGGACAATGAACATTGTCTCAGCAGGTAGCGCCCGTATTATTATACCTAAATTTACATTAAAGTTCAATTATTTAGCCAATTCTATTGTCACATCAGTTTTTATTTTATTTGTTTGTTTGTTTGTTTGCTTGCTTTTGGGGGGGCAGGGGGGTTGCAGTATCGCATGCAGGAAAACAATAACTCTTGGTTTAGATAAGCAGTCATTGGTGCCTACATTGGATATTTCTGTTTCCTGGAACCGGGCTTCCTGGAGCCGGTTTAACCGGTTTTGTGGGATTTCAGCAGAACAGGAATATCAAGGGAGAACTTGCCCGGGCCTCAGTGTTTGTGTTCCTCAAGGGGAGGACCGACCCAACCAGTTTTCTCTCGGTAAAGAGATGAGAGAGGGAGAGAAAGAGAGAGAAAAAGGAACGGTGGGTGGGTGGAGGGGGGGGGGTGAGAGCGAGTGTATGGGGCGTTCTCCTTCACCTCAGTCTCTTTTGTTTCTCTCCTCTCCGGTGCGTGTTCTTTTCCCTCTGTCTGTTTCAAGCCCATTTTGGAGTTCTGAAAGGAGAGGCAGAAATCGGGACAGAAGGAGCCCCGCAGCCAGAGTTCCCAGGGTGACTGAGGTGAGTTTGGAATTGGCAAAGGTCAAACCTGAAGGCCAGGAAGGAGGAGCTGCTGGCAGGTACTGCAAGGAGTAAACAACTATACAGGGAACTATTTAAAACTCATGCACATGATTGAGGATATAATTTGGAAGTTTGAGAGTTTATGGATGTAATAAGAACTGCTCACTAATATTCTGTATAATACAGACAGTTTATTTATTTTGTGATACCGCGGCGTCATTTGAAACGTGTTTGGGGTGGGGGAGTTTATGTTTTTAGAGGATTTCTATTACATCTGATTTTTTCTTTCTGTTTGTGATAATGACAATAATAAAAAAAAAAGTGTCAATCATTAACCTGGCAACCACATCCTTTTGCCACATGTCTTCCTCTGGTTGTAAACGAGGACGGAGTTGAAACTCCTGCTCCTTCTCCACAGCTCTGCAGCTGTACCTGTTGCTGACTTGGACACCAGAACTTTCTCCCAAACAAACAGGTTTGGTTTTGCTCAGGGTCCAAACTTTCCCGCTCTGATACGAATCGTTTGGCAGCAACTGTCTGTCTGTCTGGAAGCAGAGGGAGTGAGGCGTGTTTCCTGTCGCGTTATGGGTTCCTTCACAGGTGTGGAGCATCCCGGGAGATGTGTTTGCAAAGAACGTTCTAACGTCTCTTTCAACTGACTGGGAAATTTCATGCAGTTGGAGATAGAGTCTGAAGCCTAGGGAACTTGAAATTCTTGGTAAGCAGTAATAGATTTATGCATGTGTGTGTGCGTGTGCGTGGGTGTGTGTGTGTGTGAGAGAGAGAGAGAGAGAGAGAGAGAGAGAGAGAGAGAGAGAGAGAGAGAGAGAAGGAAGGGGTGTGAATAAGGATCTGTGATAGCAGAGCCAGCTGAGGCAGGCAGGTCTTTTCTTGCTCTGCTGAAGTGATCTGAACAGCCTCTTTCTTGACATATCCTGACATGTCAAGAGACCTGAAACTCCACTGATCAAAACGCTAAATATTAGCACTTGACTAAATGTGGAATATGTTCAGGCACAAGTTTGATGGCAAACTGTGAGTCTGTTGCACACAATGAAGCAAACGTTGGATGAAATGCAACACGACAGTTTTGTTTTTATTTGAAAAAAGTAAATGTGTTTTGTGGTGTTCAGGCTATTCTAAAAATGTATGGATTTCATACTTGCAGGTGAATGTCGCCCGAGGCGATTTCAGAGGACCAAAATATTGATGAACTTGTCAAATTAAAGCTCTGTTACTTGACATTTGAAAATTCCTAAATGCTTAAGTTTTTACCAGCTTTAAAGGAAACTGAAAACCTCAAAGGTGGGGTATTCAAGGTAATCATTAGTTCTTTGATAACCAAGTTCTTGGAAACTCCAAAAGCATCAGTATCTGTGACAGATAGTTTGATCTAGTGGTGGGTTGCCATTTCTCCCACTAGCAAGAGAAATGAGTTGAGGTCTTTTACCAAAGCCAAATGAGAAACTCTAACCACTAATATCTGAGTGTTGTTCTATTTTTGCTTGCATTTTGTGAAGAAGGAAGTTTTGCTCAGTGACTTCTTCAGATATTGTCGCGTTGCTTCTTTCAGTGGTTCATCTGATGTACAATCAGAGGAAGACAAGTGACAAAAGGATGTGGATGCCAGGTGAATTATTGACACTATTTAAAAGAAAGCCTCCCAACATAAATAAAACAAACGCATTTCAAATGTTGGCATGCTACCATTGGTTCATTTGTCGCAGTGGAGTGTGATGAACGCGAACAGCACCAGTTGAAAATGTTCCAATCTTGGTCCCCAATCAAACTACTGACCACACACTTTGTCTTTGCCTCTTTGGGCAGCACACTTCACTCCCTTTGCCACTGGGGGTGATGAAAGGGCGTGGTGCTGCCTATTGAATGGCAGCCTCACTTGTCTCAGTCTGCTCCAGGGCAGCTGTGACTACAATGTAGCTTACCACCATCTTTGTGTATGAATAGGTCAATAACTGATTGTTGTGTAAAGCTGTTGGGAGTCCTCAGACATGGAAAATGTTCTATACAAGTGCAGGCCATTTTGCCACTTACCATCCATGCCTTGGGCATCAAGTCACCAAACGTGTATCGCAATGCCTGAATGATCATCCCACTCTTTTTCACCAAGAGTAGAAGTGTTGGTCTAACAGCCCACCCTACTGTCACAGAACTAAACACTATGATAAACATCCTTTTTTTTATCCTATTTTTTTACCTTTTCCAAAGGGAGTTGTGATGGGGCGCGGGTGAGTTCCTGGTGACACTGATAAAGAGCTGTTGAGTGTCTAATGATGCTTGTTGGTGAATTTAACACCAACAAGCACTTCAAATCCGAACAAGAGACTTTGATCATCCTTTTCATAACGTCTTCTCCTCCTTGAGGAAGAAGGCTTAAAACAATGAGGAGAAGGCGGGAATGACCTTGGGTTCACACATTTAAGTCGTTAGATATGCGGTCAGGGGGGCTATCTCTAAAGCCCGCAACCTCATGTGGGTGCTTGTCTCCTTGATCTCCTGGAACCAAACAGAGTTTCAGCTCATTCATAGGACCACTTTCACTATTTCATCTTTGTGAAATTAAAAGATCAGAACGAGATCACACCTTTGTTTCTTTACAAAGAGCAGGACTAGGTGTCGTTTATGCTTGAAATGCTGTAACATTGGGTCCACAATGCAGACTGATTGTTCAGCATAGTTGTACGATTTTCAATTTGCACAAGAGGTGAGCAAGTGAGAAAGACAGAGAGAGAGAGAGAGAGAGAGAGAGAGAGAGAGAGAGAGAGAGAGAGAGAGAGAGAGAGAGAGAGAGAGAGATTCTCTGCAGTAGCTCGCCCATCCCATATGGTTTATCTCAGGTTAAGAGAAGCCTTTGGTGGGGAGCTGAAACCGGCTTGACCAGTCATGACTTATCTTGCAAGCTGAAAAAGCTGGTAAAAGCTGCTTTCCTGGTGGCAAAGGTAATTGGAGGCTCTGTCCAGCGCACAAGTCATGTTCTTCCCTTTCTGTGTCCCAAGCTATTCAGCATGGAATGCCAGGTTGCTGTCCACTGGGTCCTGAGCAGTGCTGGAAAGTATAACGATCTTTGAGTTATGACCCTTCAGCAAGGGTGGAGGCTGTAGCCGTAGCAAGAACGCCCGAACACAGAGGTTGTCTTAACACGCTAGCATGTGAACTAAGAGTAAGGTGAGCTCATTGCAATTTCACTCCATGCAAAATTAAGCCAGTCTTTACATGTAGGCAGGAAAAAATAAGTAGTTAAAGAAATAGTTACCCTTTACTAAGAATTTGCAGCCAGAACACTCATTTTTGAAGCTCTTCCTCAGCACAGTACAGACCGGAGACTTTTTCCAATACATAACACAGCACCAAGCAAGCCAGAATGCACAGAGCGAGTCTTTAAAAACAACACACACGCAAATACTTTTTTGTTCTTTATTCATTCAGTTGCATTTATATGTCCCAACACTGATAATTTAATAATAGGCACTAGAATGAATCTACCATATATATATAGTCACATCTTAATGTGCTCCAGAGCTAATAAACATTATCATCGTTTAGAAACACCAACTTTCAGAAATTCTGCGTCTGGCTCTTTTTCAACAAAAAAGTTTTTTCCACCAAATCCAGTCACTTTCCTATTGTTATTATTGCAGTCTCGTTTAAACAATGCATTGTTCTCGCTTTCTACATGCTGCTCTTGGCCCCTCCGAAAACGGCCAAATCCACACTGTCGGTGAACAGACATAAAGTCCCTGCCGCTTACCTCAGTTCCCATCTTCCTGGGTTTTTACACTCCTGACATGTTTAAGTCTATTTAAAATGAACTGTGTGTCGATGTGTGTTGAAATCTGGGCTGAAGAGCAGTAAACAAACTAATGAGCAGCATATTTATATGGCAAAGCACCAAGCCCCAATCATCTTTTAACACAACCTGAAAAATTGAGTTCAGTGTTGAATCCTTAGCGCGTCTGAAAAATCACAGACTAGAATTTGCCAAAAACGTTGCAGACTTAGCCACTTCCAAGTAGGCAGGGCTTATCACTCTGCACCCTCTGATTGGCCGATAGATAACAAGCGCTGGCAACATGTCTGAATTATTAATATATATCATGCAACTCTTTACATCTGATGTCGCCACGACTTACCGTGTGAACAAGCTTATTCACCTGTGATTTAAATTTCATTTCTCACTGTAATTGCGAAATTGAGAATTTTTTTTTTTTTTTTCAACAATTTGAAAGATTTGCACACATTAGCAATGGAAACACAGTTAGGGACAAGCCAGAACACTGTCCATATAATTTATCATTGATTATGGGGTACATTCAAGATGTTGTAGAAAAACACTGGGAGCTACAATCAAATCAAAGCACTGACAATAAAAAGAGCCACACCATGGAACCTGTGGAGAAGAGTTTCCCATGGTGCTACTCCCACAATCTGATCTGATCGACCCAATCATATATAAATCCACAAAGAGTGTAACTCTGAGCTTCTTACTTAGCAGAAGCTCTTCTCTTTTACTCACTGAGCTTATATTGTGTTGTGCGTTATATTTACTGAAGGAGTGGAAAGTTTCTTGAATTTATTTGTTCCTGTGTGTTATCGTTTGAAAATGACAACATTTTCAAATGATAACATACACTTGAAAATGCTATCAAATGTATATGGTGTTGTGTCCTTTATGTATTTGAATCACAAAGTGCAAGCTGAAGTAGCACACCTGGCAGGTCCAGTCTAACTAGTTTTCCTAAATATAAAAAAAAGAGAAAAAAAAAAAACGCTTCCTCATGAGAATTTAGGGACTCGTTCTCAGATTCACACAAACAGTCCTCAGGCTATAACGTTCGTGCGTTTAACTGTTCTTGTGAGTGTTTTCACAAGTTTTATTATTTCGTAATAACATCAGATTAAGGGCGTGGCGCAAGCTGGATCCGATCTTATTGTCGCAAAACAGAAAATCCTGTTTTATTCTATTCTTCTGATGGACAATAATAAAAAAAAAATAAAGTAAATAAACACCTGCCTTTTCTGTCACACAGTTTAAGTGAAGTTCAACTGTGAATGTTGGAAATAATGGAGAGCTTCAAAGACCTTCTGCAGAAGCTGCAGGAAGCCCATGAAGGAGAAGTGGAAGGTGAGGGCGAAAGATTTATGAACATTGCAAAGACTGCTTTTGTTTTTGTTTTTGTTTATTATTTTTTTTATCACTATAAATTCTAATAGTTATGAGTATGTCTTATTTTTCATCAGTTTTGCAGGTGAAAGTCAAAGAGCTGTCCAACAAGAAGGGCTGGTGAGTAGACACATGGTTTACGTAGAAATTGAAGACAGTTCAAATGCAAAGCGTTTTCAGATCAGACAGGGAGGCGGGTGGGCACGCCAGACCTGCACCTGGCTCCGGGTTCACTGCATGGAAGGAAGGAAGCTCATGTTGCAACAAGTCTGTTATTGAGTCACCGAACTTTTGATTCTTCTTAGAACTGAGAGAAAAGGAAAAGGAGATGGGAAGAGTATTTGATATAAGCACACAATTAGCACTTTTAAGCCATTCAAAAGGTCTAATGAAGATCCTAAATATTCTCCCAGTGGAGCTTTATTTACTATAGGAGCAGGCGGCACATGTCAATAAAACTCAGCTTTATGAGGCTGCAGAACATAGAAGCTTTGGTGAGGATACTGCAGGGCAAAACTAATTAACCATCAATTTTGTTACTTAAAATGAGATTAAACTGCAGCTTAAAAGTCTGAGATCTGATCAAAATCATAGTCCTCTGCCAGTAGCTTTGTGTGGCTGCAGAGAAGAGAGTTATTATTATTATTTTGGAAAACGTTAATGCTTAGTCCAGGTGTCCAGGTGGACAAAGTTGGGACAATCAGAAGACAGTCCTTATCTGACGGTCCGGTAGACTCGGTTCCAACAGCTGGTGCGGTTTGCTTTCACATCGCACTGCGTCAAACGAACCAAACTTTTTGAAAAACCCATTCACCCCCTCGCCCCTTTGACTGCTCGTTCCCACCTCCCCAAACAAACCGGATGTTTCTAGAAAAGTTTGGCTCACTGGGAAAACAAACTGTTTGTTCCGTTTTTGATTAAGGTGGACTAAGCAGCGCTGGTGTGAAGGTACTCCAAATCAAATATTTCTACTAAATATTGTGGTTGTACGTTTAAAATAAAAAATACTCACAAAACTACGTTTATCTGTGGGGAAACTAGTCCTGCAGCAAAGAAATAAATAGAAAACCCGTTCATGGTGGGGATGTAAAACAATACATTTTGGGCTTATTAGATGCTTAAATGGAAAAAAAAAAACAATAACACAATCTCTCCATCGCAGTGCAGTCCTATTAACTGATTTTAAGATAAAGAAGATGCAGTTTGTGCATCTCCTCCAGGAGGAGTCAGCTCTCCTCTGAGGTTTTTCAGACATGTCCCTCCGCCTGGAGACCGAGGGGACGGACCAAGAGACACTGGACTGTCTGTCTCTCGGTTGAGTTCTCGGCTGTAGATATCATTGAGATTTTTTTTTCCTTCCTCCTGGAAGATGATGGTTCCCCATCTTTTCTTCCAGTTTAAAACAACGTATTGGATAGTTTTTAATTAAATGTTATTTCCTTTGATGTTTTCTCTGCTTAATGCCAATAATTTGATCCGTCTTAAACAAACTAACATCTCTCGCACGGCTACAGATTGTAAGCTTGAACATAGTTGTTTAAGAAATGAGGAACTACTCGTTGAATCAGTTTGAGTTGAATAATTTGTTCCCAGCTAATAGTCAATCACCCTGCAGTAATTATCCAATAGGACATTATTTGCTTAGTTAGAACCAGTTCTTTGGGCAGCATTGTGTGAATCTAATATTTTCCAGGAGGCTCCTAACATTTCCTGATGCATCTTGTTCTTTGACAGGGACAGATAGTGAGAGACCACAAAGGGGAACATGGAAATTCCTGTTTTCTGCAAAAAGCCCTGAACTGTCTCGCAGCCTGAATAAACCACAGACATGTCTTGGCATGCTATGGAAGAACATTTCCTTTTAAACAGCTTCCTTTGTACTTCTTCTTCTTACATCATTTTAAACATCTCAGAGACAGTGATAGTGCTTCACTCTGAAGCACATCATCATTTAAACCAAACGCGTACACTCAAATCTTAGGAAATTAATGACAATCAAACTCTGACAAATTGTTTCTATCATTATTATGACTAGAGATGCACCAACTTGATATTATGAACAAATTGTTGCAAATAGAAATATTTTAGAAAATTTTTTAAAAAGAAGAAAAACTTTGGTCTGACTTGACTTCAGATAGTGAGAAATAACAGAACATGGGTCCTTTTTTATTCTGCGAGTGTAAAAGTCTGATTTGATTTGTAGGTTTATGGAATTTGTTTGCATTACTAAAACCCGACTCTAATTGCTCGATGCCAACAGCGACACCAAGCGGATGGAGGAACTATTCACCAGAAACCAGCAGATGAAAGAGCAGCAGAGATTACTAATGGAGAACATCAAGACTCTAGAAAACAGGTAACACTGAACTGAAACTGGATGTTTTCTGTTTTGTAAAGGTACTTGAAGTTTGCCACACAGTTAAGTTTTTCAAGCGTGGAACAAATCCAGCTTTCGCAGAGAGATCAACATACGAGAGTCTCCTCAAATATATGAATTCACAGCATAATTGGCATAAAATTAACACTTGAATTAGCATTTATTTATTTTTGTTCTGCTGTGTGTTCAGACTGAGAGCCGGTCTGTGTGACAGATGTACCGTAACCCAAGAGGTCGCCAAGCGGAGACAGCAGGAGCACGAAGCCTCACGCATACAGAGCCTCCAGCACATCTCCATCCTTGGTATTCCAGATGTTTTTGTCATTGGCTTCCTCTAAAAATCACTTTGTCTGACAAATTTTTTGTTGTTGCCTTCATCTAAAAAAAAAAAACCCTGTTTTCTAATGCGACTTGTTCTTTGGGTTTTAGCTGGAGAAATGACCAACCTTCGGAAAGAGAATCTCAGACTTAAAAGCGACATTGCCAGTTTAAGGGCAGCACTTGAGTGAGTATTTGATATTTGACTGGAAAGTTTTAAGCTTCCACTTAGTTTAGCTTAGTGTAAGCTCAAACTACGACAAGGTTCAGCTTATTTTAGAGCTAGTCCTAAAATCCTCCTTTCTGATTCATACAGTTTAGGTTATTTAACCTTTTTTTTTTGTACAGTTTTACTCATTAGGAAAACAATAATTGCTGCACCGAAAAGGGATTTGGATAAAAGTGCAAATTAAAAAAATAATCTAGACATTTAAAACTGAATCCTAAGGAAGTTGACAAGCAGGAATGCATTTCAATTTAATCATCTCTGGGTGTTATAACTAAATGTTCCCAATGAGGACTCAGCTTAACAAAGTCCATTAAACTGACTTTTATCAAAAAGTTTCACTCTTTGCATAATGTGGTATTATGCAAAGAGTATTTTACATTGTCAGTTCATAACAAATGTCCCATGTATCAAAGTCAAATTTATTCCAGTTGCAGATCACATTTGATTAAATTCAAATGCATTGAAAATAACTCAATGTTAATTTAAACAAATTCCTCCCAATTCCAGTCATTTCAGTAAAAATTCTATTAAACTTACTTTAGTTTTGTTTTTAGCGCACCCTTAAATGTGTCCTTTGTTTCTTCAACACTACCTGTCGGTGTGTGAAAGCAGAAGTTGCAGCGAGCACAACAACAACAACAACAACAACTCTGTCGACATCAAACCAAAGTTGTCTCCTGACCTTCTGTCCCCCGGAGCTGTAGCCCTGGTCAGCCCAACCAGCCAGTCCAGAGACCAACCAGCAGACGGCGATGTACTGGTGAAGACTGAGGCAAACCACAGAGGTGAAGGTGAGGCTCACCAGAGAAAGAAGGGCTTCTTTTCATAGAGCAGATTTTGTCATTTGTTCTCTTATATCATTTTTTTTTTTTTTTTTACAGAAACTGAATGCAGGCTGCTGAGAGGCACAAACCGAAGTAGTTTTGTAAGTTTTTAAATCGGCTCTCTACTCTGCCTTTGTTAAAACCTAAATTAAGTTTTTGCAGTTGCCTAATCAGCATGATTACAACTTCCATTTGTATTACTGCATTGGACGAGTGAGCTAATGGTTAGGCCACACATGAGCAAAGATGTTAATGTGTTTTCAGACCTGACAGTCTAGCAGACCCGGTTTGATTGGGAACCAAAACTGCGACATTTTTTCCATTTCCAGCTGCTGAAATTACAAATTACACGGCTCTGTGTCAAATGAACCAAACCCTTTGAGCAACCTGTTCCCCAACCTAAGTTTTTAGGTGGACTGGAATTCGATTACGCATTCACAAATACGAACAAGACCTTCCAACCAACTAGAGTTAAATTAAAGCAGATGAAACAGGGCTGATGTGAATGCACCCCCAGGTTCTAAAAATGATCGCTATTTCCCTTGAGATCGGACTGTATTTCTTTTAGTCAAAGAAATCTGGCAGTAACCTTGAAATATATTGTAATCCAGTCCTTTTTTCTCACACAGGAAGTATACAAGCCTCAGCCAACTTCAGCATCATCATCCTGGAAGACAGAACGCAGACTAAACCGAAGTGGAGAGAATAGGTAAAAACCTTATATGTGGGTTTATGCATAAACATCTTCAAAAGAGACGAAGGTTTAAAAAAAAAAAAAAAAAAAAAAAGCCAAAATGCTTTGATCCCCGGAAGCCACATCAAAGCTTTTATTAATGGTTGTATTTTATTAGCAGGTGTCATCTGCATAAAGTGAGTTAAGCTGAAGTAGCTGTACAATATGAAGGACAAAAATATATATATATATATTCTCAGACAGAGAAAATACAGTCCTTCCTACATCAAGGCAAATGACATTTACGTTATTATTTTAATGACTTCAAATACGCAGCAATGGAGAAAGTCATTGTTCAATAGAGAGCAAAGACTACATCTACTGGACATGACGGGTGACACCTGGGACCTTTGAGACTTTACCTCAGTTTTGTTTTGTTCTTTTTTTGTCCTGGTTTTCCCATTTTGTTAAAAGAAAAATAAGATCACATTCCTTCCTAATATATAACTAACGTCTGTTCGTCATTTCCTCAAAGCATCGAAGCACTTGATCAGCATTCCTCCATCCATACCCCACTTCTTCGGAAGAAGTCCTCCTCCTCACCGAGTGGAGAGGTGAGACCAAGCAGACCTGTGATCCACGCGCCCATCCCCTGCCATCCCAAACCAATCAAGAGTGGCCCCGTCTCTCTGCCCTGGCCTCTATCTGAAGGTCCGAACTGGGGTCCCCTGGCAGCTGTGGGAGCCAACCCGGCTCTGCAGAACCCTTCCAGCAGGCTTCATTTGACACGTCTTTCCAGCTTGATCCCACCAATCTCACAAGCCACCAACAGACGGCATGGTTTTGGTTCTCCCTGGCAGAGCCAAAAGCAGAGCACGCCTCCGCCCCCTAAAGAACCAACAGTGGTGTTCACATTCAGGAGGATGCCAGAGAACATAGAGAATGAAACTAAGCCCGTGGAGAAAAAAGAAAGCCCACCTTCCAAGACTCAGAAAGCCTCTGGAGAAGAACTTCAAGAGAGCTCTGACGGGCCTCTGGACCTTTCCGATCGAGCGAAGACTAAACCTAACCAACCTGGAAATGATGACAGTCCCATCGGCCTGCAAAGCGAAGGAGACGTACAGAGGAGCCCTGACAGAAATGTGAATGCAGCCATACCTGTGTCATCACCTTCACTCATTTCCCTCCCTTCTTCCTCCTCCTCAACACCCATCAAGCAAGAACAAGAGTTGATCAGTGATCATAACCATGAGGTATTTTCAAACTTCTTCACACTAAAATTGAAATTTAAAATTTTTTAGCATGGTGAACAAAAGATATAATGATGGTATTATTGCCGCAGGTTAACGATCAGGACAAAACAGAAGAAGCAAATGATAAAATGGAGCAAAGCAACGGAAAGAAAGTTCCTGTCCTCACTCTGTCATTACGTCCAGGTAAAGATTACGAAAATGTCTGCAACTCTGTCTGCTTGCTGACTGACAAATTTTATCTCTTAATCATGTTGAGTTGGAAATGTGGGATGGCAGTATTTTTGTAAATCGACTGAAATAGTTTTTCCAAAAGTAGCTGGAAGTAGCACACCTACCTCAGACTCATAACCAGCGGTATTTATAGAAGTTGGAAATAGCTAGCTTAGAAATCAAGCCTTTCCCCTTTCCTTCTGGCAAATTGACAGATTTAAAAGTGAACAAAAGACTAGATGCTAACCAGTTCTCTCCCTGCTTCTTCACAAGCTAAAATAAAGGTGAACTCGTCGTACAAACTACAATGCTCCTAGTGATGCTTGTAACCGGCATTATGGAGTGTTGGAAAGAGTGGAAGCTTCTTAAAGAGACGGAGACCATTTTCCAGGCGTCAGATACAGCAACGTCCTGAGAAGTCATTTTTGATACAGCATTTTCAAAATATATAAAGTTACCATTACACCCCTAATACATATTTTTTGAGATGTTTGGAGTTTTTGATGCATAAAATGTTTTGAACTGGCACTGCTCTGATTACATGTTACCTGGAGGCCCCTAAGAGTATTTTTTTTATTTCGTTAAATTGAAGCCACTCTGAATGTTAGATGACTTAACTCTTCCCTATTATAAAGAAGCTGTAAATCTATGCCAGAGGTTTTTTTGTTTTGTTTTGTTTTGTTTTATTTTTTTACTTTCCTCCTCTTGCTAAGCTTGACAAACTAGCTTTGAATTTAGCCTGTACAGATGAGAGCGGAAGACTCTGTCTTGAAAATCAAGTTCTGGGAAAGAGAGCAATTTACTGAATGTGTCAGGTTCTCCATTCAGCCTTGGTTCATTAAAAAAGAAAACATACTGGCTTCATTGACTGTATTTCGTTAATATCTCTTAAATACCTGTTATGAGAAAACATCAACCTGAAACCAGACATTTATAAACACTAAAAAAGTTTTGAAATGTATTTTTTCCTCATTGTCTGACATGAAAATTGGCTGAAAATGTCACAATAGTTTATAAAGCAAAGGGTGTGGAATTGATAAATGAGGAAAAATGACTTTCACATTAAATCTCTTTTTAGCTGTTGTACTGCACCGGATGCTAATGTCATCGCCCACTGCCCACGTTTCTAAAGATGTATTTCAGCTGTTCCTGAAATACTTGAAAGCTGAATGGGTATAACCAAACTTTTCACCAAACTTATGGTTGAATAATCTAAAAACGGAATATTAACAATAAATATCTTTATCTTTATTGTTGTGCTCATGTCAACTTATGCAATCATTTACCAGCAAAAAGAGCTTTAGCATATAATTTCAGAATATAGTTTTCAATTAAAATGCGATTCATTGTTAGTAATTAATTGCAGACCCTTCAATTAACTCGCTTAAAACTTTTCAATAAAGTTCCACCACTACTAATAAAAAAATTAAATATAATATCCATATCATTATTGACACACAACGCATTCAATAAGCTTGCTTTTCATTATGTATGTCTGCAGTTTGTGTAGTTTTTGTTGTCACATCATTTCCCCAGCATGGCCTCTAAGTGTCGCCATGGAGCCAATAACTGTACAAACCTGTGAAGCAGCCAGAGAGCCTCACAGTGTTGAAACGTCTGAACTGTCATGTCTGGTTTTGTGCTCAAGAATGTTTTTTTTGAAGATATTAGTCTTTTGCCTTCTATGTCTCTCAGGACAACAACTTTCTATGAACTATGTGCAGCTCAGTGTTGAACAGGACTGCTGTCCTATTTTTTAAGCTTCACAGGGCATAATCTAAATTATTGCTTTTGCGTGTGTTCTTTGTCAAAATTAAAAAGCAGTGTGACGTACCGGTTGCTCCTGTTTGTTTCTCATCCAGCGTGAGCACAGGTTCAGTCTGACAGATAGTTAATAGATCTAGTATTCATTCCCTTTTTTGTGCTTCATATAACCATTCCACCAGAACTCACCAAACCATAACAGCTCTACCTAAGGGTGTGTTGTGCAAGTGGCTTAACAGGTTATTATGGAAATGTGTCACATGCTGATGTAGATAAGTAAGTTTGATTGTGACAAATGCCTGTCAAGGCAAGAACTGTAAAAGAGTAAAGCGATGGCTTCTTCTGGAGTTCAGTGTTGATGTTCTATGCACTGAAGCAAAGGAAAGCAGAACGAAAGTATGACACATTCCTTTAGCTGAACAGTTAGCAGTGGAAAAACATGTTTTGTGCTCAACTGGTTCACTTGTGCTCATTTTCCCATAGCACTGGTAAGGCTAGAGACCCTCACATCTGCGCTACAGAAGCAAGAGTTGAAGTCGTCAAACGGCAAGGTAACTCAAACCGAGACACAGAGCTGATTGTGTTGCTGAACGTCTAAATCTAAAGCTGTGTCTTTATTTCTGCCTTTAGCAAAAGTGTCCTTCTATTGCGAGCCCCTGTGCTTCCTCGGCATCGCCACAGTCCTCGTCTTCAGCAAATGAGGCAGACAGCAGCCTGGACGAGCAGGAAGACAAGAGTGGGTCGGGTCAGGAGAGCAAGGCAGGCCCCAGGAGGAAGAGACTTCGCATAGAGACCGAAACCGACAAAGACTCAGACACAAACAGTGAGTAGTGGGTTTATTTTTAGTCCCTGAATGTTAGACACATTGAATGTGGGTATTTCAGTATAACATAACTGATAAGAAGGAAGCACCAGAATAATAATATTAAAAAAAAAATCTCACTGAATTGGAACCAAGTATTGTGGCACAGTTTGATTACAGTCCTACGGAGCCCCCTAGAGGACATAGGGAAAATTTTTCTTTTACATTCCCTCACAGAACTTTTGTCTGTGTATTTGTACTTTTACTTTCGTACATTGGTTGAGTACTTTTTCTGCCACTGGGCATGTACATGTTGCAGGGGCAGTGCTGTTAAAAATCAACATTTTTGAGCTTTACATAATGTCATGATCAAAAACATACCAGGATCCTTGCCTTGAATCTTTTGAGAAATCCTCTAATCTCCATGGCAATCATTCAGCTATGCAAAATGCCTGGTTTGACCTCGCACCACCTTTCAGCCATAGCTCCTCTACGTTTGCAAGCTTCTGCCTCACAGAGCAGCCCTGCCTTGCAACTGCCCCACTCAGTTCCTTCAGACTAGCCAGCAGCAATTAGCAAATATCAGAACATCTGCTGAGCTCATTATATGATCTACTTCTCAGTGCAACACCAGTAAAAATGTTGTTAGAGCGTTGATAGAGGAGTGATGTTATGATAACTTCCTGAGTTTCAGAAATAGCAGGAGTTTTTAAAGAGACAGAGGCCCAATTTTAAGACGTAAAACTTGAATTTATTTTAAGGCATATTGGATGTTCATATCATTTTTTATCCACTGTAAAAAAAAAAAAAAAGGAACATAGTTACTTTATT
Organism: Poeciliopsis turrubarensis; assembly: GCA_010277015.1. Taxonomy (NCBI): domain Eukaryota; kingdom Metazoa; phylum Chordata; class Actinopteri; order Cyprinodontiformes; family Poeciliidae; genus Poeciliopsis; species Poeciliopsis turrubarensis. Next base: position 968,814 of record VMRN01000117.1, read on the forward strand.
ATGCTATAAAATGACATTATGTGCACGGAGAACCTATAGTATTGTAAACATTTCTTGCTGCATGTCTTTTAACTCGTAACTTAATATGTTCCACTTGTGATGAATAAACGATGTCACTCTCTGCGCTGAATTATTGTGCGCAGGTGTTGACTGACATGTTGCATGTATGGAAGAACGCTGTAACCAAAGTCTGCTATATAGTCATATGACATTCATGAACAATCCGATTCTTCTGGACGGATCTTTACTAAGACCGATTGGACTTAGCTTTATGATAAAGCTCTAAACCTGTCATAGGTTTAACAGAAAAACCTTATAAAAACCTTGCATTATAGCAGAAAGCACAGAAAGCTCTTTGACTGTGTAAAAGTAAAAGTAATATTATTATTATTATTATCTGGGTTGTGCTTGCTCAGGCATCAGCTTCCTGCTGCCTGAGCATTATTTACTGAAAGTCAGACTAGGTGGTGCAAAATATGAAATCATAAACTTTACTGGGTTTTTTTTTTGTTTTTGTTTTTCATCACATCTAATGTCTTAGATCATCCAGCTGAGCTTAGCATAAGACAAAAAGTAACTTTGTGTAACTTTGCAAGAAATCATCAAACAATGGCAGCGATGTCCAACTTTGCAATCGACTGCAGGACAACATCTAAAGCACTGCAGGCCTCTCCTGTATCAGTTACAGTCAGTGTTCATGATTCGACAACAAGAAAGAGACGTGGCAACGACTGTATCTGTGGGAGGGGTTCTACGGCCAAAACCCGACAAATCAAAAATAACGCAACAGCAAGTTTCACATTTACAAACAGACATCTCAGTGATTTTAGCTCCATCGAGAAGAACCCAAAAATATGTCAGCTGAAAACTTGGCATTCAGCAGGTTGAGGCGTCTCTCTGTCCTTTGTCAGTTCTTTGCTCTACCTTTCGCCCCCTTTTTCTTAAAGAAACAACTCTCAGGTCCTGTTCGTCTGCTGGGGAGACAGTTGTAGGCCTGACACTTCTCCTTTTGTCCTCTAATTGTCCACTTTCAGCACTTTTTAAGCACACCATGCACAATATGCTTGTCATAGGTAGTGGACAAAAACTATGTTAAAAGAGAACCCAAGGAGCTTCAGGAAGCCTGCAGAAAGTTGAATTCTATTTTGAGATACTGCAAAAAAAAAAAAAAAAACTGAACTGTTCAGAAGGAAAATATCCATTATGATTTTTTTTTAAATCACCGTGAAGCATTTTTTTACTGTTTCCTCTTATTACGTCAAATGTCTATAACCAGACAGTTGACAGTTAATTTTAAAAGTGAAACCACAAATGTGCGTTAGCAGCAAAATAAAGAAGAGCAAAGTTAGTTTGTTCCATGCTACAAAAATAAACTGCATGTGAGTGTGTCCTGATTAACGTGTCGCATTGTCTTTAAATGTGGAGATAAGATCTGCAGAGCTTCAGAGGTTTAATGTGGTTCAGTTCTGCAGAGAAGGCTATGCACTCTCACAATGACAGCTCTCTGCTCTGCGCTTCGTTGTTTAGCTTAGTTTAGTTTAGTTTAGTTTAGTTTAGCTTAGTTTAGTTTAGTTTAGTTTAGTTTAGTTTAGTTTAGTTTAGTTTAGCTTAGTTTAGTTTAGTTTAGTTTAGTTTAGTTTAGTTTAGTCAGCCCTTCCGCAACACTGTGCTTGAGATTGTTGCAAACTAAAATGACTGATTTTGTGGCATATTTTTCACAAAGTTGTGGTCACAGTTGCAGTTGTTTTATGCTTTATCTTTGCCTTAACCTCGTCTTGTGAAAAAGATTAAATTCCTGCACAGAACTTTCCTTACAAAGACGGGATCTGAACATGATTAATATGTAAGTGGAATATCAACAAATCCTACCGAACATCTCAAAATGGTTTTTGCAAAAAAAAAAAAAAAAAAAGTAAAAATTAAAAAAGTCAAATGTTATCACTTAGCTTTACACATGCTTACGCCTTTCAGGTTCGGTTGTCAAGAGACATTGTGAAGTAGGAAGTTGGACTATTATTTCGGCTAAGCGGATTGGTCAGAATTCGGCCGAGTTTCAGTGGTTGGTCAGATTTGTGAAAAAGACACGCCCTAATGGTTGCCACGAGAGATTCAAGGATTTCTCAAATATGAATGAATTAATTGAAACAACATTTTGTGTTTGATGAGGGAGTAACTTTATAATGTGATATAAACCTAAAAAAATAAATAAATAAAAAAGAGTAGATTTTTGCATATTAGATCCCCTTAAAGAAATTCTGAGGGTCCAATCCTTGCTAGTAAGGTGTAAATGACAAATTGGTCAGTTGGAGTGTTTTGTGGGAATTAGATAAAACCAGGCTGCCCTTTATAACAAAATCAAAAGCTAATAAGAATATTTAATTTAAGCTTATTTAATTTAAGCTTAATCTTTTACATTTTAACACAGACGTCCTGAAATCCATACTTTTGAGTTCAGTAAGCTTGGAAAGAACAGATGTTGTTTCTCTCTTCGTTTAGCTTTTCCTAATCTTATACCCATATTCCTAATCTTATACCCATATTCCTAATCTTATACCCATATTCCTAATCTTATACCCATATTCCTAATCTTATACCCAT
>VMRN01000117.1:971421-1089666 GCA_010277015.1 Poeciliopsis turrubarensis
TACCCATATTCCTAATCTTATACCCATATTCCTAATCTTATACCCATCTTAACAAGGATTTTTCTCAGGGTTTTTTTGTCCATCTACAATAATTTAAAATCCCTCTCTGTTGTTCACAGACACGCACCAGGATAGAAGATTCAAGATCACAGTGAGAACCGAGGAGAGGAGCCCCAGCTAGAGAGGAAGATGGAAATCACACCTGGACGCTCATACCGACGAGATGTTACCAATTTCCTCCCACTCGGAGGCAGCGTGGCGAGATGCAAACCCAGCCACTGACTTCATCAAAGGAACGGCTCGTTTGCATATTGTTTTATTTCATAAGCGTGATGCCAAACCGGCTTCCACTCCTTTTTACATCAGTTTTTGTGTGTGTGTGTGTGTGTGTGTGTGTATGCAGAACGTGATCAAAAAATCACATGTGCAACCGAATATACACCTTCATGTACATGTAGAGGTTGTAACTTTACAAATACAGGTTGCACCAATATGGTACGGCTTCATATTTGTCACCTACAGAAAATAACAGTAATCAGTGAAAGACATTAGTCAGCTGATTAGGATTATGGCAGGTTATTATTATATTGTGTGTGCGCCTGTCTCTCTCTTTCTGGATGTTCCTTTTTATCCTCTGAACATGCTGCTAAACCAACAGGAGTGTCGTCTCGCAACATGTTGCGTCACAGCGAATGCATCGTAGCTCGTCGTCGACGCAAAAACTGAGCGGCTCGGATTCTGGGATGAGAACTAATCCTCGACTCCAGCGGCTTTCCAGAGTTTCAACTCTGTCACTCAGCCAGCATGTGGAAAAAAGTTCTGTGTTCCCAGCAGATTTCTTCCGGTTTTGCTGTTTTGTCACATTCAAATCTCGAACAAATCTTTAATATCAAAAAGCCAAACACTGCATTTACAAAGCAGTTGTCAAATGATGACTTCATTCATGGCCTTACGTGAAACATAATTTAAAGTTAAAGTCTTGACTGTCCTGTGATGGATCAGGGTTTTTTTGTTTGTTCTTTTTGTCTTTTTGCTTCAGTTTTACTGTAGAACTAAGAAATCACTTAAACAGCTCGTCTCACATGATCTGACAAACGAGCAGATCATGTCCAGACCGACAGAAGTGAATTAGTGTCATGAGTTGTATCGCGTTAAATATGTGGTCGGAATAAAAACGGAGCAGTTTTCTTTTATGACGATGACTGTTTTGCCTTTTTTATGCTTTGTGATAACAAATGTACATCATTCGAGCGACTAGAAACCGTCCTGCAGCAACAGTGCACACAATAACACAACAATGAAAATTAACTTTTAAGTTAAATAACAAAATAATAACTTAAAATCAATCAGATTTGGGTTCTAAATGTCACTATTTTGACCTCTGAATCAATGAATGAGATCACTCAACTTTTTACCCCATCCAATGCACTGAACCTTAAACAGGAGGAAATAACTCCCTTTGACTTGGTAAAAGCGAACTTTAAATGTTCATGCTTAAATTACATAAGAATTTAAGTTATTTAAACGAGTGTGCAAGCAGTCCACCATCTGCTTGGGAAGAGGCCATATTTATTCCTCTTTCTGAGCTCAGGGACAAAACCAGCATACAGAACATGAAACAGCACATTTCATGTTCTGCGGTGGCTGCTTATTCCTATTATAATCCATGTAGAGCACTTTCTGGCTGGTTGTTTTACAGTTAACCCACTTCTGTGACTGAAACCGACTGCTGTTCTGTCAGGAAACTCTTAGCTGCAGGGCGGAGAAACGAGATGCAGTCTGGCTTTGACAGTCACACATTTTGCAACACATGGCAGCTTGTTTTTACAAAAATGCCACTGTGTGACCAGCCAATGGTGAACTTCACTGCACAAGGGAAAGAGCGAGGTATTCCATTTCAATAATGGTGCCAACTCTGTTACTTTTGCTTTTCAATTGTTCAGACATGATCATAAAATGGAAACATCCTCCTGCTGAAAGCTTCTGTCGCTTCTTTGTGAGGCCTTGAAAAATGTCCGAATCAAAGTACATTTCAGCTTCCCCACTTCTTCTTTTCCCTTTCTGCCAGACCCTGACAGAATTATCTTGTGTTAAGTCCAAAATAATCAGGCCAAACAAGCAAAGTGACAGGCGTTACCTGTTGGTAACTAAACCATTGGGGTTGCTTTCCCGGCATTGAACGCCACTTGGCTATTTTTACAGCAAACCCCTCCCTAATGTTTTTTTTTTTTTTTTTTTTTTTAAAAAAAAAAAAAAGTAAAAAAAAAAAAAAAAAGAGAAAGGCATGTTCCTCTTCCTCTTTTTAATTTTCAGAATGCACATATTTTGCAAGCATTGAGTTTCCATCCACAGCTTGTGTTAATGTGGGTGGAAGAGGAGACGAAAACTTCGCTGTGGCGGAAGAATGCAAATTTGTTGATTTCATTCTGAATTTGAAGAATATATTTTGTCAGAACAGAAAATAGGACAAAATATGGACTGCAAAGGTTATTTTTTACAGTTGGAGATGCTGTCAGTGAGTTTCTATTCATTAGCATAGTAATTATTTTAATTTTCTGCGGCCTAAATACTCCTTGACTAACCAATCAACAACCACAAAAAATCATTATAGCAATCTATAGTTTTGGGTTTGTTTGTTGTTTTTACATTTTATATGTGTATATTGGACAAAAAAAGTTTAATTGTTGTTCAGTTTAAAAGTTTTATACACTACACTTAGTGAAGTGTATATCACTTCACTAAGATATACATACATTTTCTCTTTTTTGAGATTTTTTTGTTTTTACTTTGACAGTTTGCCTCCTGGTCAAACTGTGTTTTTGTTTTTGTAAAACTGCTTTGTAAATTCACAAAAAGTGAAGTTTGAATGTGGAGCATTTACATAACATTTTATGACTGAAAGTTGACCTTGAACGTTCACAGACCCTAACACACCATCCCTCTGTATTGGGGGAAAAAGTATCTTATTCCTAGAAGAACAACAGACTCCGTGGCTAAAAGGGTCAAGGACGACGGGAAACAGAAACATTTTAACCACAGAGAGCTTGTTGGGCAGGAGAGTGGTGCTTTTGAAGTTTATCTCTATGGTCAGCAGGTTATAAACCAATGCTCAAAGTGATCAATACTGTCATGCAATACAGTGAAGAGGTGATGACGATGATGTTGAGGACCCGGGTTGGAATGAAAGATATTATCAGTGATCATTGACTAAAAATACAAATCCAAAGTCCAGGCTGAAAGCTCAAATTCTGAAAGCGACTGGTTACATAAATAACTGGGAGCAGCCTTGACAGGAGACACGATGAGACGACGAGACGGATAAAACGAGGACCCAACAAGGAACACAGGTTGGTTTAAACACACAGGGGGAAAATCAGGAGAAACAAAGAACAGGAGTTACTGATCAAGGGGACGACACAGAGACTCCAGAAAACTAAATAAACACACAGAAACAACCAAAACCTTACAAATACTCTGTGTGCTGTTAATAACAGCAACAATTATTAGTAATTGAGCCGAGTCTTTGATTAAGAGCCTCTACCCGTTTCCTGGTTGCTCTGATGAAATTTCACCACATTTTCATAGCAGGAAGTGATGGATGGAAATTTCAATTACTTCAAAGTGGAAAAAAATGTGGGCTTCCCTTTCCTCATGTAAAAGAAAACCCCGTCTAAATGAGGATTAATATATATATATATATTTTTAGGGACTTTTTTAACATGCCTTCCAACAAGATTCAGACTAAAACTGAAGTATTCACACCCCGGTAGCTTTTCTCATTTTGTCATGCTACATCCACAGAGTTGTGGGTTCAGCGTTATGAAATAGAAAGAAAACGTGAAACGTGACAAAAAATATAACAATTTTGTGAAATAAAATGCATTTTGACACAAACTCTTAATTTCTTAAAAGTATTTAATCTGTGGAAATGATTCAAGCCTGAGCAACACACGAATAAATGCCAAGTTTTAATTCATGTAAGTCCTTCAACACAGAGTGCACAGAGGTCAGAACACCTTCAGTACCACATTAAATGTTTCTATATATTCAATGTTTGTACAAGTTACTACAAAGAAAAGACAATGTCCTAAATTAAGAAAGAGTGAAACATTTGGAAAAAAAAAGTTCAGAGTCCTCCAGTTCTTTTTCTAAACAAGGCTGGCAATCCAAGTGCTGAACAGTTCATCTGTGTCTGAGCCATTTATCATTTTTTGGTTTGGTAGAATTGTTAAATATTAAAGGCTCTTTTCCACCAACCGGTTGGTGCAGTTTGGTTCTACTCCAGATATTGAGCTATGAGTGCAGCAACTGTGGTCAACTCTGCTGATATATATATATATATATAATCTTTAGTCTGTCCAAAACCATCATAAACATAACAACCTTACAAAACACCTGTCATGAACATGAGTGAATATTTATGGCTGTTGCCGTAAAGGATCATTTGGTAAATCATGACACTTTTAATATAAACATTGTTCAAAATGTCTTTGTTATGACAACTTGACACTAACCAAGAACTCATGATCTGACACAAATTTGTTATAAGAGTATTACTGGTTAAACTTTAAAAATGATGAAGCTTTATGTGATTAAAGCTAAAGTTTAATCAGCGTCATTATTCTCCTTAAATGTGGAACCTTCTGCATTGCGGGAAAGCAGAAACATCCAGGTAGTAAATTCAAACAAATAGCCATGCCTGAACTTTATTTTATTTTTTTAAATCCAAAGGAAAGTTCATCTTCACATCACAAGTTAATATCATGTAGTTTTTGTCGGCATCCCCATCAGAATGCTGACCGTAGCTTCAGCGTTTCGCTCTCAGTTGTTCTTCAGAGCAATGAGTTGACAGTGGCTCAGTTAAATCACGGTCATTCTGCTGCAAAGCTTACGGCATGTGTTCCTGACATTGCTCCTGATTAAACTCATAATTGTGTGGAAGCTAAGCTTTATGGGCAAGGAGCATACTCCATGCTCTAGCACCACACAGAGGTCTGGAGGAGTGAAAAAAATGGCGTGTTATGAAAACGTTTCTGGAAATCGACCCGTGTTGATGAGAGTTTTTCAAAACTGACAATCTGTCCTCCTATGTGTGGGGCCTTAGTATTTATTCTTTCACTCTAAATGTGTGTGATACTGCACATTTTGGCATCAATCAAATACCGAGGCAGTACAGGGCTAGTATTGCCAATACCAATGTTGTTATTAGTATTTCAGTGTGATATCAAAATTCTGACCTTTCTGTTTTTTGTTTTTTGTTTTATTATTATTATTATGTTAAGTCCAAGGACAGATTTTGTGCAAAGTTTCTAAGCGTCAAAATCTGAGAACATGTTAAAATGACACAATAGAAAAACGAAGCATACCTGAGAGCAAATTAATACAAAATCTTTTTTGAGTTAACACTGAGAAACTACAATACAAACACAAAATAAAACTTCAAGAGGGAATCTGAAACCAGTATTAATCAGATACTGATAAAGACTTTGCATACATATTATCAATATCTAGGGTTGATCTATTCACTCTGTTTCTTTAATTAATTTTGACCTGTTCTGCTCTGGAACATTGACTGACTTCTTTAAGGTGTTCAGGAATTCATTTACGCTCTTCTTTCTCAAGGTCCAAAACAGCGAAACAGCACTACATCAAGACTTTGACTGAGTCAATCTTTTTGAAGTTGCTCATTTATTTACAAGGCTGTAAATGGCCTCACATTTGCCTTTGGCACATCATGGTAATCGGGAGATCTTCGTCCTCGTGCCTGCAAGGTGTCCGCACACAAATCATCACTCCTCCACCACCCTGCTTGACAGTTGCTTCCAGGTGTTTGTGCCAATGTGAAGTTTTTGTCCGTTCTCCAGACAGAGTGCTGTGCAACATCTCTACGTTTGTCTTGTTTGTCAAAGGACGCTGTTCCAGAAGTCTTGTGATTCCACTAAATATAACTTTGCAAACTTAAACCCTGCAGTGCCTTCCCTTTTAGAGAGAGGAGGCTTTTGGCAACTATTAGCAAGAAACACTCCTTCTATTCCATGTCAATTGTCAGAATTAGTCAAATTTAGTCCAGACAGATGTTTTTTTTTTTTTTTTTCACACCAGCCTGAACTTGTGTCACTCTTTGACCACTTGTTCCTTGAACAAGGAAGTGAGACGTTTAAGGTCAATTAAGTCTCAAGAGCCAATGGGAAAAATCCCACTTGTAACTTAAAAATAATAATCCACATGACACGGAAATCCAACAGGATCAAAGGATTAGGCAATGGGCTGGGATTATGTAAAATATCGACAGAATGCAGGAACAGGGGCTCGGGACATTGCGACTCTTTGTCCGAGGAAGAATCAGATCCGGCGCACGCAAACTCCTTGTGTTTCCTTGTGAATCATCCAATAGGTCCAGCACTGCTGCGGGTCGCTTCTTATGTAATTATTAAAATAACCCTGGCTCTGTTTGTCTGATAAAAGAGGAAGCAATTTCTCCCTGAGGTTAGATTGTACAATGAACAGAACGTCTCTGCGTGAGCTCAGGATGTGTTTTAATTCCCAGCATTAGTTCCCTGGTTCTTTACTCCTGTCTGTCCCATTCTCGCCCCGCTTTCGGAGACAACTTTGCTTCTAATCCTGATTCTTGATTAAGGATTACATCTCGTGTCTGTTTGTCAACGCCGAGCCCTCCATCCCCCCTCGCCCCCCCACCTCCCACCCTTGTTTCTGCCTGGCCTCCCTCGGCATGATAGCTGTCAAACTATCATTTGAATACCTGTTAGAGCTTCCCTGCACGCCATGCAAATGCGCCTCTCACATCTGTGAAGCCATTCAGGTGTGCGTCCTTCCAGCGAACCTCCCAACTCAGAGTGCGTCTGAAATAAATCCCGAAACGGGGCAGAAACTGCGTTCGGTTTTCACGGATTTGTCCTCTTTTAGTAGACTACCGGGGTAACCGAGAAAAACTGCCCCCATCCCCCCCACCCCCCCCACCCACCAAAAAAAAAAAAAAAAAAAAAAAAAAAAAAAGAAGAAGAAGAAGAAAAAGAAGGAAGCCTCAGCTGTGGTGTGTTCAGCCAGTGAAACCAAGAGCAGGGGCTGACGTGTTGCTTGTTCCTCTTCACAGCAGCTCGGATGCGCACAGCTCAAACTTCCTCCTTCAAGTCCAGTGTGCCGCCGCTCCGCCGCCCCGTTCACATCTGCAGCGCCGACCCCGCGAGCGGGTTCGGGAGAAATGGACGCCGCGCGCGAGGAATGAAGAACCTTCTCGACGGCCGTCATCGTCTGAGCCCAGAAGATCCCCGCCGAGCGCAGAGACAGACAGACAGCCCGCGTTTCCAAGAGACTCATTAACAGCAGGTAAGAGCTCTGCTGGGCTTTGCTTGTGTGGGGGGAGAAAAAAGAGGAAGCTAAAGCGACCGACTGCAGAGTGGAAGATTTAAACCGTCGGCGAAAATATTATCATTATATTGGAATATAATGTGCTGTTGATTTGAAGAACTTTTTTTTTGTTTGTTTGTTTGTTTTTTTACTTCACTGAGAGGACTCTGAATCCCAAAAGAGGAACTCTAAGGTCCAGAAGTTGCTGCATACAAATGAGATGTAAACTTTTATGATCTGATAGGGCAGGTGACAGCTCCAACTCCTGATCATTTCCCCACATTTATGAACCCAATAACGGGACGGGGAGGGGGAGGGGTCAGGTGAGGGACTCTCAATCCATTTCCAGCATCTGTGCTCAGCTGCGTGAGCCGCTTATTTTTAGACACAGACTAAACTAGAAACCACTCCAGTTTCAGTTCTGTGTTCTCACCGGCCGTCTGTATTTCACTTTGCCTCTTTACATGTTCAGTTCAGTTCAGATGCCTTTCTACACAACTTAGAAAGTCTAAGTAAGTTACAGAGTCGCAGAAGTGCCAGAGTTACATCATGATTGTGACTAAGGTGTTGCAGTAATGCAGCTGGGACTTTGAGCCGGTGTGTTTCCCCCAATGTCTTAAACAGAAAAGCAAAAAAAAAAGTTCAATGGATGCAACTATACATAGTGCAGAAATCAGTATTTTCAAGTGTTAAATAAAACAGAGTAGGCATACTGTGGGCTAATGAGCCACATACCTCTTATCTGAAAAGAAGAACTGGAGAAAGTCAAACATCTGGGTCAGCTGGACTGGATGTCTTTTATGGCATGAGCTGGTTTCGCTCTTCTTAATGTACCAAGGATTTGAACATTTTTCCTGAGGTTTAAAGTGACTTTGATAAGATGCCGTAGAGCATTGTGAGACTTTTCTCCGACCAAAGAGAAAAGGAAAACATAAGGTATTAACGGGCCTAAAACTCTAACACAATATCAATTATTCAAGTTTCTGTTCAAAACCTTTTTATGTATGAAATATTAGTTTTGATTGATCATGAAGGGAGAAGAAGCAGCTTGGTCTGAGTTCGACGTGGGTCACTTTCCATATCCAAGGCATCGCGAGGTTGACAGCTTTTGTCCTTTTAATGAAACTTTGATCCAGGGTGATCAAAGTTTTGAGTTTGTGTGCTGCAGCATCACTGGTTCGCTGTGCACTGCAGGTCAGCTGACTGAAAGAAAGTTGCCTCACTTTCACCTCACTTACAAGACACGTCAAATTGTATGTTTGGAAATATTTCAAAAGCTTTCCATTGCATAGAATGTGAAGTTGTGCCAACCGTTACTTGGTGTTTGAAACTACACTTTCAGCAAGCTACAAGTTCAGTGAATCTGAGCAGAGGGCCTACTTAACTAGCGAACCAGCTGACGTAGCTTGTTATGTTTTTGTTGCTCTATAAGGAGCAAAGCAAAGAAACATTTGAAAACTACCAAACTACTACATTTTTTCTTCGTTTACAGTTATGTCTGTTTTCAAAAAAATAGGAAAATAATAGTAAATATACGTTATAGGTAATATTATTGAAACTGTAATAATCCATCCGTCCGTTGTCAATACGTACTTCTTCAGAGGTTACATGGGAGATGGTAAATAACTGTAATAATCAATATGTTTATAATGTTAACAAATCTCATAGAAGCCAATGTTCCCAGATTGGGAAATTGGGTTGGATTGCTCTTCTAAATCATACCTTAAATGCCACCTTTACAGAAGCATTTTATGGTTTAGATAGTTTACGTGTTGGGTCATAAAAATTCTGAAATGGCAAGGAGACATTCTCCATTCACTTCCTCCAAAATAAAACGTCTGACACTTGCACTCTAAAAGACGCATTCTGGGTCGGCTTAGATTATGTCATACATTATATCTACTTTTTTTTAACATTCGAACGTGGGAGGGGGGGGGGGGGATTTTTTCTCTTACATATTTACATTTGTCCACTGTGCTGCCAGGAAATTATTTAGGTATTTTTATAAACAGCGTTATTTTTTATGACAGTGTATGTAAGATTTTAATTTCAACTAATTGTTTTATTTATATGCCCTGTGATGGGCTGCCAGCCTATCCAGGGTGTAGCCAGTCTCTTGCCCAGTGACGGCTGGAGAGATAGGCACCAAAACCGCTCACAACGCTGCAAGAATAGGCTTGTATAGACAATGGATAGGCAGATAGTACTTAATTTCTTGATTACATTCAGTAAAAATAAAAAATTAAAATACTGTTCTTGTAAATACTTTAAATTATTTATATATTCTGGTGGCAATATTGTGGCACAACATGGGATGGTTTTTTGAGAATCCTCATGTAAAACTACTTCTGTTGAAGATAAAAGTTTTAAAAAATAAATAACTAACTCGATACTGCAGTTCTGCATGAAAGTAAACAAAAGTATAAATATCAAGGAAGGCATTCATGTATTGACCATCAGGTCTGTACATGAGGACGCATGAATGTCCTCCAGGCATTTTTGGTCCAGGTGGCCCATTGTGATTGGTCAGACATGATCTTTTGCAAATAATCTTCATAAATATGTGTAAAAAAAAAAAAAAAATTAGGAGAAGTTGCTTAACTTTTCTGAAATTAAAATTATGCAACCTGTTCAAACTCAAGCTTAGAAAGAAGATTTTTCCCAAACTAATTGTAAGAGATGGTATTGGACGTGCCAAAAATGATCCAATGAAATGGTTGCGGGGTCTTCAGTTAGCCACAGTCATTATCAAAAACAAAGACCTCAAGGAAAAATGCCTGGTTTACCCGATTACCACTCCAGCCCTGTTTGCCCTGAACGCTTCATGAGACACGAGTTGCTGATTGAAAAAAGTTAAAGAGGCAGCACCAGCTATTGACACTCTGGGGAGTTGAGAATGTGAGAAAACCCCAGGAGATACAGGATCTGAGAAGTAAAAAAAAAAGTCTCTTCCTGTTGATAAGAGACTAGCTAAAGAAGACTTCCTTTCTGGTTCAGTTCATGGCAGGTGATGTTGTTGTTGCCTGGGGCAGTTCCAAGCAGGTACAAGCTGGCGCCTCATTACAGCTCCAAAACATGTCCATCTGGGCTGAACATCTCCTCTCAAAGCAGGACACATGCATGAATTATTCCTATCAGCTGTCTCCTGAGAGAGTCTTTGCTTCAGTGTCCTGCTGCAGCATCAACCGGTGATGCTGCAGCAACCGGTTTGAAGGCCGGGATGTCAACGGGAGATACTAAGTCCTTCTTGTTATGACGAACTTGAACCCGTCATAAGGGCTGAAATTGGATCACTAATTTCTTTCTTTTGCATTATGATTATCCCACCACAATCCAAGAGCTTTAAAGGGTCGATATTGTGTATTTTTCAATCACATAGTGCCATTTGTAACACAATCATGTAACTATGTTAACTTCAGTTCTTATAAAAATGCTGTTTATATTAAAGAATTTTTACTTCGTAGTTTAACACTTTGAATTTGGGCCTGTAACTCTTTAAAAATCCTGCTGTTTGTTAAACTCCACCTTCAGGTAGTCATAACGTCACTCCTCTCTTAACCTTCGAGCAACATTTTTTGCACGGAGAAGTGCAAAAATGTTTCCACCAGGTGATTGCTGATTGCAGTTGGCTAGTCTGAAGGAGCTGAGTTGAGGCGGAAGCTTTGAAACTGCAACTGAATGGTTACCACTGGAGATTAAATGATTTCTCAAACATGCATGAAAGAATCAAAGCAACACTCCAGGTATGTTTTTAATGACGGCATAAAATGAAAACATGATGTGAAGCTCAAAAAACTCAGTTTTACATAATACCGCCTTTTTAAACATCAAACCCACCAACTGCATGGTGCTTAAAGGTATAAGCTTTCCTAATATTGCATCTAAGGGTCCATTGGAATATATGAGATGCACACAAGAATGTTGCAATGATAATGCAATATATTTTGCAATATATTGATTTTGTGGTTTAATACAAAATCAATTAAACCACAAATGTTTGTGCTAAATGCACAAACATTTCTGCAGCTTTGACAGGTTTATTAGTAACCACAGCTGTTGTTAGAGCAGGAGATCATTTGTGCAGTGCAGGTATAACTAAATAGCTCTATGGCAGACTTTAAAAACATTTTCCTTCGAGTAGGAGTATGTCACACTGTGACTTGTTTAAAGCTGGGAAGGACCAACTTTTCTGTTGTCGTAGTTTTTGCTGAACAAACAGGACAGTGTTGGAAGAGTGCAAGACAAGAAAATGTTTCCAACAGAAATTTGTTTTCCAAAATCCTAAAAAAAAAAAAAAAAGGAAATCATTTGGTAATTTCATTTATTTTAATATTTGTGTTTATAGCCTAGTTACAAACATATGAAGGAGTCTTTACCTAACCACTCTATATTTCTTCTTGTTTTTTACTTTGTTTTAAAAAACTCACCGTTCTTGCACTTAGATGTCAAAATTACAAAACTGAAAAATACCTAATAGATCTCCTACTTCATTCTTCATGTTTATAGTCATATTGGCTCCTCAAAGCGCTTTACACTACATGCAGATGCACAACTGCAATGGACAACTTACCGATTGAAAGACTATTTTAGCCCTGGAGCTACGGCTCCTGGTCGCTGAGCACAAGAATTAAAGATCCCACTGGAACAATACCATGCTGATCATTTCTAAGTTACAACTTCTGAGGCAAAAAATGAAGAGATGCCATATTAGAAATTGATGCTAGTATTGCCGAAGCCGATGCCAGCATAGTTTTTGCTGATGTTAGCATTTTGCGATGCTAAGATGTTAATCTGCTTTATTACAAACGCGTTTCCTCGACTATTAATGACATGTTTTGTAGGAATCTGTTTCGCAAATAGTAAGATAAATGATTTGTGTTTATTGTTAGTGGGTCTGTTAGCTTTAGCAGAGGATGACAGGAGTGACACTGTGACACGAACTGTTATGTTGTGTTGATGGTTAACAAATGATTTCACCAGGAATTTTTACATTTATTGGCACACGGTTATCAAATTAGGCAATGAAGCAACACCAGCCCCGTTATCTCTAGTTACATGTCATGTGTGAATTAAATAGAGATGCACGGTATTTGCTGAACCTTCTTGTGATCAGTGTGTAAAGGCAAGCCAATCACGTCGATGAATAATTTGTTAAGCATCCATCTTTGACACTTCAAAAATGTACACAATTTGACTGCATCATTTTCCCATTAGGTCCGTTAGATTGGTTTTTGAGAATGATGTAGCTTGCTGATTCATCCATTTCATACTTTCAGACTGAGGAATTCAGTAGAAAAAGAAAGCAGAAGTCCATCTGCAAGCATTATCATGAGGAATTTTTTATAGGTTTGTTTCACATCCACAATAAAGTGAAAGACTGAAGTGGGAGTGGTAGTATTGTCTCCAGCAGTTTTTGTGCATGCATGCAAAAAAAGCAAACAAACATCTGTGTCATAGATGATGATTAACTTCTGTTACAGGAAGAGAACATTTCTTTATTTTTAGCCTACCGTGTTTGTGATTCAGATTCGTTATAATCAGACCAGTTTTGTGCTGACAATTTACTCAAACGAGAATACTTGGTAACTTCTTTTGTTACCGAGTAAATTGTTCTCAAGTTCATTACTGGCTTTTCACTCAGCACTGCACAAGACAACAGATATATTTTTTCATATTTCTTTATTTGCCTTGATTATCTTAGAATAGCTGTGCTGTGTTGACTAGCTATTTTTTATATATAATTGCCAAGTTGGATTGTGCTACTGCAGGCACTTTTTAATGCCTGTTGTTATGTGTAACTGCAAGAAAAGGGAAAGTCAGTGCGATGGAGAGGCAACAAACTTTCTGTAGTCCAATGATGCCAATGTTGAGACCTCTAAATGCCTTTATGCGAAAGATCAAGATTACAATTTTGGTTACAAGACGAATGACCCCAACTATGTTTAGTAATTAAATATTTGACTTACAGATAAGTCTAAACTAAATGTACTTACAGAAAGCATATTCAGGAAGAAACATTGTTTTTACCCAAAAATGGTTGGCATTCGGTTGGAAAGCAACATCTGTGTGCTATGCCACAGAAATATTTAAAATTCAAAATATAAATTCAAAGGTTCATATTTTTTGCAGCTGAAAGGAAACATTTCGAAGTTAATGTGTTTATGCCTCAAAAACGATGAATTAAGCAGTTTGATATTCTCGACGTCCTGCCTGTATCTGTTGTATTCAGATTTCCTGTAAATGATCAAAATATCAAATTATGTGTGTTGTTTCTGTTCCATACAGACAAGTAATCACTGAAGCATTTGGGAGTGCACCCAATTTGACTGCATTCCCAAATGCACTCAGAAATAGTGCTGAATCAGGAGTTCTAGTTATAGTTTCATGTATGATTCATTAGGTTTTAATCTCCAGGATAACCTTTTTTAAAATTCTTTCTTATTTTAGACAAAAAACTGTACAAACAGGGATTCGAAATGAATGAAAAGGTCACTGTCTGTTTATTTAGAAATGATTGATCATAACCAATAATTTGTCAGTGAGCCACAGAGAGTCACAGAATCTATAAACACCATGACAGACTCGGTTTTTAATACTCCCAGGTATAGGTGGCCTATTTAAAACCTACATAAAACACCGTGTCAGATTTCTGTTTGTAGCTCAGCTGTTACTGATCAGACAGATCAGCCATCCAAGCATCACTAATAAATTAGGATGGTTATGTATTTTTCCAGGGATTGATTTCAGCGAAATGTAATATGTTTATTGGGACGTCTGGTTTTGTGAATGTAAAATAATTGTGTTATAAAACCAGTAAGCTGCATGCGTCACCATCTCTCTGAAACCACTTATAGTAACCCTTAAACCAGTAAGATATATAGTTTATTACTGGTTTGATCCTCTGTTTTACTCTACATTTTCAGAATCATTCTATTAATTTCTGTATTTTATATATATTATATATTATATGTTCCACTACCCAAAATAAACCACCATACCACAGACAAATATCATCCCAGTTTCTTCTATGGGAATAATATATTAAAGAAATGATTTCAGCCGATACCGATGTTAGTCTCAATAAATCATGCATCTATATCCAAAGCCAGATGCTTTTAACCACAGTTGAATCCGGCATTTTGAACAACTTAACGAGGTTGGGTTTGTTGTTTTTTTTTTTTGGTTTTTTTTTTTGCTTTTTTTTGCTATTTCCTCTTTAAAAGAGGGCATATCAAGAATGAAACAAACTCTTTAAAGAGATCATTACATTTTGTTTGGTTGTCAGTGTCCAGGAGTTCAGGCTCAGCACATACTATATTATTTGGAGGATTTTTGGGGGGGCTAAAATCTGTGTTTTCTGTGATGGAAACTGTAACGACCCACCCTGTTGCAACCCAACAATATACAAAAGAGAACTTCCAGTGGTCCACACAACCAGAGTGAATGATATTATAAGGTTTACCATATGTTCTCATGCTGAGATATTTTTGGATGTTATCGTTTGATCGGGTGATAGTCAAATAAGGCTGCAATGCAAAGAGGAACAGAGGAATACCTAGGACTCACTTTGTTAGGTTTTCTGATGCTGTGGTTCATATTCCAATGAGAGATGAAGTTGAAAACTTTTTTTTTTTGTCTGTGTGGTTTAAGCAGATAAGAGTCTTGACAGTCGCAGCATGAAAAGTGTCAGACTGTTCTCAGACACGTCAACGACCCCTGATTTCACTGACACAGTCGGGTTGAAGTTTCACCAGCAGACTCCTGCTGACCTTCACCTTTACAAAAGTAACAGTATGACAGAGAGCCATTTGTGTACATAAACGAGGGCTACAACTGTCAAAGGGACTCGGGACATCCTCTTAATGGATGCTTTAAGAGGAACATGGCTCAGAGAATAGAGAAAAAGGAACGTTATGCTAAAACCACAAAAAAAAAAAAAAACCTGACCGTAGCACTTCCTGGGTTTTTACCCTCAAACGCAACATTTTCCATTCCTCTCTGCAGTGTGTTAGTTTCTTATTTGCGGTTATTAATAACTTACAACAACACGGACATTTAGGCATTATATTGTACTTGTTTGCATTCTCTGCACTGCCAAACATACAAAAACCTACCGAGTACTTTTTGTGTAGTTTGTCGGTCAAATGCTTGAAATAAGACTCAACTGACTTTCAAGTTAGTTTTCAGCAACATGAAAGAGTTTATTATTGATATAGAAACAGCACTTACAAGTGAAAAACTCTCTTGTAATAAGTGAAAACAATCCCAAAACAATTAAAACAAGCCTCTGCAGCTTGCTAAAATGTTGCTTATACGTTCGTTTGACCTTATGTCAAGGGTGCTAAGATATTTGCACTAGAACTAGACAAAAAATACGTGGTAAAATTGAATCTTTTTGCAGTGTGCCACGAAACTCAGCACAACAGTAGACTTGTTGTTGTAAGCAATCATATTAAAGCTGACTTCTCTCACCCGGTGCAATAATCTGTGTGTGCGAGCGAACGGGGGATTGGACCCGCTGAATGACTCGCTTGTGTCCTCTCCATCTGTCCAGCCCCGGCATCTGGGCCCCATCAGACTCCTCCTTTGTTCTGGATCCTGCTGAACCTCGTTTTGTTCATCAGCATATCCTGTTCAACTTAGTTTTATTGATCTGCATTCACATTTGCTTACATAAATACACAACTACATATGCAAAGCAGCAGATTCCGTGAACGCTAAAGGTCAGCGGGGTTACGCAGAAACATGCGTGCCAGTATTGGAATATTGCCTTGCAAAAAATACAAAAATAAAAATAATTATGTGGAAGTAGATCACTTGGATCGACTCAACTTAATTTGAGTGGTTTTTAAAAATCTCCTGAAATTCCACTAAAATAATCGGTAGGAAAATTGAAATGAAAATTCTGATGCAAGTTTGATCTGATATCGCTTATCACAACTGGCCCTTTTTCAACAGTCTGTTCAGATCTAGCTGCAGATTATGAAACTGACACCTGCTAAACTGTTAAAGCAGATCGACAAACACCATTTTTAAAAGTAGACGTGACTGCTGGGTTAACAAACCATATTCTGAGGTCAAAGTCTGCAGATATTATTGGATTTTCTTTCCTTTGGTTAAAGGTCTTGCTGGAATTCTCTTCAATAAAACTTTTAGTTTTTGCTTGAGTGGGTCGGCAAAAAGAATCAGCAGTCCTATCGATCAGAGGATACTTGAAGGTGGTTGATTTAGGTACAGTGAAATGCCCCAATTTACTTCCTCAACAATAAGTACTATACACTCTATGAGAACCTTTTAACTGTACAGGAAAGAGTGGCGAGTCATCTTTAGTGTCTGTGAGACAAAACTGAGCTCCAAAAATTCACGTTATTTCTCCTGTACGTCTCATTTCACACTCGGTTCACACAGTGTGAATAAGCACAGAACTCAAATGTTTGAAAAGTTTAGAGTTTAAGCCACCACAAGTGGGTTTCAGTGGGGATGGGTTAGTCCTTAAATGATTGGACTTTCAGTCGTTTTGTTAAAAGTGAGTTGTACATCTTATTAGTTCTGTGTTATGCTTTCTGAACTGAAGTCATTATTCAGGCTTAAAGTGGGATATTGTGTATTCTCCAAGCACTTAATTCCATTTTATAGTAGAGTTAAATAACTCTGTTTCACTTATGAAAATGCTACATATATCTAAAACCACTTAAAGGAATTTGACTTTACATCACAACCTTGTCTGACGGATTGAAATTGGCCTCTGTCTCTTTAAGAAGCTCCTATCCTTTCTGACAGTCATCATCACAGTGCTTCTCCATGATGCCGGTTACATTTATTAAATCATGACTTAGAAGCTCAGTAGAAAAGTGCACTTCCACCAGGTGTTTTCGAATTACTGCTGCTGCTAGTCTGGAGGAGCTGCGTGGGTTGAGAGCAACTCTGTGGCAGAAGCCAGGCTAGGAACTGAAGGCGGAGCTTTGGGTAAATGGACAGTGCTTTATCCAAGCAGGTGTACAATCTCCCATGTTTGCCACGGAGATTCAAGGATGTCTTAAGGCTGTTGAGATTTTAATGGATTTTGCCTTAAAGATCCATACTTTCTTTGTTGTCCTAAAACAGCATTGATTTGTGTTATGTTAGTTGGCATTTTGTGTGTATTCTTGCATCATGGAAATCTGTTTCATAATAAACAGGACAAAAAAGCAGGTTGGTGACAGAATGTGGTAAAAAGTGCGGTCAGCAAACAGAGCAAAGAGTCACGTTACGTTTTACATTTTAAAAAAAGGTAAACCATCAACAGACGATGGCAACTTTAACAGAAAACTCACAGTTTCTTAAAGTTCTTCAGTTTTATATCTGTAAGATCCACACTAAGGACAGTAAGTCTCCACACATTTAGATGCAATTCTTAAATTTTTAGTCTGTGTTAATCTGAAATTTTCTACTGTGTCTCTTTGCCTCAACAATCTTAAAATTCCAGAGAAGGTTTTTATTTTCAATCTGAAACTCTAGATGTCTCCAGTTTCTACTTAATGTCTCAAGCAATTCCAACACCAGACAGATTTTGGGACGGCCCACATTAAGACTTAAATATACATCTGTAAATAAAGTATTGTTAATGTACAAGCCAAGGTGGGTATCTGTAGTGTCAGGTAAATCTCCAAAACATATTGCCTCCATAAATTTACCTTATGACTTCCTCCTTTGTGCAATATCTTCAACCTGGCCCATTTTTTTATTACCTATTCCTTTTGTGTGAAATCAATGTTCTCACTGACTGAAGGCATCAGTCAAATCAATGCATTTAATATGCATTTTAGTGGAGTCTAGATTCATATTAAGTGCAGCGATTTCATTTCTGGGATTGAGAAGTTATTGATTAAAATAATTGTTGACATATTAACTGCAAATGTTGGAGTCAGAGCAACAGGAACTAGTCCCAAACCTGACGAAGGTCTTAGTGAGAATGTCATCGTGTTCCTTGATGCACATAAATGTTCAAACTGACCCTCAACAATTTCAATAAAAGTAAGATAAAAAAAAATCTTTTGTTTTTATACTTGAACATTTGACTTTTATTTCAGTTGTGACCTTCCTGTTCTTCTGAACGCCACTTTGAACCGCAGTGAAGCTTTTACAGTTTCCACTCAGCTCTAACGCGTTCTGTCGTCCTGCAGACGGCATCATGGGCTGTGTGGGCTCAAAGAAGGAGCAGAAGTTCCCCAGCAAAGACGCGGATAACAGCGACCAGCAGAACAGAGCTCAGGTACACTATGTCAGAGACCCCACCTCTGGAAGCAAAGCTGCCGTAAGTTGGACCAGAAAAAAAACGTACTGATTTAGACATTCAACAGTTTCTCTGAAAGGTTGCTGAACAATTTCCATTCATTGTGGTTCTAATCCTCATTAGAGAGTCTCAACTTTTGCAAATATGACAGAATCTGAACCTATAGCTGAGCTGACCTCATCATATAAAATGAATGTTTTATGGAAAAATATGAATCTATCCATTAAACTTGCCTAAATACGCCAAGCATTTGAAGACAGAATCAGCCATATCCATTTGCTCAACAAAATAATTTTACTGCTGAACCAAATTAGGAAACAATTAACCCCCAAAAATTAGGAAACAATAGGCCTTTATTTAATAAGACATGAGAGAAAAATTATTTGTTATGTGATTTAGAAATTTTTTTTCTTCAATAATCAGATCACTTTGTTTATTTCATTAAAGTATTGCATGCTAAGTTCATTGTAGGCAACCAAAACTCCACATCAATTAACCCTTGCATCCTTTTTTAACCTCCGATATAAGGGAACTGTTAGAGATTTTTTTTTAGATTTGGATTTACTGGTTTATTAGTAAAGCCAAGCAAAAAGTATCCCACAAAATTAAAAGTGCCACATGAAATTACAGAAGTGTGCAAAAGTTTTCTCAACTGCACAGTGTATATTATAAGTCATGCAAAACATGGCAATCCTATGCTTGAATAGGACATATTCAGCATTTTGCAAAATTATTTGTTGTTGGGTTTTTTGTGATTAAATAAAAAAAAACAAACATTCATTGTGTTTTTGTTTTCTAGCAGATGCAAAATGAGGTATGAAATGTTCGCTTAAATGCAGCATGTACCACAGCTATAAACGGTATGATGTAAATTTGAGACATTAGGCACAACTGAACAAATTGTGACTACAGAAATATTTCAGCTTACGCATGTATATTGTTTTAATGACTCTACTAATGCCAAGCAACAATTTCTTTGCATTCTATTCTGTTGGCACAGACTCCCTCAAACAGAACAAATCTTAATTAATCAAGCAACCAAAGTCCTAAGAAATAGTCTTAGCTATTTACCAAGACCATTAGAATGAAAATTATAATGGTTTTCATTAGAATTATAAATTCAGACAGATTTCCATTACAATGAAAATCTGCCTGCTTAGAAGGAAAATAGAGACATTTTAGGGTAAGTGGCAAACTTTTTGTTTGCTAGCATAAATATTCTGTAGCATAAATATTCTGTTCTAAAGGACAGTTTAACTGCACATGCATGTTTTAGCAGTAAAAAAAAAAACAACTGCTGAAGCTTCATGGGCTTCTGAAAAAAATGAGGAAGAGTAATGATAAAAAGGCAGAAATAGGAAAACTTAGTTCAGAGATGATAAGAACGCAGTTCCACAATTTTCAGGAAAGTATTGAAGGGAAGTAGCTTTCCTTTGTTGTCATTTGCAGAAAAGACACTGTGTGGACACAGACTCAACATGTCCGCGTGACCTGCTGTGAGTTTGCATGCCGGTTAGACTTTGATCCGTGGCAGGGTTAAAGTTGCAGCGTTACTGCGAGTGTGGTTCCTCTGGCTACTGCTTCCTGTGTGTTGACTGTTAGATCTCTTTCGCCCTCAATGAAGAGGAAGTGAGAGAAGCAGAACCAGAGCGTTCAGCTAGGACATGCGTAGCGAGAAGCGTTAAGCCATACCTTTTTCATGCTGTGATAACTTTTAAAGTCTAAACTAAACTTCGTCAACACATTGGGTGATTGGGTCTAAAATGCCCCCATGGGTTTCAAACAGATCACCTACTTTAAAATCTACATAGAAACAAAACTCTGACATAAAAAGCAACAGCTAACCTAGAAAACAACAATGTAGCTGCAATTGATGTGGCTTTAGTTGATATGCTGACCTTGCAAATGTCATTTTTGTTTGCACAGTTTTGTTGTAATTAAATGTGGTTTTAAACTTGAAGCCTCTAATTAAAAAGCTACTTTTAGAAAAACCTTTTTTGTTACACAGTAATGTTTCCAGTTCATTTCAATAGCAGAAAAAGAGGAGTAAAACCAACACACAGTTTACTTTTTGGTGTAATTTAATTTGGTGCCAATTCATAACAAATAATATCTCAAAGCATTAAAAGCAGTAATTCAATTCAGTCCAATCATTTGGTTTATGTGAGCAAGAGTCTTGTACAAGTCAAAAACCTTAGCTGACCAAAACTAACACAATGGCCTGCCTCAATTTTGCCCCTGAATGGCAAAAAAGAAAAGAAAAACTGTTTCATACTGGCCTTGTTAATGTCTGCATGATGTGTTGTGGCATGACCTTTTAAACATGTCGTACTAAAACAGTCCTCTGTTTTTGGCTAATTTAAAATACTTCTCCAAAGAAGAGAGGTCCAAATTCCACCACAACAATTTTACCACTATTCACAAACACTTAGAGGCAGTCGGTGTTGTTGGTGTTGTTGTTGAGTGTGGCACGACCACTTATTAAACTTGTCCTGTACCTTTATAAAATCGTCTATTAGAAATGTGACTCCTCACATTAATCTTGTTGATTATGCATTGTTGTTAGTAACCACACAAATTCTGATGATCAAAAGATATTTTGCATTTTCACAAAGAGAAATGTATTTTTACTTTCATTTGAATGCACGGAAATTAAAATGAGTGCAGAATTCATGTGTGACTGTGTCTCTCTCTCTCTCTCTCTCTCTCTCTCTCTCTCCACAGGCCAAACTGCCCTCTAATGCAACCTCTTCAGATGGTGAGTTTACTGACTGGATATTGCTGACGTTGCATGAGTATGTGGAGCTACTTCTGCTTAATCTCAAAGTAGAGAAAAGGATAATTTAGGAACTAAGGTAATGTTAGATTCAAAATGGCTGTCAAAAAAAGTCCTTTTTATAGACTGACATGGAAGTGTACTTTTTGAAAAACCTTGTCTCTGAGCTCAAAAGAGGAAGAAGTGTTAGTGTGTTGGTGCTGAGCAATAACCCCTCTCACTGCCTCGCCATGCAGACCTAAACACAGAACAAGGCCAGCCTGCTGCTGCTATTATTACCAGGCGTACAAGGAAGTTAGTCATAGAACAAAAATATGGGGAAGCCTATTGTAGAGATAAAGCTGAGGTGTGCCTGCAATTATTAGGCATTGATAATTATATGACAGCAATGTACTTGACAGCATTTTTATTTTGGTCCAACGTATTGAACTAAGAAAAAATGCAGGACTGAAAGTGTCAAAATTAAATGTCTATTTTTAAAACACAACCACACGCTTTGTGGTTTCCTGATTTCTGTTGCAGCTGCTCTTACGGAAAATTAAACTAACTACTATTGTTAACAGAGGTAGCTGTTAGCATGCATGTTTTCTGCAGATTTAGTCCTCCCTTGAACCCCTGAAAGACTAACTAGTCTAATAAATATGTGGAAGGTAATTTGAGACCTCATCTTCCCCCGTTCCTATTGCTTTTAGATCGAAGAAAATATATCGTCTTTATAATCTGTGCTAGCCAATATTGTAATACATGAATTTAGGATAGAAGACCTGATCATTTTGTCTAACAGTTTCGTTCAGTCAGTGATTCGTTTCTGGAATAATGTTGGAAGAGGCAAAAATTAATACATTTCATCATTCCATGATTTGATTTATTGGTGCATTTTTCCAAACCTTTTATGTCTTCAAGCTAATTTTAATGCAAATAGCTTTAAAAAAATAAACTCTGACACCTTGTGATCTTTTAATTATTTATCTTTCTACGTAAAAATGTAAAGTCGTTAGTACAGAGCAGTTGAGGCCATATTGAATGGTTAATTGATTTGATGTCATTATTTGTATTATTGCACGTTATTTGTGGTAATGCAACTGGGGGTTCAGTTATGTTAGCAACTTCTGGCAAAAGAGCGACAGCTGCAACTAATTTGTTTGATTTGATTTGCGTTGTCTATTGCTTGTTGCACTGATCACACAGCATCATCTGATCTAAGACTCAGCGAGATGGTTTCTTTGGCCTTAAAGAAAAATCATTGGATTTGGGGAAACAAGAGGAATGTGGTTTAAGAATCTAAGCTTAGGATGACCACCAAAAGTCCTGCGTGTGCGATCTTTTCACATGTGCTTGAGCTACAAGCTCTCCAAGCAAAAGTAAATATCTGTGTAAATGTCTGGATAGTGGACATAACAGCCTTGTTGTGTTTCATTGGCGTAGGTGAGAGTGTTGCCATTGCACTGTTCGACTATGAGGCGATTCATGAAGGAGACCTTGGCTTCAAGAAGGGAGATAAACTCAGAATTTTGGAGGAGTAAGTAGCTTTGGGACTTACTCATAATGTCATGATCCTAAGAACAATAGAGCTAAACTTGTAACCAGAATCCAGAAATTCATAACTAGATTTGGACTGCTTTTGGAACATGCTGATGGACTCATACCAAAGAAGACTGAATGCTGAAATTGGACCAAAAACGTTTTTAGCAAAGCATTAGTTCAAAGACTGAATGTGGGCGATAAGGTCTTTGAGTATTACTGCAATATTTTGTGGTACTATTGTGATAACAATAAAAAACTATTTATTAATGTGAATTAAATTGCACATAGTAGCTGCATTTAATGACAATTTTCCATTTACATGAACAATGTTTGTCTTTAAATAAGCATTGGAGAACACTGTAAAAAGAAACATCTGAAAATAGTGTCAATTTTTTTTATATTAATTGAAATTTATTGAGAGAACATTCATAAAATTTTTCAAAAGAAATTATTCACAATGAATCATAAACAATACGATAAACGCCCACCCTAATGAACACAGGTCATAGTAGCCAACATTTGTTTGTTTTTCAGCTGTACAAGTTTAATCATATATGGGGGGGGGAAAAAAACCTCTTTAAATAAGTTAATTTCTTTTTTACATCACAAGAACCTGTTATTTTAACAATACAGTGTCAGGTTTTGACGACCATCTACACTTAAACCTTTGAAGCATCTGAAAGAACCTCGTGCCGTGTCAAGGCAAAGTTACCTTTCTAGGTCTCAGAAATCGTTTCACTTGCAGTTATTTTTTTGGGTAATAGTTTTCCTTGTTGTGCCCCTCTTGCTGTCCCTTTCACATTTTAGGTCAGGCGAGTGGTGGAGAGCCAAGTCCATCAGCACAGGCCAGGAAGGCTACATTCCCAGCAATTATGTAGCCAAAGATACTCTGGAGACAGAGGAGTAAGTACACACGCTTAAGCTTTAAACACAAACATGCATTATTATGTGGCCTTTGTTTAGATTTAATCACTGAGCCTTTTTTCTGTTGTTCAGTTGGTTCTTTAAGGGTGTTAGCAGAAAGGACGCCGAGAGGCAGCTCCTGGCTCCGGGGAATCGAGTCGGATCCTTCATGATCCGAGACAGTGAGACTACCAAGGGTAAGACGAACTGCAAAAGAAAATGCATAAAGGGTGTACAAACCGACACCCTGTAAAAGATTTAGTAAAAGATTTCAAATGGATTTACTGATCAAAAGGGATCTGTATGTTTAAGTGATTCCGCAGTTTAATTTAAATATTTGAATTCCACTTGCCATTTTTAATATCCCTGCTTTGGAACAGATGTGAACTGCTGTCTTATTTGTTTCTGCAACAGGTAGCTACTCTCTGTCCGTCAGGGATCTCGACCCCCAGGCTGGTGACACAGTTAAACATTATAAAATTCGAACTCTGGACAACGGAGGATTTTACATCTCACCACGCATCACCTTCGGCACTCTGCAAGAGATGGTCAGCCATTATAAGAGTGAGTTCTGACCGCCAGAGCAGATTTTCTCCAGTTTCCCACAGTTCTGATGTAGAATATTGTATATTGTTAGATGTAAAACAGTCAAACCTGTGCTTATTTAGTTGTGAGCAACTGTTTTTTAATCTCCCCCCCCCCCCCCCCCCAACATGAACCATTAATATCACGGTAATGTGTGGCTCCCTCTGCAGGACAAATTTTATAACTGATCTCAATTAAAGCTGCAATAATTAAGATAAACATTCATGCATTTTATGTATGAATGTTTATCTACTTATTTGTTGAAACTGTCACTATATTGTGACAGTCTTGTTTGAGACTGATAGTCTGTGAAAACCCTTAGCACCTCTTTCTTGCTAACTATAAACAACCAATCAGAGCCAAGAGGAGGGTCTTAGCGCTGTAAATCATGCTCCACACCCTTTTCACATATTATGTCTTACGTCACTGTGACCACATGGTGATAGTTTTAACAAATGCATTAAGAAATTTGTTTATTTTTTCCTTTAAATACATATAAAAGTTATACACTGCAGCTTTAAAGGAGTAATTGGATAGGTTCCAACTACCTTATAGCATCAACCATTTTTCTAATCACAAAAAGCTGCATGACACCTGAAACCGCTAAATATAATGTTTGTCGTTTTCAGAACAGGGAGACGGCCTCTGCCAAACTCTGACCAACCCATGTTTGAGCCCCAAACCTGAAAAGCCTTGGGAAAAGGACGCCTGGGAAATCCCAAGATCTTCACTTAAGTTAGATAAGAGACTTGGTGCAGGACAGTTTGGAGAAGTTTGGATGGGTGAGACAGATCTATACCACTGTAAAACACAATCAATAATTTTTTTAAATTCTTTCACCAAAGTTGTAACCAATTGTTATGGTTGTATTTTTTTTTTCTTCATTGAAGCTACATACAATAAGCACACCAAGGTAGCTGTGAAGACCATGAAGCCAGGCAGTATGTCAGTGGAAGCTTTCTTGATGGAAGCCAACCTGATGAAGAGTCTACAGCACGACAAACTGGTTCGACTCAACGCTGTGGTCACCAAAGAAGAGCCCATCTATATCATTACTGAGTATATGGAAAAAGGTGCAACTTTATGTTCACTTGATGCTTGAAAACGTTTTAAACAATGATGTCTTATTCCTCTAAAACCCATCGCAGAAGAAGAAAATCCAAATTGCCGTATCGGAATGGATCTATTTTCTGTTCCTTATCTAATTTGTAATTCATGTCTTTATAAATGTTATTATTTATATTTTTTATATTCAGTCACTGTGCATTTAATGCTAATTTTAATGTGTATGAATATGTCTTCTTACAGGCAGTTTGTTGGACTTCTTAAAGAGTGACGAAGGCAACCGTGTCCAGCTTCCCAAGCTTATTGACTTCTCTGCCCAGGTGGGAATCGATTGATGTTAGTCAGTCCAAAAATCAGATACATTTCTAAGTGAAGCAACAGCTGCAAAGTGCTGATCGCATTTGGCACTTGTAGTAAAGATGTGTAAAAGGCCTTAAAATAAATCTATCTTTCATTAGCACAATTACTAACTAGTAGCACACATGCTGATTATATAGTATGTGAGAGCTTACTCTCACGTACTTTCACTTCACTTGCTAGTAGAGTGAAAGTTATTAAGTGTAAAAAAAAAAAAAACAATTTTCACTAATCCAGTGTTCTGACTGCTAGTGCTACCTCGTCAGAGTTTCCTACCGCAGCACAGATAGATAGCTGCGTCTGTCTAAAACTACCGTCACGTTTACAAAGCGAAAACTATCACTTTAACATTGTGTTAATGTTAAATATTATCATCGGATGACTTTCTTTGAGTGACTGGACTGATGTGGAAGCTTAGGAGTTATGCTTAGTTTGGCGTTGGAACAATTTATATACATGACGAAATGACAAAAATATGACTTCCTTCATCAGAATATCCTACCTGCGTAAAATCAAAAGCTATCGCAAATGCGCTAATCCTTTTATTTGAATATCCTACCTTTTTTTAAATATATATTTGAAATACAAATATTTGTATTTCTGTCTGTTTCCCCGTATCAGACAGGGGAAACAAGTTTTTATTGAAATTCAACTAAACACACACATCTACAAATACAGATCACTGCAAAAATAAAAATGAAAAAAATTGTGCATCAATATGTTGTATGACACTCTAGAACAAGGGCTGCTTTTTACCAGGTGAATCAATAATGCTTTCATTTGTAACGGGGGGGAAAACTAAGAAAAGCTTTTACAGGTCAGTTCTGTTAAATAATCTGCTACTTTACATTGCTTGTTTCTAGATTGCAGAAGGTATGGCATACATTGAACAGAAGAACTACATCCACAGAGACTTGAGAGCTGCCAATATCCTGGTTAATAAGTCCTTAGTGTGCAAAATTGCTGACTTTGGCCTTGCTCGTATCATTGAGGACAATGAATACACAGCCAGAGAAGGTAAATCTCATCCCTCTACATGTCTCTTATTTCAAGTGCACTAAGATATTTGCACTAAAAACTAGACCAAGAATACTTGGTGAGATTCTGTGTTGTTGCTGTATGCTGAATGGTTTACTAAAACAGAAATATTTTTGACAAGGACATTTTTTTATATATTTTCTAGGACTTATAATGTCTGAATGTCCAAACTACAGGCTTACAGTTTTATTGTTCTTCCTTAACCAGGAGCTAAGTTCCCAATCAAATGGACGGCCCCTGAAGCCATCAACTACGGTTCCTTCACAATAAAATCAGACGTCTGGTCCTTTGGAATCTTGTTGACTGAGATTATCAGTTATGGACGCACCCCCTACCCAGGTGACAACACCGCTTAATATCATTTCAAAACGAGCACAAGTCCTGTTACGGTATTTAGGAAAATATTTTGGAACAATGCTGGAGTGATAAAGGTTGTAAGTAATTTCTTATTTTCCAGGAATGACTAATCCAGAGGTAATCCGTTCTCTGGAGAAAGGTTACCGAATGCAGCGTCTTGACAGCTGTCCCACTGAACTTTATGAGATCATGCTGGAGTGCTGGAAGAACAAGCCAGAGGACCGTCCCACCTTCGACTACCTGCAGAGTGTCCTGGAAGATTTCTACACAGCCACAGAGAGCCAGTACCAGCAGCAGCCATGAGACATGATTCATTAATATGTGCTGAAGGTTCAGTTTGTGTCTGCAGTAGTGCAGTTCAGGCCACAAACCCTTATAGTTTAGCTCTTTGTCTCTTCTTTACACACACGGCACAGCAATAGTAGGGACTGTACAGAAATTATAAGCGGATAATTACGTTTACTTTTGAAAGATAGGTCTTCACAGGTTTGCTATTTAATAAAAAGCTCCTGTTTCAAGAGAGAATGAGCTACAGGATTGGAAACTGACATATCAGTTTCTAAAAGTTTCTAAAAGTGAATCTCCATTTGTGTCCACAAAGACTCGCTGCCTAAAAAAATGTGATGCTATTTTTCTACTTTTTATATTTTTATGTAAATTGAGAGTCGCAATAATTCCACAGCACTAAAACTCCCAGCTCAAAAGATTGGAAGTACGTCCTATATGTCAGAGAAAGAAACACAACTCAGACATTTGTTGTTGCTTTTCTCACAATATAATCTATTTTTTCTTACATGTTCTGTTTAATAAATAGTTTATTACTCAAGGCCTCACAAACTGCATAAAGCTTTGTTAGCGCCACCTTGTGGTCTGGAGTTTAATAGAGCCTCAAAAGTTTGGCACTGACAGGCAGCAGTCTTGAAAACAAGTGCTTAGCACATAAAATGTTAATATTTATTATCTGAAAATTCACCATAAACCCTCCAGATGCACCACAATCATTACAGGTAAAGTGTTCATTGGTGCTTTTCAGGAATACACGTCAGTTTTGGCCTCTAACATGAAGAGTAGCGCTTCAAAGAACATTTTTATCTAATTTATTTACGTAGATACATTAAATACACACTGCGCTGTACATTTGGAGCTCGGCAAATTCAGAACAAAAAGCATTTAATTCGTGCCATTGTTTTGATGTAATTATCGCTAATGATAACTTGTTCTGTATTGCTAAGTTTTTATAGTCCTGCTGTAATTTTTATACAGTCCCTACCTTTTTAAAACATGACCACCTTCGTCAAGCTCAGAAGATATTTTCAGTACTAAGTCAGGATTACAGAAAAGGAATTTACCATGTGAAAAAAAAAAACATAGGCCTGATTATGGTAGCAATTTTCTCTCTGCACACGTTTCCACATTATTTGTGGCTTATTTTAGCATTCCTTATTCACAGTGCCTTTGACAGTGGCTTTTTAATCCACGTTCAATCAGCAATATATTCCATATGATTTGTATATACAGAAAAGCACTCAGTCTTAGATTTATTCTGCTTGTTAATTCTTACATATATGTTCTTTATGACTTAAGTTATTTTTAAGAAAAAAAAGCAGTTCATACTTATCTCATTAATATTGTCTTTAAAAATAGAAATCTTTTATAAGTTTGTATGCTTGTTTTAGCGAAGAGCAATGACTGATGCTTACTAATGCATTTTTATAGTGCTGGGAGTTGGATGTAAATTGCACATAAACATTCAGGACCAAAATCCTGAACAAGTGAGATTTTAAGATTTTAATATTTCATGCTGTGGTAAATATGGCATCTATTTTGAAAGACATCTACGCAATAGTGTATCCGAAATCTCTCTTTAAGTGTAGAGCCATATCTGAATGAAGCACAGCAATTTCTCAGAACTGTATATAATCATCTGGTGAAGACTCTTTTTCTGTTTTTCAATGTGAATCTCTTGGCAGTTTGTGAATGCTTATGTGCAACTGTTATGACAATGGTTAAATAAAAAGGTTGAAAGATGGCGGTAATGAGTCTTCATGGAACAGCAAAGATATCTTTTCATCATAACTTTTATGTTTTTCAAGCTTTTTATTAATTATTATTTAACTTATGTCTTATACTTCCATGTATTTTATGTCTTTACTGTTTTATTTAATCCACACTGCATAAAAACTACATAAAATATAGGTGTACTCTAGTCACCTCTAATATTTGGTTAAATGCCCGGTGCAAAGTTGCTGTTGGACCACAAGATTTCTCAACAGCGTTGGAGAAATGGGAGACACTTAAGAACTAGAAAACAAAGCATATCTATCTATTATACCCTGAACAAGTTTGCTAATACATGTATGCATGTGCAATGGAGCAAGTTTTCACTATATACTTGCTGGTGAGAAGGTGGAGACGAGGTTACCTGCGCTCTGCTGAAAAAGAAATGAAAAATCAGATTATATGTTTCTGATAGAAAATGATACAGAAATCTTTCGAAAGACAGATTTCAAAATAATTTTGAATGATAAAATTATGATTTTTAATTTAAACCTGTTAATGATTGCACATTATTACATCCAGTCTATTTAAACTCAAATGAAACTTGATTCTGCTTGTGGCATGAATGAATTTGGGCTTGACTGTAGATTCGACTCATAAAACAAACCCCAACAGTTTTCTATGACGAGATTCATGTAGCAGATTCAGCGTAAGTGAAACAATCATTGAAAGGTATGTGCTCACAATAACAGCAAAGACAAGTTTAATCAGTGAACTTATTGACTCTGAACGAAAACAGGTGTTAAACATGTGACCCCTGTGCAATGTAGCAATCAGAAGACACCTAGGAAAACTTAAGATGCTTTTCTAAGTCACATGACTTAGAAAGGTGACATGGGCTAAAGAGCACACACCCTGAAGGGAAATGAGGCAATACGTTGAGTTCTTATGAAAGCAAGTTATTTTTGAGTCTTAGGGGCTGCAGAGAATTTGTCATGTGACCCCAAAACACTGATTTCAACCCACTGGATGCTGTGAGATCCCACAGCTCCATTTATACTCTATATCTATACATATCTATTTATAGATATATTGATATATCTATAAATATGTCCATTTATAGATATATCGATATAGATACATTTTCTATATATATCTATATATGTATATATATGGATATATAGATACTATCTATATATCCATATAGATAGTATCTATATACTATCTATCTAATATATCTATTAGATAGATATATATCTATATAGGTGAGAGTGTATTGTGTTAGTTTTTTAGTCTTTCCGAAAGAATGAGCAGTGGACAACTTCCGGAACGTCACTAATGACACGTATTCAAAATGGCGGCCGAGGCTATGGTAAGTGGTAAAATGAACTCTTTCCTCTATCTATATATTTGCTACTCTCTTCTCCTTAAATAAGTAAGGCATTGCGATGTAATTGCGGCAGAGGAAATTAACTCAAGCGATATATGGAATCTTAATGTAAAGATACTATTCACAGGAGTTTATTGTGTGAATGTTTGCAATGTTGCTAACTTAGTTAGCCTGTTAGCTAAAGCTTGCTTGGATGTACGGAGCTCTGGCTGTGACAGTGATTCTCCTGAATTATGAAATTGCTTGAATACACGTCCAAGAGACCTTGGGCTCGTCAGTTCTTGGGCTGTCATCCCAGCAGATGTGAGATAAAGCAGAACTTTTCCAGCTAGCTGCAGCACTTACGTCTGGAAGCGTCAGTTATTATGACTGAAAGGTGTTAGCATGGCAGAAGAGAATGAAGTTCAACAAAATGCCCACAAAAAACTGGAATAAAACTGTTTCCATTTAACTATTTTGTCATGTTGGCACTAAGTAGCTCATACAACATATTGTACTGTTGTTGACAATTCAGTTGTTAATTAAACTCTGTAACGTTAAACTAGGCTCACGTACATATAAACTACATCAGCAATAAACCAACATTTATATTCCAGATGTTGGCATGGTACAAAGCTTATCCGGATTGTAATGCGTCGCCCTTCTTGTCCTGTTTGTGTTGAATGATCTTGATTACGTTGTAGACTTTAAGTTTAGGTAACAAATCCTTAATACATCACACTTGTCATTCTACAGGTTTTGGGGTTTTGGATTTTAGCAACTTTGAAGTATTCCTTGTTGTGGAATTCAGACTTTTTCTACCAATGTTTTCTTTTTTTATATATTCTTATCTGGAAATGTTGATTTGATTTACTTGAACCAACATTTAGTCCAGCATGTGTTTTTTGGGGGGGGTTTCACTTTTTTGTCTAAATTGCATTATGTCGCAGTATTTTGAATTAATACTGGTAAATAGTTTGAGATTAACTCTGAAAATTGTAGTTCAAGTCTATCTCCTTCCATCATCTTTATTTAGAGCTAAATCACAATTAAGTTAAGTTTCAGGCCAGAACATATTAGACTCATAGCTGAAGATTTACTCTTCAAGTTTGATTCAAATTTAGCCATGCAATTTGTCAATGTGTCCATTCCTCTGTTTTCCATATGCGCTGGTTTCAGATTGCATTGGGGTTTGTTGACTGGAACCCATCTCGACCTGCTTACCAGTCTGTCACAGGGCAACTCAGACACAGAGCCTACACAGTTAGATTTGATCTTGCCCTGTCCAGTTATAATACGATCTAGGAATCACAGGGAATGCAGCAGTTTGCGTCCTATCTAATCTTTGCTTCAATGCAATCCTGCATTCAGAGCTAGCACAGGGCGTCAGCGCAGAACAACCACTCCATAATAACTGGAGGAAACCTCCAGCAGAACCAGGATTAGCATGAATGATCATCTGCATCAACCTGACAGTGGCTGAAAGAATATCAAAATGTACTAAGATGGTAGTCCTGGGCTAGGCGTACATTTTATGGAAGGCAATATAAAAAGGAAATTTAATGTCAATGAAAGCAATTATTGCAAATAATGTCCAAACAAAGTGAGGAGATGTTCTCAGGGTTCCCTCCGTCAGTACAACTACAAAGCTTAAGATGAGGGTCACCAACCTGTGGCCCGTTATGCTGTTCATGGTGACTCTTAATGTTAGCTAAAAGAGCTTTTATGTCATATTTGCAAAGACCATTCACAACTGAATTACACTTAGGGTACCCAGAATTGTTTTAGGTCACCAACTGTGCACTTCTCCTGATTTTTCCTGTAACATAAATATGCAGCGATGCGTTCAAAATCCTTCATGACAGCCAGAATCTTTATATGTTGAAAAAAAGTGTGATTGATATCTACGATGTTAAAATCTAAGAAATTAATTAACCAAATTAATCTAATAAAATTTTGATCCTAATTTTTTTATTATTATTATTATTATAGGGTGCTATTCTTTAGTGCCTGGGACACTTTGGGTTTATTGATAACAGAACCCAGATAGTAGCTGCGTTTCCTGTTCAAACATGGAAAAATCTTGGTCTATTTTATGCTAATGACAAAAATTTCACAATTGTGGTGTTTCCCTATGGTGCTTCCCAACAAGCTTGTTCATACGATAAGTCATTAAACATCATGGCAACAACAGATGTAAACAGTTAGACAAGATATATTCATATTTCAGCCATCCTGCTAGCGCTCATCATCTATCAGCCAATCAGAAGAGATGTCAGTGTCTTATTGGGGTTGGAGTGACAAACCCCGCCAACTTGGGGACGGCTATGTTTGCGGTGCTTTGAGAAAATGGTAGTCTGTGATTTTACAGAAGAGCTGTGGATTCAACATTTTGGAATGACGCACAGCTTTTTATAAATCGGGTGATGCTCTGGTGGAGCCAGCTGCACATTGTCCGAGAAAAACAAAAACCATCCATCACCCTCCAACTACTCCTGACGTCTTTTGTTGTTTTCACCGGTCGTAACATCTGGCTGTTGTGCTTGTGCCTCATATGATGTTAAAAAAGTGTTTCCATCGCAGTTTTGTGAACCGTATCCATTTTGAAACGGCTGAAAAACCACCTCATCCCAGCGCAAAAACTTTTTATTGAAAAACTTGAGTTTTTCTCCAAATTGAACTGTTTCCATTAAGAAAATGTATTTTCGTAATTTCAATTTGTGCATGAATTTCATGTTTCATGGAAATCCAGCTAGTGAGTAGTCCATCAACATGCGGAGATGAATGAAACTCATTCCCTGTCAGTAAGGTGGTTTTACTGTAAAAGTTAAATCTCTTTGCTTCTGCATTTTTGGCTTTGAAACCGTTTAGTTAGAGAGGAACTCAGAGAAAACATGTTTTTCCTGTTTTGCTTGGTTCTGGATCCCATGAGCATCTTTATTCAGTCTGAAGCAGAGGACAGGTCTTTTAACTTATTTCTACTCAGCACTATTTACATTTGTAAAGTTAAAAATCAGACAGCTGTTATTGTTGATTCTTACCAGCCACTCTATTGCTTAGTCACTTATTACAAAATATGGCTGTATTGCCACATTCAGAAGGCCTTTATTTAAATCTTTTTTGAACCAAACAGTCAGTAAATGGGTTAGGAAACAAGGAACATGGGAATCTTAAGCTAATCAGAATTGCCTGGTTTTATCAGCTTCTTGTCTTCTTGTTTGTTCTTGTGGTTTGTTCTCGCCTTTCTGATTGAAAGAAGCAGTGGTGTTCTACCTCCCAGCCATATTGTGAAATAAGAGAAGTGCGGCCTGAGCTGAGCATTTGTTTCATGCCTCCGTGCCTGTAAGGAATGGGTCGATGTCGGTGGTGGCTTCAATAAACAATATTTGAATAAACAGATTCTCCATTTTGCAGTTTCCTTTTGTAACTTGATCTTCTCATGGGGAATAGACTCTGAAGCTACTTTCATTTTCATTCTTTTGTGAATTTTACCCTCTGAATTTTTTTTCCCCCATTCGGGGCTGCGGCTTATTTTGAGGTCGTCCAGCAAACAGCCATTTCATAAACGTGTGTAACCTTTCAAATGAAATAAGCACGTTGTTAGTCATTGTGTACTTTGTATTAATTAACAGTGACCTGCGAGGGTACATGAGTCACCAGAAAAGGCTGAGAAGTGAACTTTACCTCCTAACATGTAGAAATCTTCTAAGCTATTGTTTCCTATCTCTGCTGCCTTATTTCTTTCAATTTAAAATCAAAATCAAGTGTGAAAAATAATCTGTCGGCAAGGGAAACTGTATGCAGCTCTCCTTTTCACAGATACAGTCTATTCAGGGTCTTGTCGGTGCCATGCTGAAGAAACCTTCCCTTCATGAACATCATGACTGTTAACTGTGAGCATTATGCAGGGCTTGTTGGGTTGACTGGTTGCTGCTGTGTGTTGTCCAGGAGACATGGTGGGCCTTGCTGCTTGTGGCGCTGCTTCCTGTGGGCCGGTCCTTCTATGTCCCCGGGGTCGCGCCTCAGGACTTCCATGAAGGCGCTCAAGTAGAAATTAAGGTAAGGCTGAAAGTCTAGTAAATTATTTCGGATTTTCATTTGACATTTCACAAGAAGGATGTGGTTTGAAGTTGTGTAATGTTCTCCAGATTTTAATCTGATTGGTGAGCTGTTAGAAAGCAACACAAGAAACTAAAATTGATCTTCTCTCCCTTGTTTTATTTTTTTTTAGAGTTGTATAATTATTAGTATCTTAATATTTTATCAATCAGCAGTGATCCAGTTGTCCAATTTTACACCTGAAAATTGTTGACTTTTTTTATTTTGACATTCTTAGAAAAGACTCGGCCTGTGACAGTAAGGAATAAATCAATTACTGCATACATC
Source organism: Poeciliopsis turrubarensis (assembly GCA_010277015.1). Taxonomy (NCBI): domain Eukaryota; kingdom Metazoa; phylum Chordata; class Actinopteri; order Cyprinodontiformes; family Poeciliidae; genus Poeciliopsis; species Poeciliopsis turrubarensis. Next base: position 1,006,417 of record VMRN01000117.1, read on the forward strand.
GATTCTCTTTTCTCTCTTTCTACCGAAACCTGTCTTCAGTGTTTTTTCCTGTTTTTGAAGGACAATATTGTTTACAGAGACTTCATAATTCTTTTTATTTCTTGTCTTTTTTTGGTTTGCTTATTTATTTTTGGATATTTAAAATGTCTTCCAGTTCCAGTGTTAAATGTTCATTAGAATTTAAAGTGTATTGATTTTCCTGAATTTTCCGCGCTATTATGTCATTACCATTATGTTATTAGAAAATGGTCTCAAAACAACAATGTTATCGCAATAATATTTATCATTCAGCATCCTAGAAAAGATTTGTCACCTGACATGAAACTCCCCAGTTAACAGTTTTTATGAGCCTTCTGTCTCTCTTTGGTTTTAGGAATTGTAATTGGGTTTTTTCACTTGGCCCATTTCACAGCAGAAAATATTTACAAATCTTGTAAACCAGAATTGTCAGAAGATATGAGATAACATCTTAGTGCTGAAAACTATCAGAAGTTCAGATGAAACAAGCTGCCAGCTATTTAAACTGGCTATTTTCTGCTGGGATTTTCCTCCCAATGGCTCATAAATTGTTAAAAAAAAAATTTGAGACTTCTGCTCTAAGAACAGCAACATCCATATATAAATGTGCATATGCATATATGTTGGATTTACAATATTGTTAAATAAAGAATGTTAAAAAAAAAAGAACAGCAACATCCTTTTATAAATTCAGGAATCATAACTTCAGTTATCTTTATTTAGGATGTAGAGGTACTTGATGCTTTCAAATGTTTCCTGTTGGCTGTAGAGCACGTTGCTGGTGTGTGTGTGCGTGTGTGTGTGTGTGTGTTTGCATGAGCCAGTGTTGACTGAATGCGATTGTCTTTTCAGGCGGTGAAGCTGACCAGCTCCCGTACACAGCTTCCATATGAATACTATTCCCTGCCTTTCTGTAAGCCCGGCTCCGTCTTATACAAGGCGGAAAACTTGGGTAGGTGGGCTGCCGATTTTGGCATTGATTTTTTTTATAAATTTGCTGGGGTTTTTTTTAGCGTCTAATATGTTCATATTGTTGTTTGCTGTTATTTGCACAGGTGAGGTTTTGCGTGGAGATCGCATTGTGAATACGCTCTACAATGTAAAAATGAACGAGGATAAGAAATGCGAGCTGATGTGCAAGAAGAAGAAGCTCAACGTGGAGGAGAGCAAACTGGTGGCTGAACGAATCCAGGAGGAGTACTACGTTCACCTGTGAGTTCATCCCATTTACCCTCTGCCAAGCAGAAAACCAACAAGCCAGTTCCAAATAATTGCTCTTATTATAATCCAACATGGCTTAGGAACCAGTTTTTAATTTCTCACATTAAACTTGTGTTTATTTTAGTTTTTGCTCTCTTGCATTTATAATCTAACGGTGGGAATTAAAGGCTTGGGAATTGAAAGCCAAATGAAGAGTGTGTGTTATTTCAGGATTGCAGACAACCTTCCAGTTGCCACCAGGTTGGAGTTTTACCCCAACAGAGAAACGGGAGGGGATGAAGAGCAGAAGAAGGTTGCAGATAAAGACGTTCAGTTTGAACATGGCTACAGACTTGGCTTCGTCGACAACAACAAGGTAGATCTCGCACTCGCCTCTTCAGAAGCAGCTTTTGCCTCATCACTCACTAAATGACCCAACCCTCATGTTTATCGTTAACCATACAAGTAAATATGAATATACAGTAGTAGAATATTGTTTAAAATCTTTTTATTTCTGTTTTCTGATAAAGGCTTTGCATTAACTTTTGAATGTCAGATAAGACAATTTAAGTTGTTTAAAAACAGTGAGTTAAATATTCTATATAGATTTTATGAGCTGATAAAGCCCATCAGTAAATAATAGGGGTGCACTGATTTATCAGCCTGCCGATTTATTGGTGCCAATTTCCTTAATTTGGGGGGATCGGTGATTGGCTGATTTTTACATATGAAGCCGAACTTATCTTCCGAGCTTATCTAACTTAGCAAAGGTTTAAAAAAAAGAATCAACCTCTGTCCTCTTCTGGTCTCTGATGAGAAATTCAGTTCAATCAATTGGATTTCCAGTTCTGAACAATATGAAACAGAAGTTTGGGAAAGCACTAATTAAATCCTGTTGTTTTGTTTTTTTTTTTTCTTGTTCCAGTTTTATCTGCACAACCACCTGTCCTTCATCCTGTACTTCCACAGAGAGAAAGTAGAAGAGGGAGAGACTCACAACTACAGAGTGGTGCGTTTTGAGGTTGTACCTCAAAGTGTCAAAGTGGAAGGTTGGTATTAACACGAGCTTTCCAAAACCTTTGGCTTTGGTGATTGTGTCAAACCCGAGGTTAACGCTAACTATTTTGGTCAAATGAAGCGAATGTGTCGGTTAGAAAGTCACCTGTTTCTTTGAATTTCTTTGTCTGTTTTTAATATGTAGATCTGAAGGCCGTTGAAACAGATCAAACCTGCACGCTGCCTGAAGCCAGTGGTTCTGCCCCCCAAGAGGTTGACCCAACCAAAGACAACGAGATTCTTTTCACATATTCTGTCACCTGGAAGGTCAGCAAAATGAAACCCTTTCCAATCAAAAGTCAGACCTGGATGTAAACCATCTAAAGCCCTGAATATAAATAGATCAGCTGGGCTGACGCAAAGAATAAATAAAACAGCACTTCTGATGTTTTTAAATTGAATTTAGAAAGTATGTTGGTCAAAAACAGTGACCATAAGGATTTAACTAATCTGTTTAAGATAAAACTGCTGTACTTAAATGTTATACTTGGCATAAAATTAAAATGACCATCCATGCTTTTTCAACTGGAAAAACTCAGCTCATCTAAATCTATTAGCTATTTTTTGATCAGATTTTTATTTTTCCTGCTGATTCTGATGGATGTGACGAAACAAATTTATCTCGCTTAAAAGACCAACCTGTTTATCTTTTAGCAGTAATCGGAGATCTCCTCTCAGACACTTAGGCCATCTATAAGTCCTTACTGTCAATCTTGAAAATGCGTTTAGGAGCATTTACCATCCTGGTGCCATCAGATTTTCGTTTGTTTTCCTGATTTCAAAGCTTGAGTTCACGGTTTGGCATGCTGTTGTTGGATACATTTTATACCAAACCAGGTATCAAACTGATTCTCGGTATCAAACCTGGTTTCTATATAAAAACAGATAGATTAGGTTTATCAAAAAAAAAATTAGTTGAACCTAATCTAATTTTTTCTCAAGTTGAGTCACAGAACGTCTTGTCTCATTTGCACAGGAGAGCGAGGTGAAGTGGGCCTCTCGCTGGGACACATACCTGACCATGAGCGACGTCCAGATTCACTGGTTCTCCATCGTCAACTCTGTGGTGGTCGTCTTCTTCCTCTCTGGTACGGCTGTAAGACTTCACGATCTTCTTTGTTCACGACTCCAACAAACCTTTGAGGCCAGAAATGGGACAACAGATTAGAGTAAATGACAAGCAGATAAACTCTATATAAAAGTGGTTTATGCTCAGATTTTTGTCTGTATAAATGTTTCAAATTATCTATCATTTTATTTCCTCTTCGCAAAAAAATACTATAGTGTTGATCTGTTGCATGAAATTCCAGTAAAGTCTACTGATGACATTTTCAAAATGTTCAGCTAGCATGAAGAGGCTATAATTATGGGGTTGACAGAGTGGAGAAGCTACAACCATAAGGTGACAAAAAGTTGCTTTTTTTTTTGTATAAAACTAAAACATATATCGTCTTTTCTCCTTTGCACATAAGTCATGAAAAACACACCGCACCATCGTCCTCCTGCTACTTCCTGTCATCATCTTCCTGGTTTGCACCAGTGGTAACATCTGGTTGTTGATGCAAAAACAATATTGCCATTACAGTTTAGTGAAATAAACCGATTTTGATATGGCCACAAATCAGAATCAGCTTTCATTGTCATCATGCAGCAAAGAGAACAGACAGTGTAGGACATGGATAGAGGCTGCAGCTCACTGCCCTTTTGTAAGAGGAGAATAATAACATCATATCTCACAGTGTCAGATTTGACACAGTATGAGGTTTCAAAACAAAAACCACATCATCCTAGCACTGCAATTTTTTTGTTGAAAAACAAGAGTTTTGTTTGTGTTTTTTTTTTTTTTTTTTTTTTTTTAGCTTGGTGTGTTTCGATTAAACAAATTTATTTTCAAAATGTCAAATTGCGCAGTTATATGGTTGACGGAAACTCAGCTACTGTTGTGTCATTGTAAATGCCACAGCAAGAGTTTGTCTTTCTGGCATTGCATGAACCCGTTCTCCTTCTCTGCCTTTGTCTTCCAGGGATTTTGAGTATGATCATCATTAGAACCTTGCGGAAGGACATTGCCAACTACAACAGAGAGGACGACATTGTAAGAAAATACATGTCGGATCAAAGAGTGTTTGCTCCAAGAAATTGTTTTCATCTTTGAGATTTTCTTGCCTGTTAAAATCTGGTTTTTATTCAGAGACTCAGTTCTGTTTTTTCTAAGCAGTGATTCTCATTTCTAACCAGGAAGACACGATGGAGGAGTCAGGATGGAAGAACGTCCATGGCGATGTCTTCAGACCGCCGCAGTATCCCATGATCCTCAGCTCCCTGCTGGGCTCGGGGATCCAGCTTTTCTGCATGATCCTCATTGTCATCTGTGAGTTTGGCTTCCGGCCTCTTTGCTCCACAAAACTTTGCCATTTTTGAAATTCTTAGTCCTTGTATGATTTTTAAAACATTTTTACGTGACCAACATGCTCATTTACGAAGCCTAATAAAAATTATGTTCGTATGAATGACTAACTAAACAATAAAACACAAACTACTGCAGCTGTTTTACAGGTGATTGTTTTCATTTAGCCTGCCTGTTCTCTCTATGCTTATCGTGTTGCTTCAGCTCAGATCCACCGTTGAATCTTTCCTCAGCTAATAACTCGTCTGTTTTTGTGTTGCAGTTGTTGCCATGCTGGGCATGTTGTCTCCATCGAGCAGAGGAGCCTTGATGACTACTTCATGTTTCCTCTTCATGTTTATGGGGTAAAGGCCTCAACAGCTGCTCGAAATCCTCACAGAAACAGAATAAGGTGATGTTCTTCCAATGAGAACGCCTCTAACCTGTGGATGTTTTTCCTTCAGTGTGTTTGGGGGTTATTTTGCTGGCAGACTGTACCGCACACTAAAGGGCCATCGGTGGAGGAAAGGAGCATTTTGTGTAAGTCAATCTTTAATGTTTTTTTAAAAATATATATATATTTTTATGACAGGATTGCATTCATTTCATCCAATCTTTCTGGTTGAAGTGTAGTTCACTAGAAATTGGTCATACGGGACAATAAAGCTGCGGTTTTCTTCTCTGGTCAAAGTCGGGCACAGAGCAACACATTCTAACACAAACATCCAGACAACAACAGTGATGCTCTACTTACTGACTGCAATGTCAGTAAGTATAATGTGTCTCAAAACAACACGTAGAGCAGAACTCTGTTTCAAAGTAGAGTCTGACTACTAAGCAATTTGTCAGGTTTCAACTGTGTTCAATGCATCGTTTGTTTTATTGTTATTTACATATAAATGCAACCTGAAAACTGTTCTCTGGTTTCCACGCATGAAACCAACTTTATGTTTTGCTGGACTGAGTTTAGGGGAGCAACTGGGGCTGAAGTCTGTTTTTCATTTGTTTCTCTTCCAGACGGGCACTTTGTATCCCGGAGCGGTGTTTGGAATCTGCTTCGTTCTGAACTGTTTCATTTGGGGGGAGCACTCCTCGGGAGCAGTGAGTTCAGTCCTTTGAAACCCAACCAGAAAGGTTTTCTATTGGGAGTAAATGCTACTAAACCTCTGAAGCTTTTCTGGATCAAAAATTATAGTCGACGTAAAATATTTCAGTTCATACTTGTTGTTATCTAATGTGGCCATAGGCAGAAAAAATGAAGAAAAAAAAACTTCCTGGTGATGTCACAACCCAATACTGGGATTCACATTGATCAGTCTAAAGGCAGGCACATCTGGAGATGATCAAATCAACTCAAGATTATTTTTAGAATCAGTAAAATAGACTTTTAATTTAATGCAGGGAGGAGGCTCTGAAGCAGGAGCCAACTTCACATTGTTGGTGGCTAATAGTTAGCAGTCCCTGTCTGTTCATTGTTTATGTAAGCAAGTGTTGTCAGCCTGTCTGCCATTAAAGGAGCAGTGTTATGTAAAATCAACTTTTTGGAGCTGGACATCATATTATAATGTGATTCCTTCATCAAAAACATACCTGGAGTTTTTGCTTTGATTCCTTCACGCATGTTCAAGAAATCCTGTAATCTCCATGGTAACCATTCAGCCGTGAAAAACGCCTGAACCAAGCAACACATTAGCTTTTCCTAGCTTTTCATGGTCGGTTCCTCTCATCTGATGTTTCTTGACATATGTCTTGGTCTCCTGTCCTGCTCTGGATTCCAGGTTCCCTTCACCACCATGCTGGCCCTGCTGTGCATGTGGTTCGGCATCTCCATGCCTTTGGTCTACCTGGGTTACTACTTTGGCTTCCGTAAGCAGCCTTATGATAACCCGGTGCGCACCAACCAGATTCCCCGCCAGGTCCCGGAGCAGCGCTGGTACATGAACAAGTTTGTGGGGTGAGTGTGCTCCAGATCCTCGTCCGTTCCATTTCTAGATTTATAGTGCACAAACTAAAAGTTTTCTTTTCTTTCTCTACCTCCCAGAATCCTCATGGCTGGGATCTTACCGTTTGGCGCCATGTTCATAGAACTCTTCTTCATCTTCAGTGTAAGTCTAAGCTCAACTTTTCAGTTCAAAGGAAATTCTAACCTTTAGGAAATGAAAGTGAAGGTTAGATCCCAGGCAGTGCAACATCCTCCTCAATGTGTTTGTATCACCGCCTACAGGCCATCTGGGAGAACCAGTTTTACTACCTCTTTGGCTTTCTGTTCCTGGTTTTCATCATCCTGGTGGTGTCCTGCTCTCAGATCAGCATTGTGATGGTCTATTTCCAGCTGTGTGCAGAGGTAAGGCCGCTGAGACGCAGGAGGGTTGCTATGGTTACGTGGCGTTTCGTGCCACACGGAGAACGATGATGTGCCGTGTCTGTTCCTCACCGTCAGGACTACCGGTGGTGGTGGAGAACGTTCCTGGTGTCAGGAGGCTCTGCTTTCTACGTCCTGATTTACGCCGTCTTCTACTTTGTCAATAAGGTAAAAACCAGGAGAACTCAACTCTGATCAGAGCGGAACTTAACAGTACATTATAACAGCACTTTATGTTATAATGAAAGTCTTGAATTTCAATCTTAATGGTCTTAAAATGTCTGAAGTTTGAGTTGGTGAAACCTTGTTGCAGGACGACATTAGATGGCAGAGGGTTTGTATCAGGGAAGAAGCTGGGAAGCCATCAGTCAAACTGACCTCCATTTTAGAAACTTAGCCAAGCTGAAAATATTTATATTTATGACATGTAGAGCACTGGTAAGTCTGTCACTGTTTCCCAGCCAAAACGCCTTCCCTGCTGCTAATTGGTTGGGAAACGGTGTGTAATGCTGTCAGGCCTCCTCCTCTCCAAACGGTCACATGACCTCTATCTGTTTCAGGTGATTTAAAAACTCAAAATCACTTTCTGTGTGTGTGACTTGTCTCCAGCTGGACATTGTGGAGTTCATCCCCTCCCTGCTGTACTTTGGTTACACCACCCTCATGGTGTTGTCCTTCTGGCTGCTAACGGGGACAATCGGTTTCTACGCAGCCTACATGTTCATCAGGAAAATCTACGCCGCGGTCAAGATCGACTGATTCCTCGGAGCTGCTGCTGTTCTCCTAGTTCTTGGTTTATTTTTCAGAATTTTTTTTTTTTTTTTTTTTTTTTAATACGTTTGTTTTTTTGTTTTTTTTTATTTTTATTTTTTGTCCAACAAGCACTGACTTGTGTGAAGGAACAGGGGTTTATAAATATGATGCAGCAACCCCATCTGCTGGCCACATGGTGGAATAACAGCCAAACAGCTGTGTGCAGCTTGCTGTTTTCCCCGTCCCTCCCTCCTCTCCTCCGTGTCGGGACAGAGACCTGGACGGCGGCGTCCTCTACTGGGAATGTTGCTGTCTCCTGTCGCCTCACCCTGCGCGCGCACACACGCAGCGGGCCAAAGCTTGTCAGATAAATTTCTGCACAATTTTTTTTTTCCAATGTTTCCAAGTTAAAAGTTTTTATTTTGGCCATTATTATATTTTTTTGTTGTTGTTTTTTCTTCTCTTTTAATTGTCTCCTTGGATGCCATTTTCTTGTGTTTTCTTCACACCAATCGCGTCTGACTCTTGACTGATTCTGCTGTCAGAGGGAGACTTTAAGTTTCGGTTCAGAGACTTTCTGGATCAGGGTTTTGGTGTTTGACTTGATGGGGAATTATGCTGGGCTCTTTTACATTGTAATACAAGAAAAGGATTAAATATCCCACAACTTTTTTTTTTTTTTTTTAATGGGTTTGCCGCGTCCCTGTTGGAACCAAGTTACCCACAGTCCGTCTCGGCGTACCAGTTCGTTTATTCTAAACGTTTCAGAACCTCTTCTGATTGGACGCAAATATTTGGCGCAAACAGCGACGCAGGCGGAGCGGCCGCGGGACGAACGGCACGAAGGAGGAGACCGTTTGAACGCAGAACGTACTGATGCATCTTCAACAGTGTAGCCTTAGCTGTCCCAGAGAACTATGCAGTAATGGAAGGAGTGTTGAAAGCTAATATCAAAGGACCGTATTTGTTTCAAAGGAGGAAAAGAAAATCACATTAGTCCGTGAAGTTTACATCCAAAGTTTGATCAGATCAGATCTGCATCATTAGCCGCAGCTGTAAATGTCATCTTAGCCGCTTTCACACATCAGTGCTGAACATTTTCAGGAGATCTTTGGTTCTGGAATCTTGTCTGATAAAGTATTCTGAAACCCAGCTTGTGTTACCCGGATCTCTCACTCCACAATCCTCCCTGATGGAAAGATCTTTACGCTCTGAGCATTTTTTTTCCTCTTTTTACACGATTTGCATTCCTCCATAAAGCTGCAGTGAAGTGTGTGAAAATGGCTTTCAACAGAGTGTCAGCTGTCCAATGTTCTTAAAACACACACAGTCAGCTGGTGTTACAGGTTTGCACATTTTACACATCAACTTACCTTCTCCCCTGATACTTTAGCTGAAAAACTAACTTTAAAAACGGTGACGTTAAGGGCTTCCCAAAGATGATCCGTCGTAGCAACAACATTGAGATGTGTGCAGTTTTGCTCAGTGGCTACAGGAGAAAGTTGAGCGATTCATTTAGAGTTTAAAATCTATTCCCTTCCTTCACATCTGACATGTTGTCGGTGTGAATAATACAGATTAATTTATAATTAGCACTAAAGCTATGAATTTCTTTGTGGTGAGTGACCGGTCGCTCACTCAGCGGCTGCAGCAGCTGCTGTGAATAACTGGATACGTTTTCAGACTTCCTGAAATCCCACAAAATCTTTTTTTCCGGGCTTATCGGCACCGAATCCAGCGAACGGACTGAACGTTGCGCAAGAGGGAAACTTTTCCGAGTAAAATGGAAGTAACGTGTTTCATTTATTTTGGGATTTGAATTAAATGACATATTTCTGGGAGCGTTTTCTTCTTCGCCCCTTTTACGGTGTACTGGTACTTAAATCTTCACTCAATTAAACCAAGAAAGTGGAAATGAGTCATTTCCTGATCCTTACTATAATCCCAAACCGCTACAAAGGAGCTCCCAGAGGAGAGGCGAGATGAGCCGAGATCAGCTGAAGTCCGGCTTGGTGAATTCTTACAGATTTATTTCCATTTGCTTGTGGAACCTTATTAAAACTTTCCAAATCCTCTTTTACTTCTGCCTGATTTTAAGGTGGAGCCATTCGTCTCCTGCTGCTGCGGTTCACATGCCGGGAGAGATTTTTGTTATTTTTTATTTTTATTTTTTTTTAAAACAGACTCAAGAGGCCTGGGTTCTGTGTGTGTGAACAAATGCACGGATCAGGGTTCCCAGTGTAAATAAGAGCTTTGTATTTGTTACGTTTGGCTGTTTGTGGCACTCTGTAATGATTCCTGTCATTGTTTTAGCCAAAAGCATGACGCTCTTGATGACTTTTAGAGCAATGTTTTTTTTTGTTTTGTTTTGGGTTTTTTTTTTTTTTTTAACTTTCTGTTTGTTTCTTTTACAGATTGTCTATATACGAAATGTACAATGACAATAAAGTGACGACAAGTTGAATATGAATCTGAAAGCTGGCTCCTTTTTTTTGACTTTGTGGGACGGATTCTGATACTTTCTCTACCTGGTAGGAAGTGTCCTGAAGTGTCTGAAGTGTCACTAACACATTAGTGTTTGTTCAGAGTTACTGGATTTCTCCTGAGGTTAATCTTTGGCAATATGTTGCCCTTAGGTTTTAATCAGGGCTATCAGAAGAAAAGGGGCTGAGTAGAAATGTGTAGCGTATTTTTGAAGAGATTGAATAAAAAAAAAAAATGAGCAAAACCATTGTATAATTTTTCTTCCCCTTCACAATTATGCAACACTTTATATTGGCCTGTCACATGAAAACGTTGCAATTTGTGGTTGGAATCCACCAAAATGCGGACAAGTTCAGCAGTGGAAATGTTTTCATTGACGCTGTCCATGTACCCCTCATTTAAATGTCGCAAATCATAATCTGGCTGTGCATCCAGACGGGGCGGTTCTCCGGCCAGCCGTCTTGGTTTCCAGTGATAAATCACCTCACTGCTCCGTTGCATGTGAAACTGTTCGTTTGTGTGTTCAGAGTCGAGCGTCCCGCCTGGTTCTTGTGTTGGTTTTCCTCCAGATTCTGCTGAAGAACATGCTACAAAACCAAAGCAGCTGCTATTCCTGGATTATGGCACAGATCCCATCCTGTAAGTATGCATGGGAGTCTGCTCAGCTGATGTAAGTATAGGTTTGCTGTAATTAGGCCAGTCTTGACAACTCAAGCCAGGCACAGGAAAAGTCAGGATCATGTTTTCGATGAAGCCCAACTTAAAAGGTTAAAAGTTCCTGGCCACCTGCTGGCATACTAAAAAAAAAAAAAAAACTACTAATTTGACATGCATCCAAACGTTAAGACACGGCAAAGATTTAGTCGCACCAAAAGCTACCGACTGCAGACCCGACTGCACACCGAACCGTTTTTATTCTGTCCTACCATCACAAAGGTAAAGCCAAACGCCACTGGGAGGGCGTCTCCATGACTCTTTACGCAGGACAATAAACACAGGACTGCAGGTAGGGTATGGAAACCACTGGTTTGTCTTTTAATTATTTCAACATAACACATGAGAAGTCAAAGATACACTGTACTGTACAATAAGTCAATATTTCTGCTGTTGTGTTCATCTCTTTGGATCAACCAATATACATCTGTCACTAAGAAATTGCAGCAACTGATTACATGAGATATGTTAAAAAGGAAGACTCCTGATGCGGATCCTTGAACTCTCCCTGTAGTCGATAAGCTCCATGCTATATAACATAGTGTGAGAGGATGCAAGTAGCTTGTTATTGTTCACCTTTTTTTGTTTTTTAAGTTTATTCCAAAAGGTGGCTGTAGTTGCTTGTAAAAAAATAAACACGGGCTATGTCACCTAACAAGATACACAAAGAGGATGGAATGCACGACTTACATTTTAGCTAAAAAAATATATAAATCTACACGTGGATGCTGTCTGCACCAGACGTCACCCAGGTTCGTACTAAAGCCAAAAAAAAAAAGAACAATAACAAGCTACTTGAAAAAAGAGGGGAAGAGAGAGGAGCAGGATCGCTCAAATCAAATCAGCAATTTCTCAGGTTTACAATGATGGAAACAATTCCCTTAAAAAAAAAAAAAAAAATGTCTGCACCGCACCTACCAGTAAAAAGGAAAGAGAGAGAGGATAAGTGCATCCCTAGTAGGTGCAGGCTGAGGTATTGGAGCTGCAGCCAAGCGGATGACCAGCAAAACATCTCTGTCAGAGCGCGGCGCTTCAGAAGCGTCTGTCTCGGCTTTTTCGTTCGCCATAAGCGTCGGGCCACAGATTCATCACGAAATCATGCGGCAATAATAGCAGTAGCGATAACTATATTGGCTGTGACTGCATGGGACAGGAATCGATCTTTCTTATTCCTAAAGCGGTTTTAGTTTCAACTCCTACACATTTTGTTTCCCCTTTTCCAAACTAGATTTGGACAAATTCTCAAAATCTCGTCAATAAACAAGATATCAACGTCATTATCAGATTCAAACGCACAAGTAGTGGCTCTATGATGAAGACCATAAGTGCTTCATAGCAGAGGTGGCTCTGACTTTTCCAGCCATGTTGTGGAAACGGCCAGTTGGAGCCGCAGTTTGACTGAGGCCCTTCATCCACAGAACAAATGGGAGCAAATTCTCACTGAAATAAAACCCAAACTTTACGAGATTGACCTCAGACAGTTTCTTGGAGAAACCATGGAAATTTCTGAGTGTGAAAAATCAAACATTTTGAAAGCAAAAACTCAAAAGAGATTTTGAGAGAGAAGCTTCAGAAAAAATTTCAAAAGGCAAAAATGTTTTAAGTATTTATCACGTACTCCAAAATGTCCAAGTTTTGTCTACAAAAACTATTCTGAGATGAATCTGAATATTTTGGAATTTTCTCTGACACATTTTTGATGCGTCAAACTCAGACATGTCCCGCTGTTTTCCTGGAAATTTTTTTTTTTTTCGGGAATTTGTTTTTCTCCACGGTTCAAGCTCAGAAATGTCCACATTTTTTTCAAGAAAAGCAAACCTATGACTTTAAGATCTGACTTTTTCTAGATCAATCTCAAAATGTTTTTTTTTTTGTTTGTTTGTTTTTGTTTTGGCAGAAATTTACTCCACTTTTCTTTCCCATCTACAATGGCCCTAACATCCTGACGCAGCGAAGACGTCTTGAGTTTTTGCTGCAGCAGGATCCGCGCGCTGTGATTGGCTGCGACGGCAGCTCTGTTCACCGTCGCCTCTGAGGAGCAGACATGCTGCAGCAGCTGCTGCAGCTGCTGCTGCTGTTTTCCTCAAATGCTTGGCTGCAGTTTGACTAGATACACTTTTGAGAAAGGAAAGGCGAAGCTGGTTTAGTCCAAAGCAACAACGGAACGAGGCGGAAGGGAGCGGGGAGCTCTTCTGTAGAAGGATATTAGTCAAAAAGGTTTATCAAAAATACTGTTATTCTTTTGGAGAAGAGAAATACACAAATCCTGATAAAGTTTAAACATCAAACTAATGGCACATACATATACAGGATCAATACAAAATTAAAAACATATGAACATATAAGCTGAAACTTTAAAAGAAAAAAAAAATACTCTTTTTTTTTTTTTAAAGTTGAAAGTGCTAGAATTCAGATTAGCTCACAGAAACCCAGGGAGGACAAACTTAATGCACACTGAAAGCTTTTTTTTTTCCTTCTTCTTCTTCTTCTTTCCTTTCATTTGGGGACAAAATGAGAAATTTGTTCCAAAAACATAAATGCTCGATGGGACTGCTACAAATTTGGCTTAAACCAGAAGAGTTTTTCTTTAAAAAGTCTCAAAACTCTTACAAAGACAAAAAAAAAAAGAAAAAAATCTAATTTTAATCTTCGGTTTACAATAGAAATTCTAGGGAAGGTGCCGACAGCTATTCCTATGGGATCACCAGGAAGTTTGATCAATCATAAAACATACTGATTTAATCTCATAACTTGTGTAATTTTTACATTGATATTGGAATTAAAAAAAAATAAAAATAATAAGTATAACTTCGACGACAATGTGAAGCTGCGTAGTTTTCAACCTTTAGACGCCGTCGCTCAGTCAGAATCATCCAAAGCTTTTCCAATGCACCGGGCCGTCAGCGGCCCACTGTCGGGGCTCCTTTTCCTTCGGCGTACGCAAACAAAAAAAAAAAAATAATATTTTTTTTTAAATTTTTAAATGTGAAGGTTTCTTAATAAGCTACTGTGCAAAGATGTAGTTTCTTCTCCCAAGGTTTTGGTAAGAAAATAAACAAATAAAAATGAGGTGATGTGTTGTTTTTTTTTTTTGTTTTTTTTTCTCTCGAGGTCCTGTTTCATATAAACAGAAAATAATATATCATGAAAAAAAAAAACAACAAATACATAACTATAAGTAATTCCCCCCCCCCCACCCCCACCCCCAAGTTGTGCAGTCAGTCCCTTTGCACCTTCCTGTTGCTTTGAATGTCAAAGCCCAGGCGGTTCGATGACTGCGCTCTCCTGGAGGCGCCGTGTTTTCAGACCCTTTTATTCTACAAAGCAGCTAAAAAAATAAAAATAAAATAAAATTAAAAAAAAAAAAAAAAAAAGAGGAGGAGGAGAGGAGTAATGAAGTGGTGGGGCTGATGAACACTTTGTTGGTTTGGCTCACTGTCTATGTTTCAGAAAGGAAAAAATTAAAAAAAAATTAGCTTTCAAAACGTTCTAGTGGTCTACAGTTGTCGTACATCACCAACCGTGGCTAAAGCAGCAATATGAGATTTAGCTTCAATGCTTATGTGCTATGGTTTTGGATTATGTTTCTTTTTTTGTTTGTTTGTTTGTTTTTTTTCTTTGTTAATTGTTTTTTTTTGTTTGTTTTTTTTTGTCCCAGATTGGGCTCACCTGATACATCACTAAACATGAAGAGAGTCGGTGTAAAATTGTGACAATATTTATGGATGAAATAAGACGTTCAGAAGGAGTGAGATGAACGTTCAGATTTTGTCTGTCGTTTCAGGAACGGAACCAAAAAAAAAGATACGTTTTGTTGATATAAATGCGATGAGTTCTCTATGATGTGGTCACTGTGAACAACACGCTGTGTTTCTTTTAAAAATCATTTTTACCACAACGTATTTTATCTGGAGTCTCACGAAAGCTTACTTTGAAAAATTAGACGCAGCAACTCTTTACATGCTGTCAAAAAAAAAAAAAAAAAAAAGAAAATGTTTTACACTTTAAGAAAAAGCCCAGTTTGGAAACGAAAAGCGGAAACACTTTATTTGACGGGTTGTGAATAAGACTGTCATAAACATGAGCTAGTCTTCATGAATATTTATGACTGCTGTCATAAAGCATCGTTCGGTAAATCATGACACTTTTAACACAAAGTCGACATTATTCAAAAAGTCTTGACATTAACCAAGAAATCGTGATCTGACATGAATTTGTTATGAAAGTAAAGTTGAAAAATGATGTAGCTTTATGTCATAAAAGCTAAAGTTTGCCATAATGCATCCTATAATGTTGAAAATCAAAAGATAAAACAGACAGTTAAGTGAACATTTAGACGGAATTTAAACTTACTGTCAGATTTTAAAATTTTTTTTTTATATTTTTTAGAAACATCTGAAGCCAAGGAGCCACAGTGACCACACCATAAGAGATTCACAACACACCGGACTCAATCTGAAAGGATTCCTTTAAAACTGGATTTTCAGTTAAGTTAACTTTGGACTAAGGTTTTTTTTTTTTATAGGCTCTTGGTTTAAGGTTAGAACTCCAAGGCCTGCAGTTTGAAATACTTAAAATGCCGTCCACGTGAGCATCGCTACGACACAAGCTACAGCCAGCTCAAACACCAGCTGACAACTAAACCACTAGCAGCCTCCTACAAATAATTCCCATCCAAAGTTTGGATTCTTCTTCTCCGACTCAAGTACAACAAGTAACGGTCGGATACGACAGAGAAAGAGCTTGAGGGACAAAGAAAATACTTCATCTTTTTCTTCCTCGAAAAAGAAAACAACAACAAAAAAAAATGCAAGATACAATCAAATGTAAACCTGCAAGACATTAAAAACATTGTCACTTAGTTTTAATACATCTACCTAAAATACACATTAAAAGCAATTTCGATATTTATTTTTTGAGATATTTCGTACACTGCAATAACATTCTTGAAAACATTTTTACTTATCGGCGACTGATTTCCTTTGTTCTTTTTATCCATTCACATATCTCAGGGTTCATCATTCACCTTGATGATGCATCTTTTTAAAAGACTGCCTAAAAAAATGAGTTTGGAGTATTTAAAAATAAAATAAAAAATAGAAACAGACGCGCGTATCTTAACCCTGGTGCGATCCTAACATTCCGTTTACTCCCCTTGTCCTGCGGGTCAAAAACGACCCGCCCTAACAAAAGCCCCGAAATCAAGCAAGTTAATTGAATTTTAAATCCAAAATCTATTTCGCACGATGAAACAATCTGCTATTTATCAATTCAACTCAATTTAATACCTTTTTTTTTTTTTTTTTTTTTATCACGTATTTTTGTTACACAATACAAAAAGACGATCAACAGGATTACACTTTCTTCTTTTTACCACAAACCAAGTGTTGGAGCAGTTTTCTTTTACATGGTAAAGGTTAATTATTGTAATTATATAAATGTGAAGTTATTACTTCTGATTTAATTATACTGGAGGAGGAAACAAGTCAAAAATGTGGAACTTTTTAATCACCGGTTCATTCCTTAATGTTTGTTTTAGGAAGTGAAATATAGAAATACCTCTCATAACACGACAAAACAAAATGAGGCTCGATTTTGAGAACAATTTAACGCCAGCTCTTATCTCATAATTATATGAGAACGTCTCCTGCTCAACATGAGGTATTGAACTTATAAGATGTTCTCATGTTGAACATCCTCGTCTTAACTCCCCACGTTGAACACAAGATGTTCGAGAAAATCTGAAACGTCTTGAAGATGTTCTTCGCCATGAAGACGCTCCTACCTTGAACATCTTCAGTACAAGAATTTGTTCAAAATAAGATGTTCGACTCCTGATGCTGAAGATCCCATGTAGGTCAGTATAACTCTTTTTCTGGTATTTAAATACTTTTATAATTGACTCTTATGGGTCCAAAATGACCCATAGGACGATCCTCATACTGTGGTGGTGTTCAGTTTCACTCTTTCTAATGAAATTTAGGAAAAGTCGTCAAATTTCAAGCCGGAAAAAGATCATTTAGGGTATTTTTCCCTACAGCCAGACATGGTGATGGGTCACTTTTGACCCGCAAGACGACACAAGGGTTGAGAAAAGATATGTAAGGCAGCCAAGAGAATGCGTCAACAACAACAACAAAAAAAGAAACAATAACGGAAACTTTTAAAGGTGACTCCGAGGAGGAAGAAGGAACGGGAGTCCTACGCGCCGTCACCCTCTGCAACAATCCAGAGTTTTCTCCTCCCTGTCTGCGTCATGTCTGCCAGCCCCGGCTCTGGACGCCTCACAGCTCATTTTCGTCTCAAACGCAGACCAGGAGTTTTCTACCTGTGTGCCGTCTTGTTGGTGGCATCCAAATTCAGGGACTGCGTCCTGCGAAAGTCGACCGGTCCTTCAGGTTCATCTCTGCCCGTGTCACATAGGAACAGTGGCAGAGCTAAACACAAGCTAGTAAAAATGAACCCAGCGTTTTTGTTACCTCTTTGTCTTGTTTATTAATTAAGTTACTTATTTATTTCTTTTTAAAACAACGCAATTGACAAAAGACTAACAATAGGACCGCTTTGGGCTTTTAAATTTTCCATCGCCAGATATTAAAATATTTAAAACTCTCATTTCCTGTTTCGTCCGCCATCGTTAGAACGAAAAATTTCCCGTTCGACACGCAATGCATCTTGGGATTGGGTGGGCCGCGCAGGTTTCGCTAGGCCCGTCCTTCAAATCGGGAGTCTTTGCGTTTGGACAGTCTTCGTCACATCTTTTAGATGCAATCGGTCTTTAAGTGCGGCCTTTGACGGACGCAGCCCCTGAATTTAGACACTTTCCATGCAGAGAAGCTGTCATTCCAACTTGGAAGTTGCGCAATTGAGTTTTTCGCAAACTACGAAACCGATGTGGTGAGAACTGACATCGTTTTGTTTTTTGACTCTCGCAGGGTCTGCACACATCTTAGAAATAAGAGTGCATGAATACATTTGTTCTCCTGGTTTAAGTTTTACGCAGTTTAGTAAACCGTGCATGTCGACTTCTGAGTAAGTGGAGTTCCGCAGAGCTCTTTGTAGTTTTTTTTTTCTAGCCGGCGCAAAGAGGCTTTCGTACGAAAGTACGAGGGAGGAGACGAGAAGCGAAGTGCCTTCTGTTAAACAAAAAAGTGCTTTTCTCGAGAAACTACGACGACGACAACAACAACAAAAAAAAAGTTGTGGTAAAGCTCATCATTTCTTACGTGTTTCTTCCGTGTTTTGCTCCTAAATCAGGCTAACTCTCGTGTCATTTTTGTATTATTTGAAGAGCACTTGTTTTGGAGGTTGGGGTTGTTTTGCGGGAGAAGCTACCGTTCATCTCTTTCCCCCGCTGAGCTCCCTCCTCTCCCAATTGATCGAGACGATTCAGAGTGTTAGCATGGGTGGTTCAAAACGCAACATATGAAACATCCCACCATGTTCTTACGTTTGGAGGCGTGGGGGAAGAACAATAAAGTAAAAACAAAATTTCCACTTCAAACTATATTTTTCTGGGTCACAACAAGACAGATAATCTCCACTAAAAATTATCTTTGTTTTTTTTTTTTCTTTTTTTCTTTTTATATTATTACTTTAAGTATGCAGTACCACGCCTTTAGGCCTACTGATCCTGCCCTCTATTCTACTAAAAAGGGGGAAGATAAAAGGGGAAATAAATGAAAAACAAAAAAAAACATGGGTTAATACATTGTTATATCTATAGGATAAGGGGGGGGGGGGGGGGGGAAAAGCCCAAATAAAAGCTGCTTCAATTTCTTTTCTTATATTTTCCTTTTTGCTCAAAGGGGTTTCAACTTCCTTTTAAGGCTCAATCAAAAGCTTTTGTGCGCACTTTCATTTAAGGCTTCTAAGTGTTCATTTACGCATTTACTTTGAAACTTAACTCTCCAACTTTTCCATCAGGCCTTGTTCATAGTGACCTGAAATATCCAAGCTGAGCTTGTGCTGGTGTGGAGGAGGCCACCTTGGCAGGGAAGAGGCTGCCTCTGTCATTGAAAGGCCTGGTGAAAGCGAGGCAACGTGGTGTTACTAAGGCTGGAGCTGAACACTGGTGGAAGGGGGTGCAGGGATCCAAAGCCTAGACCCCCGCTGGAGCTCTGCTGCTCCTGAGGTTGCGGTTGCAAAGAGGTAAGAGGTGCCGTGGCGACGGCGGCTGCTGCCGCTGCGACTGCAGCGGCATGGGGCTCGGCGGCGTGCAGAGATGAAGAGGAAGAGGAAGAAGTGGAGGAGGTCACAGATGAGGTGTACCCCATAACCAGTCCTCCTGTGCTCATAGGGGCACTGTAGGGAGGAAGGTTTAGGGGCAGGAAACCCAGCAGGTGGGAAAAATCCATGTTAGCAGCACACAGAGACTCAGCGATCACTGCAGGGCTCTTGGACAGGAGGGGATCCCCGCAAAGCTCATCGGCCAAGCCTGAAGTGGGCTCCAATCCGTCCTTGGGGGGTGAGGCAGCAGCATGGGGCTCTGCAGAGGGAACCGGGCCTGGTAGACCACTCTGCAGATCCATGAGGAAACTCTCCATCTCTACTTTCAAGGGCTTGTCCAGCAGGTATGAGGTAGATCCCAGCTGGTATTTGGGTGCTGGCTGGGGCTGGTGCTGCTGCTGGGGAGCCGCAGGCTGGTGGTGCGGGGGCGTTGGAGGGGAATGGTGATGATGGTGATGGTGGTGGTGGTGGTGGTGGTGGTGGGAGTGTGGATGAATAGATGCAGTGGATTCCATATGACAGCCTATGCCCATAGCTGCAGACAAGGAATTGGGCATTAGGGAAGGATGTGGAGGACCCACACCAGAATTAGACATGGCCTGGAGATGGTGAGGGTTATACATGCTCATGGGAAAGGGTGCCCCGCTGGGGAATGATTTCCCCATCATGGGGTCTTTGTTGGGCCCCATGCCGCACATCATGGGGCTGAGTTCCTCCTTCACTGAGCACGGTGGAGATCCTGTCGTCAACAGGCCCAGCATATCCGGAGGCTCTGTCTTAATCTTCAGCAGCTCCTGTGAGTGGCTCTTCTTCACATGCCGTGTCAGATGGTCTTTCCTGCCAAAGCGCTGGGCACAGTACTGGCACAGAAAGTCTTTTCGCCCTGTGTGGACCACCATGTGCCGTCTCACATCTTTCCGTGTGTAGAAACGTCTGTCACAGTGGTCGCAGGGGTGTTTTTTCTCCTTGGTGCCACCGGAAGACTTCCCCGAGTGGCTCTTGAGGTGCTCCAGGAGAACAGGTGTGCTTTCGTAACTCTGCATGCACACTTTGCAGGTTAAATCCCCCGCGGTGGCCGAGTGCATGGCCACATGGCGCTTGTATCCCAGCTTGGTATTGTAGTGCTTTCCACACTCCTCACACTTGAAGGCCTCTTTGTTGGGGTCATGGGTCTGCAGGTGGTTCTTCAGGTGGTCTTTGCGGTGGAACATTTTTTCACAGAACGAACACTGATGGGTCTTCTGCGGAGAGTGTGTGGCCATATGCCTGCAAATAATGACCCAATGCAAAGGTGATGTAGAAAACATCATAGATCTCATGTCTCACCATCACTTTATCACTTTATCACGTGTTCTGCAGATAAAGAAAACTTCTGCCTTCAGAATTTAAAAACTCAAGTCAAAATCACATTTTTTGGGACAGTTTGGGAGTTTCACCGAGAAATGGCCGAGAATGTCGATTAATCAATATCTTGATTTAACTTTGAAAACTTAATAGCTTTTTTTTTATCACTGGATAAAACAAAGCTATGTCATCTCCAAATCATATGATTCCGCTGAATTAGGTGACTTTTGCCGTTTTTTATTTAGGGTCATCAGAGTAAGAAGGCATGCAACAATTTTTAATTAACGACTACATATAAACATAAAAGTTTAAATTAAGCCTCACTGTGGTCGGTAACCAAATTATATCAAACTGCAGATGGAGGAAATGTGACTGATACCTGAAGAGTTTGTACTTGGAGCTGAAGGCCTTGGGACAGTGCGGCTGTGAGCAGTGGAAAGGCTTCTCTCCGGTGTGACTCGAAGTGTGGAGCCGGAGCTTCTCCTGTGTGACGAACAGGGCCCCGCACACCAGACACTCGTTCCCACTTGCTCTTCCTACTTTCTCTCCTTCCTCTTCCCTCTCTTTCCCCCGGTCTCGCTCTCTCTCCGTCCGTGGCAGCGGGGCGGCGCTCCCAAACAGCTTGGCGGCAGTGCGTCGTCCCTCTTCCTCCGGCGTCAGTGCGGTAATACAGTGTGAGGCATCGGCGGCAGCAGCTGCCATGGCAGCCCTAGAGTGCCGCTGCCATGAAAGTCACATGCGGTTCCCCTGCCTCGCAGGCTCAACGTTGGAAGGTGTTGGGGAGAAGCGAAAGGTGACCGGGCGTTCAACGGTTGCGTCTGGTTTATAGCTGGAATATTGAGGTCAAACAAAGTGATCAAAACGACTTGAGGTCAAGTTTGCAATCTCTGAAATGAAACCAAACTGTGAACTTCCCACCTTATATCTTCACCTTGGTTACTCCTCCTGTCGTTTGGCTTCTCTACCCCTCACCCAGTGCCAACAGCTATGGCTGGTGGTGAGTGGGAAATACTGCTCTGCATCTTTACTGTCCTGTCAGAAGAGAAAGAACACAAGCAACGCAAAGATAAGTGAATGACATTCGTCCCAGCAACACAAACTGCAATAAAACGCATCTCATCACAAACAACACATTTGAACAATGTCTAAATGGTCAATAAGACAAGTAGACTTGTAAAGTACATTCAGCAACATGACTTTCAGTGCTTTACATGATGGAAATGTCAAATCTTACACTGCAGAGGCTAAATAAAGGAAAGCAATGAAAAGCTCTTCTTTATGATGTACCAGTTGTTATGAACAACTCTAAACAAATCCTTTGATCCAAAGGAAGTTTTGCAGTTTTCTGGAAGATTATTCCAGATTAGTAGAGCATGCTGCTTCTCCATGTTTGGTTCCCCACATATGAATGAACCAGAAAAGTTTTATTGCTGCTACAGAGTGTAAGCAACTGTTAATAAATACTGATAAAACCCCATTTCTCCTCAGCCTCCGAGGTATAATGTCAGTCGTGGATCATCTGACGAGACAACTGACATTTTTCTCTGTGTGAACAAGCTGCATCTCGTTTCTGGTTATATAGAAGGAAACGGCAGATCAAATGATTGACAGCACTTTCGATAAAAATGTGTGTTGTTTCCAAGAATCCCTACAGCACAAATGTTTTCTATACCTTCTACACTCCCTATTCCCTCCCACACGCGCACACACACACACACACACACACACGCACACACACACACCCGCACAGACACACAAAACTCACGCACTGATACTATAGCAGAGAAAAGGCTGAAACAAATGAAGTTGCCTTAAAGATTCACAAGCTGATGCTTCCTGGAATGCTTGCATACTTTACTGACTTTTTTTTAATGGGCCTCAAAGATTTTCAATTTAAATAAAAGTAAAGACAAAATCTACAGGCCTAAATCAGAATCACTACAGATTTAATCTTGCCTAAGTGAGGTTAATGCACGTCCTTAACACATAAATCCGATCAATTGGTGTGGGACTGCAGTGAAATTAAACCGTCTTTGCTTAAAGTCACCATGCAACCAGAGTCCCGTTGCCCTTGCCCAGCCTGCCTGAAGAAAATCATCTGCAAGTTCAATTTTTGCAATAGGTTGCCTTTATGGCCACTAGAGGGAGTTGCACTGCAAATCTGACAGACATGAAAGCAAGTTAAAGAAACCGTTCTCCGCCTTCAGAGGAAACATTTGTTAAGATCAAGTGCAAACACTGAGTCCCATCCCTCATCATGTGTGTCTGTAGATGACAGAACAGAGCAGAAAGCATGATGTGTGTGTGTGTGTGTGTGTGGGTTTGTGTGTGTGTTTACATGTATGTACTTGTTATGAAACAGGATAAGGCTGCTGTAATTCTTGGGAAAACAGAAACACACACACAGGCACCTCCAGGCGTAACATCCTTAACTCACTGAACCGTTTTTAAGACAGAATAAATCACATTAGTTGCTGAAGGAGCAAATGATCCCCTTTCTTTGTGTCCTCTCTGCTGTCCGCTTTTCTTCCCCTTCAGTAACCTGCTTGAGCCATCCTGTTAGCTGAGTCCCACATGGAGAGGACACAACGCTGGTCCCCAATGTCAGCCGCTCTACCAATCGCGTGTAGAATCAAAAATTTGACATCTTCTCCTGTGTGAAAGGTTATTGGGTTCTGGAAGACAGCAAATATTCTGGAATATAAAATACTTCTAATGTTTTCCAACCACACTTTATGGCCTGAACGCAAACGCTTAATCGCTGTCTGTGTCACTTTCCTTCACACCTGTGCTGAATGCCTTACGCATGTGCGTCGATGAGTCCATGTAACGTGTATATGCATGCATGCGTATTTACAGCAGCGGTTGAGAGGAGGTTGCAGCAGTCGAGCGGAGTGGTGGTCATCACCCAGCAGGGAGGCTGCATAGGGATGACACCCGTCCCATTGAAGGCCCTCAGGGAGCCCTGCTCTATTGTAGAGCGAGCTGCCCACATCACACATTCCTGACCTGTACCATGTCGCGTCGTCCTCTCTCTCTTCACACATTACGTACAGTGCATTCTACCTGCAGGAGTGCACAAAAAATACTGATTGGTTGTTTTTGGTCGGGAGCGTCTCTGGGCTAGCAGCTCAGAGACGAGGTGGAGAAATGGATCTTTTCTCAGATTATGTCTCTTGCTATATACATTTGTTTTATACAAGTTACATACTGCATCTTTTGTCATGTGCATAGACATGTATTTTTACTACAATGCTCTTTCGTGTGAACTGTTTTTAGATCACACTAAAGACTGTTTTTAAAATTTTTTTCTTTCTTTCTTTTTCGGAAAGCAGCAACGTAATGAGAGCGAATCGTGCAGGTCACTTCGCTTTGTCCTTTGCGGCTCTAGTCATTTTGTGGCCAGCGCTTTCAGGTTTACATAAATTTGGACGTTTACCCACTTCGACAAGCAATGGCTTCTATACTGTAATTATTGTCTACTGTAAATAAATCTGGTGTTATACTATAATTAATTTCTTCTGAAGATATTACTTCAGAAGAGTAATATCTATCAGCATGAGATCATTGAGTCTTTCTGAGGAAATTATTTTCCAAATTTAATGAGGAAATCAGCCCAAATAAATGGAAAGCAGTGTGTAATTCAAGCTTTTCTGATGACAACTGAAATTATGTGCGAGATTTCAGTATTTCTAAAACAGAACCTTCCAATAATTCTTAAAAACATTTGTGTACAAAGAAAAACATTGTGAAAAGCAATCGATAAAATACATCGATATGGACAGGAGGCAGAGGGGGAGAAAATGGAAACATGAAGGTACGAACTGGGGGCGCAAATTTGCAAATAAGCAAATTGATTCTGAGCAGCGACACCAAGGCTCATGCTACTAACACAAATACTGATGTGAAATGTAGAGTTTAGTCTGTAAGCCTGTAACTTGACTTCTCAATAAGGGCCACATTATGCATCAACATTGCAACATTAATGAGTGAATCTGTTACTCGTGTAAAAATGTGCTTATTTCTACTTATACACACTTTCCATGAAATACGATGTGAATGCTCCATGCAGTAGCTACCGACACCTGGCACAGGTAACAATATCCATGGTGATAGCAATAATTCAGAATTTATTTACTGCAGTCAAAGTTAACATTGTGGAGGGCAGGTTGCTGTTTTATACAGCTTATTCCTTTAATCAACATTATCAGAATAGACGTACAGAGATCAAAATGTGTCGAAAGAAACATTTACAAAAAAAAAAAAAAAAAAACTTTTCTAGCGTTCAAGTTAACTATTTAGCGGCAATGATTTTCAAGCAGCTGATAAAAATAAAAATCAGATTTGTTTTCAGATATATTTTGGAATAAATCAGTTTAGCAATCGTAGTTACTCTCATGACTGTTTAGGGAGCTTAACTGCCCATGTAAAAAGAAATACTTGATTCACTGTCAGTTCGGACTCTTTGATAAAGCAGCCACATATATTTAATTAAAAAAAGGACTCGGTGACTAATGATGCCTTATAACTCCGTTTTTCCATTAGTAAGTTATTTCGTCTGGTTTGTAAGGGCGAACTCTGTGACAAATGTTTGCACCTACAGGTCACGCAGGCCTTTAGGCTTCCAGCAGCATGAACAGCACCCGTGACGAACCAGCAAAAGAGTTAACGTAGTGTCACACAGCAACAAAAACATTGCTGCAGGATGGAAAACCAAAATGGCAGACGCCTCTACAACAAACACAGAACAGCACATTCACAAGGAGGAGCCTCTGCTTACTTTCCCTAATCAAAAATGTTGAAAGCAGAATTGAACCGCCACTTTCCAACCGCCTGGGTGTCTTTGGTTTCTGTCCTGGATGAAAGAGCTTCCACATTCCTTTCCTGCGGGGTCAGAGGTCAGCCTCTGCGCTGCCTGCCAGCCCGCCTGCCACGGCTCCCGCATGCTGAGTGACTGGTGTTAACCCCTTCGCTCCCGCACGGAACGGTTCGACTTTTCTGTGTTAGCGGTGGCATGGCCTCTGCAGAACCGCGCTCTGTAAATCAGGGTAAAGTCACTGCATGAGCTCCCTGACTGAACTATATGAACATGCTAAATATAGAAAGTGAGTTCAGCGTCCGGAGCTTAGGTGACAACAGGCGCACTAGTGAGGAGAGAAGGAGTGGGGGGTGGGTGAAGTGCAGCGCTGCAAAAACATTTCAGCGAAAATATAGGAAATGATTAGAGGTGAACGAGGAAAGGCTCTGCAGAGCTTGAAAAACACCAGTTTTACAAGGCGGGTCATAAAAGTCAGGAAAACCCAAAATTTCTAATTATGACATTTGTTTTTAGCTCCCTATGCTGTAAAACAAGCCGGTTGGTCATTTTAAATTAAGTCACTTCCTAAAGTCTCCAGGTTGCACAGATTTGCATCATCAACACTGTTTTCAGTTTTCTAAATGTTTCCTGCTAATTACTCAGTAGCTGAAATACTGACCACTAAAAGTGATTCATTCAGAAACTTTGTCCATTTTATTTGCTAAAATTGGCTGAAGTGTTAAGGTTATCTATAGAGCTGTCAGTAGCATTCAGTAGGAAGCTGACAAACATTGAATTATCAGATTCAGTTTAAGTTTTATATAAGAATGAGCTAAGATGCTAATTTTAGCCAAAACCCCTTTTAACATAAGGTTTTTCACTCGCATGTTTAACCACCAATAATCTAAATCACATGCTGTATTAAAATATAAGCAAAAATGAACAACAATGCTAAGGTCAGCATAAATGGTACTTGGATGTAAACAGCAAAAAATAAAAAAACAAGCAATTAAATCTCATTATTTTCTAAATTTATTTCACATTTATTCTACATTTGCAGTTATTTTGACACATTTTTCTGCTTTTTAACTGTGAGCTAGATCAATTTAGATGTCAACTATTGCCACAATACTTGTTTTTTTCTTGAGCTCCTTAAGAAATAAACGTGTGAAACGATGTTTTTTTTCATGACTGGTGACAGTTAAATGCTTTTTTTTCACGTGTCCTTATTTATTCCAAGTTCATTCACGCTTCAAGAGATGGAGAAAAATAATCCGCCGCGGCAGAGAGTTTTCTGAAGGAAATAAGAGTTGATCATCACACCCTGGCAAGGACTAACTTTAGAAATTCAAGAGATGGCCCGGGAAGCAGCAGAGTACGACGGAGGGTGTGGAACAGAGCGGCGCGTCAAGAGAGGGATAAAGCAATGCCGAAAAAAAAAAAAGCGAGGGAAAAGCAGAGTCCTTTGCAGTTGTGGAGTCAGGGTGTTTGCGCCAGTCAAGTGACTCTAGAGAGAGAGAAAGAGACGAGGACAGCGAGGGGGTGGGGGCAGCAGGTCACGCTTAACTGACCACATTGACCTGGATGAGAAGCAAGGAAGTTTACGGTTAGTGAGGGCAGCGGGGCCACCATCAGCTCACTCAGGGAAAAAAAAAAAGTTACAATTCACATTCCAAGAGGTTTTTTTTTTTTTTTTTATAGCAGAAAAGGTTGTGTATTTTGAATCTTGTCAGTATGAAGTGCTATTCGAAGAACAAAGAAGATGAACAGGAAGATCGCATTCGGGCTGAAATGTCCTGAACATAACAAAGTAGACGAGTGAAAGACAACTTCTGTTTATTCCTACTAACAGGTAATTCACACCAGAGAAAATGACACGAGCAGGAAGAAGAAAACAGGAGAACAGATTCTGCCAGATGACACAGAGCGTCCATCAAAGAACTGGGTCAACAGAAAATCACACTAAACACGGAAAAAGGCATGATTATTTCATGTAAACATAATGAGATCCACATTTCAGATTGGATTATTTATTCCCAATGTCTCTGTTATATATTGTGACAACAACAACGGCAAAAAAAAAAAAAAACAAACTAAAAAACCCACAAAATTTATATAAATCTAGAACTACATTTAGTTGCATCCTTACAATTCCAGATATTGCTTTTAAAATAAAACCATTAAACAGGGCTTATTATTTAAAGGTGTGGTACACCAATAATCTAACGTAATCCAACTGTGTGCCATTGACTGTATAATTGCGCAAGTTGACATTTCAAAAGAAAATGTTCTTAATGGGAACACGGTAATATCAAAACGTTCTATTTCGTGATTAACAGTTTTCACACTACGCTTTTATAGCTTGCAAAACTGCAAGCTACAAACAAGCATCAAACAAGTCACATGATCAACAACCGGATGTTACTGCTGGTCCAAAACACAAACAAGAAGAAGACAGGATGATGGCGCTGAATTTTTTTTCGAATGACTTACGGCGTGAACAGTTTTAATTTATTGTCTTATTTAATGGAGACGCCAACAATGCGAAAGTTGTGTTTTTTCAACATCAGCAGAAGATTGACAAAGATTTGCGCAAATTTGTAACGGAAACACAGCTGGTGAGTGGATGTGTTTTCAGCCACTCAGGGGAGAAGCGATTAAATGTGAGAGGATGATAAATCGCTCAATGGACCTCTGAATGTATCCTCATCCCTTCTGAGATGATGGTTACTTCCCTGGCTTCAAGCGCAGATTTTAAGTCTTGAAGTTTGTACTTTGCTTCTGTCTCCCCAAACTGTCAATCACTATTCCTGTGGACACGAACTCAGCGAGATGCTGAACTTATTGGTCAATGATACTCCTGACATCGACAGCAGAACACCACAAAGCCCTCCTATAAAAACCCTTCAAAGAAAATACAATGAACAGCGGGAAATTACAGAAACGGTTTCCTATCTCACCGCTCAGAGCTTTGCAAAAATTAATACAGACGTTTATGTAGGTGAGTGAATATATGATGAACTACAATAACATGAACCACGCGGAAGATGAACGCAGCCTCAGTGCCGCCCAAACCCACCGTGCGTTTCAGCAAAGTCACCCCCTTTTCTCACTCTCCATCCTTCCTCTGCTCGGTTTCATTTCCTCTCCTGACCGAGGGACACGTATGGGGGAGGAGTGGCTTCGGATGGTGTAGGGACGGCAAGAGGAAGAGTCTCTGCCATGCCAAACGCTCACCCGTCCCGGCAGTAACCACAGGCCACATCGGGGCTGGGATGTGGCCATAAACCCAGAAGCACGGGCCCGGTGTCCTGGCTAAAAATAGCTGCGGTTGGGATGGAGGAGGTGCAAGGCTCAACTGCCAACAAGAAACACCTTCACTGCAGCACCAGCGGTGGGAAAAGAAAGCTGACTTTCCTTTAACTGTCACTTAGTTTTCACAGGGGTTGGACCTTGATCATTCTTTAAAAGATTAGGAATGTAGTCTTCATTTGGTGGAGATTTGTTACAGGCGGTAAGACGTTCTGAACTGGTCAGGAACTGTAAGCTTCACATGTACAAATGTGCCTGAGTCGTGCTGCTCATCACTAAGAGGTTTCTTTTGTTCAAAAAAATGTAGATAGAACTTTTTAAAGAATTAAAAAGTTGCAGAAGAACTTGTTTCAGAAGATGAACAGGTTCATTCTCACAATTCTTTTTCTGTATTTGTGAGCTGCTGTAACCATTTCTCATTCGCTGAATTGATGAATTAGTCTTTCACTCGATGATCACAGCCGATGTAAAACAACACTCTGCGTCCCTGAACAGGTCCAGTACTTTCTTCTTCCTGCTTCCTTCTACTTTCTTCTTTAACCTTGTAAATCTCCAGCTCTAGCGAGGTTATCTTGGACAAATCAAAGAACAACTCCTGTTAGGAGCTGAAGGTGGTGATGAGGAGGCATTAATTAATGTGAGCATTGTTTTAGAATCAAGTGATTTCAGGAATATAAGTTATCAAAAGGGATATTTTTGGAAAAAATAAAAGGTATTTTCTTTTCTGTTTGCACCTATAAACAGACAATTAAATTTTACATTTTTAAAACCTTTGTGGTGTGCACATGTAGATAAATAAATATAATGATATAGCGAGACCCAATTTGTGCAAATCCTTTTTTCCACTAATCTCCTTCACTTTGTCTTGACTGTCGGTGGACAAAAAGTCTAAGCTTGAAGACAAACATGGAGTCAGAGAAGCGCAGAGACACAGTATTTGCTCTTTTCTGCTGATTTTGCCATGGTTGCCATTTAAAACTGCAAATAAAATGTGACGGCCATGTTGCGCGATTAAACCCTTTTTCGCCGAGGTGAAAACATTACCAGTAATTACTTATAAAACGCTGACACTTAAAACGCCACAAAAATCATTTGTTCACTGAATGAATCAGTTTGACGGGGATATTGGCATAACTCTGATTGTGGAAAACCTGGCTGGTTGTTTGCTGTTTAATTACTTGTTTTCATTGAAACCTCTTAAGAACCAGTCAGGCCACCAGCCTAAAACACACGTTTCACTGACATTTCTTGTTAAAATTCAACTAATATTTGTATGTGTGTGTGTGTGTGTGTGTGTGGGTGTGTGTGTGTGTGTGTGCGTGTGCGTGTGCATGTGCGTGTGCGTGTTTGTTTGTGAGAGTCGGTGTTTTATTAGTGTTGGGTTGGGGTTAGCCGGGTCGTTTAAGTCGACACCAAGCCCACCCTGCTTATCTGATGCTGGTAATGTTTCTGTTAGTGAGACCGCAGATCACACAGTTAGACATGTACACACGCATACACACGCACACACACACACACACACACACACTGGAAGAAGACTCCACGCACACCCAGTTTTACCAACTTAAAACAGACAGAGGAAGCCACGTCTGGCTTACAGCAAAACTCTGCATGAGAGCATATCTGGGTGTTTACGTCTGCCTCAAAGACACGTCTGATCAAAAGAGATTTTAGGTGGTTCTTGTCAGTTTCTTGAGTATCTGCCTGATTTAAAGACATAATATTTTATCACAAAACGATGAGGAGCAGGAGATTATAGCCAATTTATTTACCTACACCACAAGTGTTCAAACTTTTGACACGTGGACAAACATAGTACAATGAGCCGATGGAGGAATGGGACAAATCTTGCTAAACTGAACATAACCAAGCCTCATTTTAATTATAAAATAAATGAGTAGATTGACATAAACTATGGCGTATCATACATGTTCATATTCTAACAGCAGGAATGTAGTGACACCTGGAACTCACAAGGTGAGATGAAACGCAATACCCAAGAACAAGACGAGATATTAATATTGATAATTATATTATTCATTTAAAACAACAATAATTCATACTACTTTGGAGAAAACTTTAAAGATCAAATGTGTGCTTCAAGGTCTTTATTGTGCATTTGTGATAGTGTGATAGTGATGT
This sequence comes from Poeciliopsis turrubarensis, assembly GCA_010277015.1. Lineage (NCBI taxonomy): Eukaryota > Metazoa > Chordata > Actinopteri > Cyprinodontiformes > Poeciliidae > Poeciliopsis > Poeciliopsis turrubarensis. Next base: position 1,037,215 of record VMRN01000117.1, read on the forward strand.
ACGGAGAAAATCTGCAAATAGCTGACTGTATGAGTAATTTGGAGTTAACTACATCAGAAAAAATCTTTTTAACACCAAAAATTATTGCTCATTTGTTCATGTGGTTGTTAGCATGATAGCTACGATAAATTTTCCAAAACGTTCATCCCGCAATTCAAAGCCGAATAGGACAAAAAAAAAACATTTTCTCATTTGGGCAAGAACTTGGAAAAAATAAAAATCGGCTCCTGTGTACTGTTTCAATTTAGTTGATTGATAAAAATCAGGCTTTTCATCTTAAAAGCATACCTAATCAAGACAGGAGAAATGTTATCGCTCTTTATTAATCTTTAGTTTTATTTTTCTGCATGTCACATCGGAGGAATCTGCCTGTTCTTGTTAAAACCTCCATCGTTAATTCCTAGTCCGAATCGTTCATCTCTCTCTCTCTCTCTGCCTCCTGCTGCGGTTACTGCAGAAGACACACTTTTGGGAGGCACCAACCCAGAATAAGCTGCACATGTGTGCGTTATAAAAAAAAAAAAAAAAAAAGCCAAAATTGAGTCACATCTCCCGTCAACACAAAACCACATCACACTCCAAGTGTCATGTTGACAAAGATCCACAGCATCATGATCCCAAGCGCGACAGAAAGGCCTATGATCTGCTTCAGCCTCTGCTGTCACACATCTGGATAACACGTTTTAACAATGACTGAGCTGGGAAGAGACCAATTAGAAAATTAACTGGCTCCACAAACAAGAACAGATTTCCACTCTCTCTTTGGAGCTAATCCAGTAAGAAAACATTGGGTTTGGTTGTAATCAAATAAAATCGGCAACAATCTGGATTGGCCATTTCCTGAAAAATGACGCCCAGGTCTACATGTCAAAGTGGCCCTCCTCAACACGGCTGCACCTCATTGGTTGAATCTATCATGGTGCTGGAATCAGGTAACTGACTCGCTCTTTGGTGAGCTAGCAATCTGTTGAGCAACATGCACAGCAGCAGTTCCAGGTTGCCTCCAACATATTCGGGTGGATGCCACTCGTCAGAGACGCGTAGTGGAGGCGGCTTCAATGTGGACTCAAAGACAGCGAGTACTGGACACGTTTATTTTCATGACCACCGACACTTGGCCGGTGACACAGTTTTGTTTGAAACTTAATTCATTTTGTTTATTGTTTCTGGTTGTTGTGTTTTATTTTGGACATTTAAATCATCTTCCAGTTCCAATGTTAAGTTGCTTCTTCTCTGAGTGGGCAAACTTGAATTATTCAATATATTACTTGGGGGGGGGGGACATGGTTTATCGCTGTAATTTCTTGGGCAATTTATCTCCCAGTGAAATTTGTTGTTGGGACAACAATTTTTGGGGGGATTTTATTTTTAAAAAAATGTAATTTGTTTACGTACAACAGTACAAGATGAAATTCTGGATGAAAGAGGAAAGATCGTGTCACTAGTTTAGCAGTATTTTGTGTATTGAAAGCAAAAAAAAAAACAAAAAAACAAATAGACAATTGTTAACAACTGATATGCAATGCTTATATTGTGGTACATTTCTAAGTCATATTGCTCAGCCCTAAACTCTAGTAAAACATTTATTCACAGACAACTCACATCAATCTATATATTTAATCACTTTACATCTCCTGTATCATAGGAACTGCCCCGCCCCACTCCGCCTACCCAATCATTTAACTTTCAAACAAATCAATCCATAAACCACTAAAATATGTAGAAATACGAGCGTGACACTGTCAATCAAACATTCACAGCACTGCAGATCTTGCGTCATCAGCAATGCGCATATGAACCAATCGTCAAAGTTCATCAGAGGCTTTGGTTTTAGATTTTCAGCTAACTAGGTTGAAGTTATGAGCATTTTTAAAATCTATTTAATAGTATGCAAACTTATTCATATTCATTTTTAATCCATAATAAGATGCCAATGAATGCTATCGCTTCCTTAAAGTTTTTGTGCCAGGACCAACAACAGATTATGCTTCTGACATCTGACATCAAAGCGCAGATCAAACAATTTCTATTGGTTGGACCTTTAAAAAAAAAAAAAAGAATACAGGGTTTCTTTTGCAGAGCGACAAACAGCATGACAGAGATGCCTGTACAGCACGTTTGTCTTTAGGATGGAGAAAGAATGGATGTGTGCAGGAGAGGGTCTGGGGGAAGCCCTTCTGGCAGGGAGTCCTGGCCGTGACACGGAGCTCCGCAGCAGCTGGAGATGTGGGCACGGTGCCAGCGGGCGTAACGCCAGTCGCCCTCAACCTCACTCCAACTCTCTCTTTTCTTGCTCCATCATGTTTAAAGAGCACGGCTCCGACAGACACAACAAATATGCACGCTTTAAAAGCCGCTGGCCTCCTCACTCGTGTGCTGAAACAAGTGGGGAACGTATATCGGATTACTCACCGAAGTCAGAAGACCTCGCAGAAAGTCTCTGACTGGAAAAAACGGACTACAACTCAACGAGAACGATTGTGTGCCAGATGTATATTCTTTGTGATGTGCTCTCGCGGCGTCTGGCTGAAGTGCCTTTTGAAGACGGGCCAGGACGCGCTACCTGGTGATGCGAAGTTGTAGATATGAACATGTGTCAGAACTTGTAAGTCAATCCGTCTGACTCCGTTTTAACACAAAAAAAGCACATGTTTGGACTTAGACTCAAACAAGGTGCTTTCCCAGAAGTACGAAACGCCACACACCGTTTCCACCTTCACACTGCGTTCAGAAACACCAAGCAATGAATAAAAATGAAAGAAAGAATGAAAAATCACAGTTGAACGGAATATTAAACAGGGACGTAAGTCTACAGGCGATGTATGCATGGGAACGCTGATGCCCAAACTGCACACCGACACATGCAGCCGGGGGACTGAGCCGGTGCATCCACTCAACAGGACGTGTTCACTTTTGTTTCCCCGCGCTGCCGCTGGCTCTCTCCCGATTCAGATGGGGTCAGCAACAAACAATCTCTAAGTTTGGCAACGTCAGCTCAGCTTAAAACAACAGGCATTGTTTCCTGGGCTTTTGCTCACAGAAATCTACAGGTTTCAATGGACCTGTCGCCATTTTCAGGGGGGGGGGTTTCCGCCCCATCCCTACTGCTCATATTCCTCTATTTGTTTCTTGTTTTAACTAATTCAAACAAGTGACTGATCTCCTGAAATATGGCTGGTGAAAGGACAAAAGTTCATCAGGATGATGGGAAAGTATGAAGTGTATGAGGGTGTTGGTGGCTATAATGTAGACTTGTAAAAATGATATTCTTCCATAAACAGGACTCTGAAAATGGGAAGAGGGTGGTTTGCATTCCTCGAATTTCTTTTTAGAAACCTGATCATGTTCAGTAAATTAGAGGCTGCAGAGACTTTTAGGCAGATGACAGCGAGTGGGAAGAGAGAAAAAAAAAATAAAACGTGAAAAATAAAGGAGCAAAAAAGGTGGGGGAAAACAGACACAGACAGATACTCCCATTATTCAGTACAACCACGATGGCAGTTTATATGAGATGTATGTGATTGGGACTTGTTGGAAGACCCTGAATTTTAAAGTTTCATCTGAAATATCCATAATCCAGTCATTTAGAGCAGAACAACATCTGGCATCCTTTGCAACCGACAAAAAAAATTATTTTACAGCTCATCAAATCCTCATCAAACTTAATTTCTACTCATTTTTTCTCATTGCAAAATTAAGTAATGCATTAAAAATGGTTCAAAACCAATTGGAGGCATTCAGGTTAATGCAAATGTACTTCTGGTTCGGTTTTGTTCTCTGCAGATTTTCATTCAAAGAAAATAAAGCGCCAATAAAATTATAACCTGAATATTCAGAATGAAGATTTAATTGTAATAAAAGTTTAAGAGCAAAATAAGAGACATTCAAACCAATATGATGAGGTGTGGGAAATGGGTTCACACTGGCAGGAACTGCTCAACTCCAAAGCATTGGTCATAAAACGTTTGCCTAACACACAAGCTGATGCTAAGCTCTCAAAACTACAACTTTCTAGCACAGATTTGTACAATTCATATGTTCAATAACGCCCTTAGATATTGTATTTGTGTTTATATCTTGTTTTCCACTCCCGGGTTTAGTTTGTTCTTGCATGTTTCTTGTTCGAAATGAAGTTTTTTGGGGGGGCAGAAAGAGACGGAGCGTGAGGAGAAGAAGCAGAATCGCTGCGTTGACCGTCTTCATCCGCTTCACCGTAAGAGAATGAATGTAAACGTCTAACTACTTTAAGAATGGTTGACAGTTAACGACCAAAAATTAAAAACAGATGTCAAAACTTCATTCAAATGAAAGTTTAGAAAACAGCACTTTAGAGTTGATCTGTAAATGTGAATTTACGAAGCTGAAGGGTCACAATAAAATGTTGGTTGGGTCTGAAGCGCTGATCATGAACAGCTCCCCTATCACACAATTCAAAATGTATTTCGAGGACTAAAACCCATATAATTCTGACATTTTAATCATGTGTTCTTAGATATTGTATTTATGTTTATATCTTGTTCTTTATTGTCCTAAGTTTTATTTTGTTCCTGTCTGTTTCTTGTTTTAAATAAAGCTATTGGTAAAAAAAAAAAAAAGAAAAGAAAAGAAAAGAAAAGAAAGGCAGAAAACACGCATCAGAGGAAACAGAACTGCTGCATAAACAGTCTTCACCAAAATAAGAGCATAATAAACATCTAAAAATTTGGAATAATCAACAACCAAATTTCAACTAAGTTAAAAAAGGCCAAGTAAATTAGCACTTCCGAACTTATCAAGGGGAAGCCAAGAGCACCAATGTTTTCAAAGTTAGCAAATGTGCTGAACAAAGAATCAGTGCCATACGCCTCTTTGTTTTTGAATAATAAAGGCAGCCACATAAGATTCCTTCTCTTCAACTTGGGCAGGCATCATATCTCTATTGAAATACCAAGTAGGTCTGAATCCACAAGTGAGAGTTGTGTTTCAGTTTGTTTCTCCTAGAAAACATTTTTGCCATGACTAATACATAAACAATGTGTAAAATGTAACACACTGCTCTGATATTCCCCTTACTACATTGAGGCAAACACCAGGTAACTACACAAACTAAACCTGGGCGTATGATGGAGCACTTAGCTGTGGATAAACCTCACCAGGATCAAGCTCCGAGGAAGGCGGAGGACGGTTCCTGCTGCAAAACGGCGCGTATAATCACCTGTCTGATCACGGACATAATGTCCTACGGCAGTGGTTCCCAAAGTGTGGGGCGCGCCCTCTGAGAGGGTGCAGCGCCATCGCAGAAGGGGTCAACAAAAAAAAAAATAATTCAAAAAACAGTTACACTAAAGTGTTTCACTGTAAAGATGGTTTGTAGTGTGTTTAGTTGCAACCTGAAGTGCGAAATAAACTTCAGTGGAGTTTGAAAACAAAATATGTGTGCAGGTTTAGGTCTGGTTGAACGATGTGTGTGCCCAGTTGGGGGGAGGGGGGGAGGAAATATTGACCAGAAAATCTTTGGGAACCACTGTCCTACAGTAAGAGGAGCGATGCACAGATTAAACAGCGGAGAAAAGCAAAGCGGCGACGCTGCTGGTGTTGCAGCATTTCAAATAGAGCAGCTCTCACCTGCGAGGCAACACAAATCTGAACATACTTACAGAGAGTAAAACTAAAATTTAAACAAGGCTGAATTGACTATCTGGTTGTTTTAGTTTCATATGTATCTTACTACTGCACAGTAATATGGTTAAGCATGGCTTTTAAATGACTTCCATAAATAAGTTGGACTAGTTATTTATTTCCACATGTTAAAACAACACTTTCCATTTTCTTTCTTCCAACCCCCAGTGATAAAAACACACTCAACTGAATGAATGGGATGTGCCAGAGGGGGGTCTTCCACCTCACTACCTCTTGCTTTAAAATCTGTATGTGTGTATGGGAAGTGTATTTGGGGCGGCGGAGGGGAGGAGGGTCTGCACTGTCCCTCTCTCTGTAAGGTTTAGGTTTCAGTCAGAGAGTTAAATGGTTACCAGATTGTCCTGCATGCGTGTTGCTGCTGCATACTGCAGTCGAACACAGGACAAAAAAAAAAAAAAAGGGAATTTGCAATTTGGTAAATACTATTAATATAGAATGGTGCTGAATTTTATTTGGCCTGAAAAGAGAAGAAATTTAAACAAGGCTGAATTGACTATCTGGTTTTGTAATTTAACGCCTCTGTCGCTTTCTGACACTCCACCTTCAGGAAGTCACCACCACATGGCTCCTCTAGTAACCCTTTAACAATGTTTTTACAGGCATTGCACTGAGAGAAGCTCATATTTTGAGCTCAGCAGATGGACAGTTCCACCAGGTATTTGCTAATTGCTGCTGGATAGTCTGTAGGAGCTGAATGGGGGAAGTCGTTGGGGAGAAGCTGCTCTGTGAGGCATAAGTTCAGAAGCCTAAAAAAACTGCAGCTCTGAGGAGGAGCTGTGTCTGGAAGGTGGAGCTAGGTCCACCTTTCTAATTTCTTGACATTAGTTAATGCACTCGGTCCTAAGTGTAGAGATACACCACTCAGTCAAAAACAACCAATCAGACCAGGAGGAGCGTCTGAGCGCTGTCAATCACGTCCGCCCCACCACAACGTAGCCTGCCACGAATGCTAGGGCTAGTTAGCATGGCCGCCGATGACACTGGATAAACGGTTTTCCAGTAACAGGAAGGTGTTTCCCTGCCATTAGCACAAGACCCTCCTCCTGGCTCTGATTGATTAATTTGGAGAGGGAGCAGTGGACTTTAGCAAACAACTGTAGCACCGGGAAGGAGGTGCTCGATATATTTTCACCAACTATCTCTCAGTCATACCACGCTGTCTAGACACGATGACAGATCGTGGGAAAAACATATTTTTGTATCAGTTACAAACTGCGGCTGCAAATACAAACATGCTACAAACATTTTACACTTTTCTGTTTTGAAATTACAAAGCCAGAACACGCAGGAGTTAAACAAGCAAATGAGTTTTGCGTCATTTCTTTGAGAAAAACAAAACAGCTGACTGAATCGTTTACAAGCTTAGGAATTTCACATTTTGTTTTTTGTTGGCTTTTTTTTTTTGCCACCCGTTGTATAACACAGGCACAAACAGAGATTGCTACTTCTGAGAGTCACTCACTGGCCAAATGAGCCCATCCAACCAAACTGGCACATAAAGAGAAGGCGATGGCGAGAAGGGATTGGCTAGCCCGCACTGGGGCGGGGGGGGGGGGGGGGGGGGGCGCAGCACGGGGGGGGGGGGGGGGGGGGGGGAGGGAGCACGGGGGGGGCAAGGAAGGCAGCGTCACGTGATCGGGTCCAGCAGAGAGCGTTATAATAGGCCCCCTCTCGGAGCGGAGAGGCAGAGGCTGGATGTGAACCAAAATCCCTCTACCACACACAGGCTGGCCATTGTTGGCTATTCACTGGACTCCATCTCGGGGCACTTTATCATTCAATTAGGACAGCTTTCACACCGCACACCACAGAAAAGAGGCCTTCAATCAAACTGAAAACTTCACACTGGCCCTGGAGGGGATGCAGAGAGGGGGACTCGCAGTTGTCACCCCACTTTCATTTTTCCAACTTGTTGTTGCCGTTCACATAGAGAGAGAGAGAGAGAGAGAGAGAGAGAGAGAGAGAGGGACGAGGGAGAAGGGTGGAGAGTAGATGGAGATATGCGAGGAGAGAGGAGGAGAGCGGAGGAAGGGTCGTTTCATGTTTGGTACCACGTGTGTGTTTATGAAGCTGGTGGAATGCACCGGAGTGGGTGAGGGGTTAAATTTGGTACGTGGTCATGGATGAGGGGGGGAGGGAGGAAGAGAGAGAGGGAGAGAGAAAGAGAGAGAGAGTGAAAGAGGGGAGGGGGTTTCAAAGCTCAGACAGGAGAATGACACAGAGAATTGTAGCTGAAGAAAATAATGAGAAGGAGAAGTATGCTTCGGGAAAAAAAAAAAAAAAAAATAGGAACGTGGAGAGAAGAGATGGCGCTCATGGCAGATGAAAGCAGCGTGAAGAGCGAGAGCCGCCAGGGGCCAAAAATAGATGAAGTTAGCTGATAAACATGAAAGGCACAGAGGAGGGGAGCAGCTCCCCGATAGGTGATAAAGGTTAGAAGATAAAAACAGAAAGTTTTTGTCTGACAATAGAGTTTGTGCTCGGACGTCACAATAACGTTCTGCATGTTAACTTTAATAGGTCTTATGTTTCGCTTTTATTAGCTTACATTACGCCTATCACAATAAACAATTAATCTATAAGAGCTCAGTAATTTTGATTCTGATGATTCGTATTTTCGTACGGCAATTTTGTTTACAGGGACGCCACAGCTAATTTTCTTTATGGTTTCGTTGTGTGTGTGTTTCTTTATTTCAGTTTGACTTATTGTTTTTTAACCCTAGTGGCCAACCATCACCGAGCCGTGTTTAAAAATCCTTCTCCAAGCATCCCTTGTTCTATCTTAGTGATTATAACAATAGTGCTCAGAGCTCGACACAGAATCCGACGTGTAAAAGTGACGTTTGATCCGCTTGCACATGAGTCTTGTTTCTCTACACCAGCTCCTTGGCAAATTGTTTTACAAGCCCGTAAAATCCACCTTTCCATTTGTTTTCACCGTAATTGGTGGATTGAGGAGTCCGTCAAAAAAACTGAGCCAGTAAGTGTATAGAACTGGTTCTTTGGATGTGAGAATTGTGCCCGGATCTTTTCTTTTTAAAAGATTATTGCACACAACCCTGTGCTGAAAGTTTTGATGCAGGCTTTCTACAACAGAAAGGATTTTTTCGAAGGCGTTTTTCATAGCTTTACATTGTGAAAAACTGAATGTGTCCATTAGTTTATCCTTCTTCATGAAAGATGGATGAACTTGAAACGTTTCACGTCATTTTAGATTTCTGCAAGAACAGAGAACAAGAAAAAAAAGACGGGTTATCGTTCAGCTGCATTACTGAGTTGTAAGTTGTTGTTCTTGGAGATCAATGGGGCTTTCCAATTTGATTTTGTTGAAGAAATTGAAAACTTACATTCATGGAATTGAAAAATAAATGTCATTTATTTTGCCAGCAGAAACATTTAGATGCTCAACAGCCAGAAGAAGCACAAGCATTAGCTGCAGGTAACAGTACTACATTTCGAGAAATTGAATTATTTTATAAATATTTATTATAATGATAATATTTTCCATCACTCGTATGAAGTTTAGACTTGGGTAATTCATTTTCAAGCTTTCAAAAAAAATGATTTGGGTTTGGAGCATTGATAAACATGTTCTTTAAAATGAGCAGGATGTGGAGTTGGATTTCTATCTTGTTATTGTTGCAATCACCATGTGGTGCTTGAGCTGATGCTATGCATAGGAAAAGACGAGATTTAATTTCCAATGGATCAAACAGACCTTTAGTCAATCTCAAGTCTCAACAGCTTTGCTACAAAAAAGTACACAGACTTCTTGGCCTAATTGCCTCGGCCCAAACAGAGGCAGCAATTTGTACCACGTTCAAATATTTTGTAGCTTCATAAAAGGGTAACTACAGGGCCCTTTTAAAACAATAAACATGTAAATTCAAGATTACTTAAACCCAGTGGAATTTATGACACTTTATTAATGTTTAAAAGTTTGAAAAAAAATGCTTGACTTCGTCAAACAAGGTTTTACTCCTAAAACCAAATCTAAACAGCTGAAACTCCAATGATGGGAATAAAGAAAAACTAAACAGAACCAACACCAATGGTAATGCTAAGCAAAATACTGAAAATGAAGAAAAAAAACAAAAAGTTTATATATTTTTAATCTGAAAGCAAAAAAGCATGAAAAAAAATACTGGGTAATCTGAAGAACATGAAAATCTCCCAGTTCTGCAGTCAAGTAAAGTGCAAGTCCACAAACGAAGTCCAGTATTGATTGCCGCTTTTTAAATCAGTGGAACAAAGTTTAATGGTAGACTTATTTTTAGACTTCATTTCGAGCTTCAAAAAGAAACACAATCTGAGAGACTCTTATAATGATACACGCATCAGAAGAGGAATAAATTAGAATAAGCTTCTTTTTTTTTTTTTATCTGAAACTTTTGTTTTTGTTGTAATTAATATCTGTGTTATCGTCAAGGATTTCACTGAATGCTTGTAACCGTACGTACGCAGATCAGTTTTCGGGCCGATCACCAAGCTTGTCTGCTGATCAATTGAATTATTTTTCCCTAGAGTCAATAATGATTGTGAATATCAATGAAAGTGAAGAGAGACCAAGCAGTGAGTGATACTGGTGGACCGACTGGAGTTTTCTGCCCAGTCACTGCTGTTTAAAAAGCCTGACCTGCCAATTCCGATTTAAGCGATACATATTTTTTCATTTTGGCTTAAAAGTCGCTAAATATAACATTGGTGTCACTAAGCTGTTAAACTCCTTCTGTTTGTTAATTAAATAAGATAAGATTGGCTTCATACAGAAGTATCGGTCAAACGCCCAAATTTAAGAAAATTTGTCCAAATTATCAGTGAACTCCTAATAATAATCCCATCTGAAATTTTGATCAAATCAGACACAACAGTGATTAGTCCTGCCAACTAAGCACTCAGTAAAATGTCAAAATGATGTAATAAACATTTCTCTTGCGTCTGTTGCCCCATTAAAGCCCTTAAGTTTGCCTTCCAGATGTTGGTTTTTTTCTGCATTTCCATTTTTTTTCTCAGCTCTGAAACAGTTTTATGTCCAAAACCTCTGATTTCCCTGCAATTCAACTTGTGCTTATTTTGAGCTCTCCATGGTTGCGGTTTACAGTTACCGTGGTCACAGTGGTTTAAGCACTTCATTATTTCTTAAGCCGCTGATGGTAACCAGTTGGTGCGATGCTAAAGCCTAACCATAACAATGAAGCAACCACGTATGCAGGAATATTTAGCAATCCTGAAGCATGCTGGGATGTCGCCATGCATGTCATGGTTTTCTTTCGAACATCCTTTCCAACTTTGGTCTCATTTAGAGAGCAGAGATCTCTGAGAGCCAACGGATGTGTCATGAGAGACTGACGCTGAATTCTGGGGGGGTTTTCTCTCCGGTCACCTTTTTACCCATTTGGGATTTGTCAAAACTCCAGCTAAATGTGTGTGTGTGTGTGTGTGTGTGTGTGTGTGCAAAGCAGAGGAAGGAAGTAAGACAGAGACAGAGGAGAAAGTGTGTGAGTCAGGGTCGGTTTCTTACAAACCGCACAGATCGAGTTTTACCCCATCCGGTGAATCATAAGACCTCTAAACTCACACTAACATACTGAGTCCATGTTCCAGATATCACAGCGCCGGGGGAACACACAGCTCCGCGTACAGTCACGTGCCGTAACGGCAGTGATTCAGCTTTCTGTCCTTCTGCCTTCGTAGCTTTCCGCCACTGGTGCATTCCTCCGCCGCAGCGCACGATACCGGCGCACCGCAACACTTCCTCTGGGGTTCCCGTCAAAAGCTTCGCATGTGAGCAGGAATGCTGATAATCATGAACACAGGCCTGCTGCTGCATATTTTGGACAGTTCTCACTGTCCTCAGAAAGAAAAAAAAAAGACAAAAAATTTTTTCCAAAAAAAAAATCAACAATAAATGGAGGCTTCAGGAAATGGGGAAAGATTGGATCCGTCAACGTTTGTTGCGAGATGCAGATCTTCTGGAAGCAAACTTTCATTCTTTGAACACATCTACCTGACAATGTCTTCAGATGTCAGCAATGTGCTCAAAATAAAATTGCAATAATTAATTATTTTCCATAATTAATGTAGGCCTATATTTCAATTTCAAAGCAACATTAAATTGTTTTCTATAAAGTGAGCCCTAAAGGAAAGGCTTCAAACCTCTCCCATGAGGGGTTTTTTCTGTAATATTCAATATTTGTTTAAAAATATTGAAAATGAAAAAACAAAAAACTAAAATCATTCAGGAAGCAAAAGAAGCATGAAAAACTGACTAAGGAACAAATAATTACTCGGTAATATTCGTTATTCAATGTCTTCAGAGGAAGATCTCTGCAAAAAAATGAACGCAATATGATTGACTTTCCCGTGGGAACAACAAAAGTTCAAATTTCAGCAAAATATCTACGCAAAAATCAATATTTAATATTTATTCTTAATGAATGTTTATGCTATTTATTTTCTGACTATAATGCTTAAAATTCAAAACATTGTAAAATTACTTTTCTGCCAAGCACATTAAGGTTCTTCATTGTTCCACAAAAGCAAAAGCATATAACATACCTCCTTTAAAAAACTGGAATAAAATGTTCTAATCTTTGAAAGGTAAAATAAGACGTTAAATACAAAGAATAGTTTATTCGTTTTTCTGAAAAAGTGATCCAAACCAGAAAACAATCACTTCAGTCGACGCTCTGTCAAATCTTTAAATTATGACCCGAAATCCAGTTCAATGGGTAAAAGAAAATTAAATAGCTTTCCATGAATCATAAGAAGTACTTTAGTAAACACATATCGTAAACACATAAACAATTAAAAATATAGTTAAAAATTGAAAAATATTTGGTAGACTTTTTACATTTGATGCAAGATTTTTTTTTTGCACAAATTCCTTGTAATTTTATTCTTTTGTTTTGCTGATATAACAGGTTTAATGTCATTATTTTTATATGACAATACTACAGTCTTTTTCAGATTGTTGAATCAACCGAAAAATTCACACAATTCCTCACAACAATAATTATTGTTTACAACAGGGAAAAAAAATTAATTTCAGTAAATTCTTTGCTGACAACCATCTTAAGGCGACGTGAGAATTTGTTTCAGAACAAAAAAGGCCCAAAACCTTCAGGTGGCCTAGTGTGGGCCCGGTTTCACTGCTTCTAACCCTCGCTGCAAATTAAATTAAAAGTGCCCCGAAAACTCCAACAAGTAAAATGTAAAACAAAAAAATTTATATCTATTATTAAGTAAAAAAAAACAAAAAACCAAAAAAAAAAACATGGTGACATTGAAAGGTTTAACTCAGACTTGAGAATTTATCTCTGATTGACAATCGGAGTCCAATCTGGAAGAAACGTGTAGCAACTCATTCTTTGATTAATCCGTTAATTTTTTATTATTTTTTTTACCAAAAAGAAATTAAATCAATTCAATTTATTTTATGTTTTAATTTTTACATTAAGCTTTCACATTTGTTGTGTACCACTAAAAATTTAAACAAAGGTTTCGAATTTTAAGAGGTATACGTTTAATATGTCACTGGTAGCATGGCTAAAATAAATCAAACAAGTCTTTTATTTATTTACAAAATAAAAGAGTGAATAGTCTAAATGACTAATATGATGAGATTGGCTTTGTAATAAACAATAGGCCTCAGTTCAGTCATAACAGTAAATGGAAAAATAATAAGTGTAATCAAACCTGTCAGTTAAAATTTCCATGTAACTTATTCAATTGTTAAAATGTAATGTACTTATGTACATATTACCTGTATTTATTATGTATGGACTTGTCTCATTTAAACACAAATAAACAATTACAAATAAGATGAACACATGCAGCCACAACGCTAATCAGAGACACATGAATCTAAATACTTCCAGAAGTTTTTATCCAGGGCACGACACAGCTTCAGAAAGACGATCAAGCAGCTTAAAAACAACAACAAAACTCTTTTCTTAAGACATGATGCTTCTGCTGCTGCGGTTGCAATGAAACCTTACAGAGAATCCAAACCCTGCTGGTCTGACGCCCAACCAGAGGCTCTGCCAAACGTTAAATCACTTCTGCATTCAATTACTATCACTGATAATGCGAATAAGGATATTGAATAAGTTAGTTGCCTTTTTTTGCTTGAGATTACTTGTTTGAAATAAAAAAGAAAGAGAACGTGAGAAGAGGAAACAGAAGTGCCGCTGTCACCCCGTCAAACTAATAAGATGAATATGAACACCTACAAGTTCTTAATAGCTGATAACCTAAACTTCGACAGGTATGTTTAACTTTTTTCAACTAAACGTTTACAAAACAGTCAAGTAGCACTTTAGCATTTAACCAGAAGAAATTATTTAGCGGAAGCTGAGTGCGCTAATAGCTTTCAAGCTAGCAAAAGTGCAAGACAAAACGTTAGCTCTGTTATTAGCAAATTAGCCGAAGCGAGCCCACCGCTAATGTTTGCTGTTAAACTACAACAGCCAAGCCTGCTGTATGAAAATAATTAGCTTAGTCAGGTTTCTGAGGAGAACATCATCTGCTCCTGTCCTACACCGTCCTACCTGTTGGTTTCAAATACAAGATACTTATCAATAATTAAGTGGAGCGTTTTATTTGCATTTCTCGAAACAAAATAAATTGTTGTGAACAGTGGAGTAGCTTTACAGATGCTAGCCTGCATTTTAATCCACTAGAAGACTGGCAAGAAGAAGAATCTTATGATCTCTAATTGGATTTAATGAGATCCCGTAAAATTGCAGTCATGGAATGTGGTTTGTAAAATGACCAAGAAGAACAGGGATTATTTTAGCACCTTCTCAAATGTATGTTAACAGAACTCACTGGCAATAGGAGCTTTTTATGTAAAGCTACAAGAACGGTGAGCGATCATCCTCAGTCAAGGACAATGCTCCATTTTACAAGCACTAAATTTAATGGCTTCTTCCTCTGCTTTTGTTCCAGCTCTCTGTCAGGATGCTGACTGTCAGAAATACCGTCCAAGTTTGTCCTGCAAGGTTACGTTATTCGACTGCAGCTGTAAGGTGCTTCTGTTTCAAAATAAAAAAATGATGTTACCCTTTTCTGCTATGAGACATCTGAGAATGCTTTAACACCATCTGCTAAGCATATTATCTGATCCTGCGTTACACTTTCAGGATGTCCCAATCCAGATTTGTTTGACCCTGATGCTGATCCATGTAATTCAAGATGGAGTATCTGCCTATAACAAGGTTAAATTTAATATTTCATATCTCCAAAAGCACATGGTGCAAGTTATTAACATCCAAGCTAACCTTAGTTCATGCTGTTCAAGTGTTTTCTTTATTAGTTACATTTAAAGGACAAATACATATTAGCATTTCTTTTTGATAATTTGCACATTTCTAAAAAAAAAAAATAATAAATCTAAAAACTCTGCAACCATTTAAAACTACTTTAATGGTTTATTACGTTAGCTTGTCAGTGTTTATGTGGACAATATTTATTGCACTTTACTGCAGAGGTAACAAATTCATATTTAGAAAACTCAAAAGTTAAACTGAATCCATAAACAAAGGAAGGTATGGCTTCTTTTGTCTCAGTGACTCATTAGAAATAACCTGAGATCAGTGTGCAATCAATACAAGACGTTTTGTATTGGCAAGCCACGATTTGCTGCAGTCAGGGGTCACGGCCGTCTGTGAACAGCTAAAATCCCTAAAAACTTGAGATCTGCCCACGGAGTTGAAGGCAGAAAGCTGCCCACAAATCTGTATTTTGATAGTTCAAACACAAAATATACCTTAACATGCATTAATAAGAGCAGTGGAAATCATTTTAGCACAACCACAGAAGCTAGCATCTGCGGTCATTTTTATCTATGCTCTTGAGGGTGCAACCAATCAGCGCCAAGGAAAATAAAAGGTGTTTCTGGATTGGCTGCTCGCCAATATTCAAGTAGTGTTCTGCTTCTTAGATAATTAGGCTTCCTTTGTTTTACCATGGATTAGTGCATTAATGATGAGCTGATATTGAGTAGTATAAGACAAAATATCTTATTCTACTCAATACACTTCTATTGTTATTGTTTTGACGTACATCATAAAAACTAAAAGCTTTTTTTTAATTGTCGTTTAACAGTCAATAAAAAGGTCTAATTCATACTTCACAGGATATTAAAACCATTGAAAAGACATGGTTTATACACAAAACTAATTCTTATGATGTGACTATTAAATGCCACAAATTCTATATAATTAGAATTAGTTTGTTTAAACCAGTAATATGAGTGTTATTGAGATGCGTTACTGCTAATAAATCGTCAAGGTAAGAAAAAAACTTAATCAATTACTACAGCCTGAATTGAAGAGTGCACACAAATAACGTGGGAAATGTCGGATGCGAACACATGGAATGCATTTCGCCACAAACCCGAGTTATTTAAAGGCATCGGCTTCAAGCTGTAAACTGGACGCCGTCTGAGCAGTTTTCTTCTTGATGCGTCATTCAGACCAAAACACTAAAAACCAGGCTGTGTGTTTGCTCCCTGAAAGTAGATGTTGGGAGGTTTTTGTTTGAACTCATGCACATTTATATTTAGTATTTAGTTAAAGTCGAGTAAAATCTGAGGAAACCTGTCCTACTTCTGACTAAAAGAAGTCAGGCCTTAGTAAACAAATGTACCCAGGAATATTTAACGTCTAAGTCAAAGTAAATCTGAAGTAGTTTGGCATATCTTACAGGTCGTAAACGGGAATTGATAGGTAGATCTTTATTTATATCCCAATGGGAAACCGATTGCACAGCAAGTCACAAAAAAAAAAAAAAAAAAAAAAAGAAACACAACAACACACAACAATTAATATTTAGCGAGAGGGCGTGGCACTTAATTCTCCTGCTTCAACCAAAGCAGGTCAAAAACATTAAACCTGTCAATCAGAAGCATATCGATGCTGGTCTGACTGAAAACACAAACAATAAATAAACCAGTATTTATTCAAATAACCTCATGAGAGAACAACTCACTACATAAATCATCACACAATTTCCATCAACTGTATGAAACTAACAGCAATCATAACTGGGAATAAATTAATACTTATATCTGTTGCTCAGTTTAGACCAATTGGGGGAAGCATATTCTACTTCTTAGCCTCCGTTGTGAAATAGATGGCCAAAGATTTGACCAATTACTGCAAATTACTTCTGCTGCCGATTTTTCCCCCGTTCCTTCTCCCCTCCGCTTTAACACCAGCAGACCTTCCTGTATCCCGAGGTCAGTGAGTGTGTGAGGTCAGGTACCAGTCCGTCAGTGTCGAGAGTCGGCCTGTTAAACCAAAGCCATGTTTACCGCGCAGAGAAAAGCCTATTAATAAATCAGCTGCAGACAGCCTGGCGGAAATGGCCAGGGGGCTGTAAACTGGAAGAGAGGGATGGATGAAAGCCTAAACAGAGGGGGACAGTTGGACAGAGTAAAGGAAACACATAGGTGCAAAAGAAAAAGAGAAATGAAGTGGTAAATAAATGGAAGGATGGAGTGACAGGAAACCAAGCATGGAAAAAAGGGGGTGTGTTTCCCCGTGTGTGAACCGTGGGTATCGGTTAATGAAAGGATGGATGGAGATTCTACAAAGCCGCAGCGGCCCTGTTCTTCCTAGAAAACGATCCGCAGGGAAAAGTGGCGGTGTGTGGTTCCAGCGCGTAGCGTCTCCTTACTATTTCTGCCTGGCACGCCGCGTAAGCCATCAGGAAGCAAGCCCAGGAAATGTGTGCCTGTGCTAAAGAACCATACATGTCTGCATAAAAACTATCAAATTGTGGAGTTATTTATAGTTTAATTAGCCCAGGAAATATCAGTGTGGAGTGGTGTGAGTGAGTATGCTACACACACATTCAGATGTCTGTTTTCAATCAGCATCAGTCCTAGATCTGTCACGGCTGACAGCTTCATGCTGGAAATACATACTGCTCTATTTACTCGGATGTTCAACGGACCCCTGCTATTCATGAGGGTTAGGAAACACAGCCGCCAGCCAATAGCTGAAATATACTTGCAAAGGCAATTTACTGACAGAGTTTCATAACAGAAGGAGCCCATTTTCAATGAACCCCCTCCCCATTACAGGGACCATGAATGACTCAAATCCATAAGTACTTGAGACCCCATCTAAAACAGTGCCAGTTTTAATAGTTCAAACACTAAATTTACCTTAAATATGCATTAATACACACAATGGAAACCATGTTAGCGCAGAAGCTAAAATCTATGATACATATTAGGCTGTGCTGGATTGGCTGCTTTGCAGACATATGGCTGACAGTGTGTCAAGAAACATAGAGCTCAGGTATTTTAGGCTTCCTTTTTGAATATTTTAGATTGGATCTGCAAAAAATAAATAAAAAATAAAAACTGCAAATAGGCAAGGTTTTCCACAAAAAAAAAAACAAAAAAAAAACAAAAGTTACATTCCACAGAAATGTCCATGAATACGTACGTATAGGGATTTCTGGTTATTTAATTTTACCAACTTATAAAATTGCAACTTTATGCAAAACAAATGATATGAAGCTGTTTAATCACATATTTCAAAAAACAAGTTGGTCAGAGAAAAAAAAAATAAAATACTGGTTTGCTTTTTAGATTCTTTTGAAGGCGTCATTGAAAATTATGATTTTAATAAATAAACTACACAAGGGCTCACCAACTGCAGTTTTCTGGCCAATCGGCGATCTTTAAAAAGCCTGAACTGACGATTTCGACTCATACCGATTCTTTTGGTCTGAAAAGTGGCTAAGCTGGCAACAGTGGGGTGACTATCGTTAACCGTGCATGTGCAGATGTGACCTGGTGGGTGGGCCAGTCAGTCAGCCCTCTCTCACAATGGAGCTAAAGGGAACAGTGGCGGATTGTCAGACCTCTGTGGAGGAAGATAAGATTGGTGGAGTAGATCAGTTTCACATGCAAGTATAACTGAGTTTTAAAAAATGTTACATTCTCAAAACCACAAACAATTTCCTGTCATACAGTTCCTACGGTTTCAATTCCTTTTAATCAGGTGCAAGAGAAATCGCCTGAGTGATGGCAGTTTCTCTGGCTCTCTGC
The DNA here is from genome assembly GCA_010277015.1 of Poeciliopsis turrubarensis. Classification (NCBI taxonomy): domain Eukaryota; kingdom Metazoa; phylum Chordata; class Actinopteri; order Cyprinodontiformes; family Poeciliidae; genus Poeciliopsis; species Poeciliopsis turrubarensis. Next base: position 1,055,966 of record VMRN01000117.1, read on the forward strand.
GTTGGGTGAAAATATAATAAGTTAATTGTGATTATATTTGCAATTTTTTGTGCAGTTTCACTGGAAAATTGTTGGAAAAAAAAACTTGAGATTCTCTTGCTTTCAGGAAAGACAAATTCAGGTGTTTTGAAACACTTCCAGCTGCAAAAAGTACAGACGGTCATACTGGAGCCCCGCCCATCTCAGCTTTTAATACCTCCTCTGTGTCTAAGAGAGCAAAATACAACCAATAATGAGGTTAGTTTGAAGGTTTATTGAGTTATAAAGGAATCAGATATACAACAAAACCTATTTCATAGTTGATTTTAGAGTCGATCTTTTATTTTCTTTTGGCGTTTTGATTTGTTTTCAAAGAGCCACTCCTGAGGAAAACATCACCAGCCACCCTCCACAAGTATATTCCTACATGTTTCACATTTGTTCCAATGCCAAACACTTAATGAAAAATTTTTGATTGAATTAATTGCAGGATCTGAATCAATTAATCCCATTTTAACCAAACGTGATGTACCAACAAAATAAGTGACATTTTCAATTCAAAAACCCCTTTTGCTGCTAAATTACTGAGTAAATAGACAGATGAATTCAACAACAAGCATAATTATTATTTTTGATCTGTCATTTAGGTTGCAGTTTTCCAGTCTTTCAGGAAGCCCTGAGCATTCGTGGAACTTCTTTAGAAAAGTGGACAATGGACGCTGCCATTAGTGTTAACAACATCTGTGCTGCTGCATGTTTAGCATTGAGATGTAGTTTTAGGCTCAAGTAGCTCGAAACATCTGAAATACCCGGGGAATAAGACTGAACACAGCATTAAATTTTGACCAATTCCACACAAATTCCTGCATATCCTTTCTATTCGGTCTGACGTTAAGTTTCCTTTGATTGTGGATGATTGGCTGGATCACTAGCAGCTTAAATTCATTCTCTCAAATTAAAAAAAAAAATGCAAATAGGTAAATAAACAAATAAACAGACAGACAGATACTTTACTCATCCCCTTGGGATTTAGCCTCAGGGAAATTGCAGTTCATTCTCCCACACAGCACCAACACACCAAACAATACGCCAATACTTAAATGAAAATATAATTTTTTCCCATTAACAGCCCGGTCCTATAGTCCCTCTGCTTTTATTGTTAGCCCTCCTTCCAACCTCGAGTGAGGAGTTGAAGAGTTTCATTGCACGAGGGACAAAGGAGTTCTTCAGTCTGTTGGTCCTGCACTTTGGAAGAAGCCGTCTCCCACTGAACCTGCGTTCTTGGCCGTTGATGACGGTGTGCAGAGCGTGGCTGGCATTGTTCATAATAGCCTCAAGTTTCTGTAATGTTCTCCTTTCTGCCACTGCTGCTAGAGAGACGACAAAGTCCCTCACCTGTATTCCTCTTCACTGTCTCTGACGCACCCCATGATGGCAGTGTCATCAACGTATTTTTGAATTATGACATGTTTCAGAGTTATAGCAGAAGTCTTGGGGTGTACAGGGTGAAGAGGATGGGTGACAGCACCGTCCTCTGCGGGGCTCCAATGTTGTTGACAACAGTTATTGACAACATGATGTTATTCATCCTGATGATCTGTGGTCTGTTGGTAAGGTAGCGGCGAATCCAGGCAGGAGTCCACTTTCATTCCAGTAAGTGTTTCCAGAAGTGCAGGGGGCTGGATCGCACTGAAGGCACTTGAAAAATCCAGAAAGAGGATCCTGACTTTGCCACTTCCCATGTCCAGGTGCGAGTGGGCTCAATGTAGGAGGTGGATAATGGCATCCTCCACGCCAACCTCTGCCCTGTAGGCAACCTGCAGGGGGTCTTCAGCATCCTTTACCTGCATTCTGAGGTAGCTGAGGAAGAGCCTCTCCAGAGTTTATCAGATGCGATGTCAGTGCCACCGCTCACTGGGCCTGCTCTTCTCAGGGGCAGGGATGATGCAGGATGTCTTCCAGGGAGTGGGCAACGCGCCCAATTTGCAGGCTAAGGTTGAAGATTCTTCGTCATGGTTCCCTGAGCTCGGTAGCACAGATCTTGAGAATCCGAGGAGATATTCTGTTGGGTCCTGCAGCTTTTCGGGGTCGAAGCTTCCTCAGTTCTGCCCTCACCTAATTAGCCGTAAAATGTGGAGGAGGCTGTGTGGAGGGAAAGAAAGGAGAGGGTCTACTAGGCTGCCTTGGAGAAGAGGGTTGGGTCAGAGGGCTGGTATAGGATAGAGGGAGGGCAAGGGTGCCATGATGCTGGAATGTCTGCACCTGTCAGCAAGGAGGAGGATGTGCTGGTGGAGAGCACTGGGCAGAGTAGAAATAGGAATGGTGGTGGGTTGATAGCTAAATCTATTGAAAAAGTTATTCAGTTTATTAGCTCTCTCTCTACTTGCTCTCTATGTGTCAGTCTGAGCTTTGTGCCCTTTAATGGTTCTGAAACCCTTCCAGACGTCACTTAAGCAGTTTTCCCTCAGCTTCTGCTCCACCTTCCTGCTGCAGCAGTCTTTCGCCTCCCTCAGACGCTTCACCTCCCTTTGTACAGCCTTTATCTTTTCCTTATCTTTTGTCCTGAAAGCTGCCTTCTTCTGGCCTCACTACCTCCTCCTGGGAAGTACCTCCAGCACGCCGTCCCAGAAGAGTTGCTGGCTCTTCCTGAGGGCCAACAACTCTTCTCTTGAATACCCATAAGAGTTAACTCTTGTGTACAGACCCGCTGTTTCCATATATAGTTTAAACAAAGGTATACAAGTTAAATAACACAAAGTTACCGAGGAGCGTCTAGAGTGGCTGCCTTTACCTACAGCGCATTATTTTCTAAAAAATAAATAAGTAATAGTTGGGAGTCAACTGTATCACAATCTGAAGGTGTATTTGGCAAAGTGTCTTTAACGCATGTTTACCAGGTTTCACTGAAAAAAAGGTTCAAATGCAACCAAGGAATAAGCTACAAATGTTATCATTTCTTATATCTTAAGTTTTCTTTATAGGTCACGCAGGGGTACGCATTTAACGTGCCATTTATTATTTATCTCGACGAATTTCTTAGAATATATGGATTTGTCGTTGTCACATTAAATTCCAATTAATGTTTTAAACCCCCTAAAATTGTCCACATTATTAGGATTGTTATTTTGACTATTTTCCTCTACTCTTGCTCAATAAAGGCTTCAATATATATATCAATAAATTTGAAAACATGATTAGACGCAGTTACTGTATGCAGGTCAGTGATACAAATCACACTTTTATATGACTGGTGTCCTGAAGAATGCATCACAAAGGGTTATTTTTCTCAAGAGCACTTTCTGTGGTTGTGGGGCGTTGATTGCTGCGTCATTCAGTCACAGCCACACAGTTACATAAGAAAATAAAAAGTTCCTACTGTCACTTTTATCATTATCACAACAGTATTAAGGATGCGCTGTGATGAAAGTTGGAGTTGATATCAATAAGCGATATTTGAAAATATAGATTTTTCACTATCGTTTGTAAAAAAGCTTCACTAGAAACAAACAGTAATATAGAAACAAATATCGGTTGTTTAAATCACCCCAGTTTTATTTATCGGACCGATACTAATATTGGCCCGTGCAGATGTTGGAGCCGATATAAAGTGCATCCCTAAATAGTTCCACAAAATAATGTGATATTTCTTATCACCTACCCCTGAGGTCAGTGTGCCTTGTTTAATTCAGTTAATTTTATTTTTGGAAAGTTTTCACACTTGCGTAAAAAACATATCTAGTTCATACGAGATTCACGGGTAAGATCACTTTGGTTTCACAATGTTTGCACAAAAAAATGAAAGCAATAATTACAGTAATGTCAGTGGTTCTCTTTTCTGGTCCTCAGTGCTTGCATTCTTTTTTCTGTTGTCATGCGTCTCTTCTCCAGAACTCCTGATTCAGATGATTGAATTGGTTCCTCAGCATGCTACCAGTTGCTCATTGTGTGTTCAGTAAAGCAGAGAAACACATAAAACACTCAGGTCAGGTGGTCCTTTGGTACAGGACTGAAAACCATTGATCTAACTGCATCTTCAAAACTGAAAAGCAACAATTATTCCAACTTTACCTTAAAATAAAAAAGAAAAGAAACACTAATGTTTCCCACGGTGACAATAATGTCACATATGTTGTTCCCATGTTTGGGTATAGACAGACAAGCTGCTGATAGCTCTGCTATCTGTAAGTTTACAATCACAAAACTTAATAAAGGGCAATGCGTCATTAGTTACCACACATGACTGTTTGTGTTTTTAGCAGCTGGAACGATTTCCAAACAGCTGATTTATCTTTCATGGAACTAAAGGGAATATTTCAGAAGCCTTTCTTCAGCCAGCTGACAAACAGTGCACAGAAACTGCAGCACCTTACGCACCCTAAGGTTCGAGGAAAGAGCAGTCGCTAGCTGTGTTTCCATCAACGTTTCTTATGTGCATTTCGAAGTATCACATTAGAAAAGGTTGATAGAAAAAATTCAACGTGACTTCCTCAATTTTACAAAAGACTTTTCACGCTCGCTTGAGGCTGGCTGAGATTCTAAAGTTACATTCAAGAAAGCTTCAAAGATCAAATTCATGCTTCAAAAACACTTTTATTCTGCATTTTTCACAGACTTTGTCACAAATTCAACAAACTGGTATTTCATTTTCTGTCTTGTTTTCATCTTTTCAGACCTTGGGACAGTTCTTTCACTATGCTTGGTCTGATGTACAGCATTTCCCAGTTGACAGTGACATAGTGTGATATAGTGGGCTGTGATGCTTATGTAGCTCAGCATACCCTCAGACATCAGTCCAATGGTTGTTATTGCAATGCTTTCTGCCTCTTTTTGAAGTACTTGCACATTTTTTGTGTCCTGTTTTTCACTCTGTTACACTGATAGTTGCAACTGTGAACTCAAAATTCTGCCAAACAAATTTGATTTAAGTGTAGTAGGGCCATCTTCTCTCAGCAACTCTTCAGGCAAAGGCATTGTGACCGCGAGTGTTCATCAGATAGCCTGTCCCTCAACGAGAAATATTGTGATGATTTAATATTGTGAGATCCTGCATGCGTTTTGTTACAGACCTACTACTAACACATAAATCTTGTTGCCTCCTTGTCCAACACCACAGAACATTCATACACAAATCCTTCCCATCTGTATAGGAGTATGCAAAAAAAAAAAAAAAAAGTATAAAAGCCCTGCATGCGTAACTTGTGCAGGAATGCCCCATATTCTATGGCAGTTCTCCTGCTCTCAGCTTGCCGCTGTCTGGAGAAAATAACAAATAGTCCGAGCTTCTTCAGTGAGCAACATCCATTCTGGTATGAACCCAGTGTCCCTTGCTCCCTCACCCTGCCTTCCCCTGCACACTGCAGCCCCATCCCTTCCAGTCCCTCCATAAGGTGAAGAAGTACAAAGAAAGGGATCAGAGCTTTTCCGATTCTTCCCTGGTTATTAACCACCATTTGCTCCCTGGAAGAGCAATCCCTCCCATTAACCCAACTGATGGTCTTTTCTCATGGAAATCAGCCTGCTGTTGCAGCCGCCGCCACCGTTGCTGCTGCTGCTGCCGCCGCCGCTGCAGCCTGCAGAGGTGCAAGGAATTGTGGGGGGATTTGACGAGGAGAAGACCTCCCCCAGACTCTGAAACTGCTCTCTTAGTCTCTCTCTCTCTTTCTCTCTCATACGCATACATACCGGGACATACTGGGAGAAGAAAAATGCACATATCTCCCTAACAGGACTACGTGGTGTGTGTGAGCATACTAACACAGAGGCAAACGTGAAACGTGCCGACTCCCAACCACAGGGGCACGGAAGTAACGTAAAACAAGCCATAGAAGTTAACGAGAAGAAGCTGACTCCACGCAGGCAGGAATACAACAGTCGGGAGAGCAGAAAAACACTGAATATCATCCAGCATTTTATGACGACACGGAAAACATCGAAAGAGATGAAAACCTGCTTTGTCCTTTTAATCCTCAGAGCAAACTGATCCACAAGACATGCTGGAGATCAGGACTTCCAAGGGGACGGTCGAGGTAGTTTTCACTTATTAAATTCACAAAGTCACACTTAAACTTTTAAACACGCACACAAAACCACACCCATTTGTCAGCGCCTCGGAAACCACCACCACAACAACAAGTGCTACCTCACACAAAACGCTCTAAGAAAAGAAGTCTCCAAAATCCCTGCGGGGCAGATCCATCACCAACTGGTGGGTGGTTGTGGTGAGAGAGGGACAAACGTCAACACATGGGTCTCAACTTGCACCGAAAGCCATTGTCTCTCGTGACAAACTCACTTCCATTTCCTTATTATGTAGCCAGAGGCTTTGATGGTACGCTCGAAACCATCAAAAGAGAGGATGACTTTGACTTTAAATTATATTCCGATCTGAAAACGTACCTTAAATGGTTGCACTAAATGTTTCTCATATCGGAGACTCCCTTAAGGATCATGCTGCTGAGTTTAGAAAAAAAATGCAAAAAAAAAAAAAAACACTGTATCCACCTGGCACCTTGTTACTCTATCATCTGCCAAAGTAATTCAATACAGTTTGACAGCATCAGTTGATGGGTTCCCAACCTCCAGTTTTTACAAAGGATGCATTTCCAATACTGATATAAGTATCAGAGGTTTAGTATCGGCAGAGACCGATCCAATACAGAAAAACAGTGCTGGTTTGACCTTAAACGTTTTTTTTTGTTTGTTTGTTTGTTTTTAAACAGTCATAAATGTTACTGAATTACAAATTTCTTTCATAGCGCTGCACCAGTGCAGCACACTTGCATACACCAATAGAAACACGAGCTTGGTCAAACATGCAAAAACAGCACAACTTTAATTTGTTCAGTCAGCGCAATTAGAAGTAGAAAAACCAATGTAAAATAAATAACAGAGAAATTGAAAAGGACAAAAACCATAGGTTGACTATCTTGGTCAAACATGTGAAAAAAGATGACAGAAACAAGAAAATAAAATGAATTCTCTGAAGTTTCTGTAAACAAAGCTGTCCTTCAAATAAAGGTCAAAAGACTGAAGACATTTACGTGAAAAGAGAAAAACAATAAATCATACAAATGGAAATGATTGAGCTGTTTTTAATTTATCGTGAGATTAATTTATTTATTGCTTATTGCGACAGGCCTGTACATTTGTACGTTTTTTTTATTTTGCCATTTTATTCAACTCAAAAAAAAAGGAAAATCAAACACTGTTGATTAATGAGTTTCTAGCTAAATATGATAGAAGTTCTTTGTTTTGATATAATTAATGAATTGGGGAAAATAAAAAAAAAATTAAAGTCTGGTCAGTAGTGTCTGGCCGAACCATCACTAAATCAAAATATGTCTGATTCTGATTTCTGGCCCAGCCATTGGCAGAATCTCTAAATGCTGAGGTGTGAAAAACTTTAACACAGTTACAGCATCTTCCCATAAAATGTTCATTGTTGGACTTCATTTCTTTATTTAAAAAAAAAAAAAGTAATAAATGCATAAATCGCCATCATTTAAATAACTTTTAAATTAATATTTTTGTTTAAAAAAAAAATCTGTGCAATTTTTTCCCATTAAAAATAATGTACATACCATGTACACATGTTATCTATTTGTTTCAAACTATTGTGCTTCAGAAAAGAAAACACTTTCCAACAAGGCAATAACTACCCAAATCTTAATTCATATTAAGCATGGCATTTCAAGTAGAGCCAAAGCATCACTTTAAAAGCTGATCTAAAGTTTTTGTAGATAAGTTATTTTTTTTTAATGTATTTATTTTTTAACTATGCCTAATCAAATGACAAAAATTTGAAAAGCAACAGAGCATTAAAACAACCCACGTCTGGGTGTGTGAGGGGCAGGTCTGTTCTCCTGCACAATCCCAGGATGTGTGAATGCAGCTGATGTCATGAAAACACCTTAAATAACCCAAAGTTCAGAGCGAGTTCATGCTGTTTGCAGTAATCGGTGATCTTCTAATGAACTGCAGAAAAATCCTAGCAGCAAAACGAGGGGGCGGGTGGTGGGGGGGCAGAGAGGAAGAGCGCAGCGCAGAACAGCAGCTTCTTTAAACTTCAACTCTTTCTGCTCGTTTTCACACTCGAGTGACAACAAACCCTGCGGCAAAAGCAGCTATCAGTAACAAGTGCACAAGCTGAGTCCACACATTATGAACCCAACAACCCCTTCCTCCCCCCACCCCCTCTTTTTTTTTTTTTTTTTTTTTTTTTTTTAAAGAAGGCTCCTGCTTGTTGTTTACTCTCTTGCAAGATTCTCTTCGAAACATCCGATCGGGGAGGCACGAGCCACAAGCGAACGGTTCGTTTCGGACACAACAACATGAATATGAAATGTGGGAAAATAACAGAGAATGCATGTTGCGGGCCGCTGCAGTCAGAGCGCAACTTTCAGCCAAGTTTTCTCCTCTGGACTAAAGCAACACAAACAACAGGACGTTCAGTCCGGGCCCCCCTCCTCCTCCTCCTCCTCCTCCTCCTCCTCCTCCTCCTGTCCTCTGCAGCGCCAGGCATGCCACACTTCAGAATGATTCCCAAAGTGGTTCCGACTCACCGCAATCCCCCCCCAAATAAATAAATAAATAACAATAATAATAATTCTCAACTAAACGTGCAACTGCACCGTTGTTTCGCAGAGCTCAAGCAGCGTCAGAGTTGATCAAACTCAGCAGAGTGATTTTAGGCTGCCAAAGGGGGAAAAAAAAAACAAAACAAAAAAACTGCGAAACGAGTGTTTAGGGAATCGGATCATGCGGGCCGTTCCGCAAGGGTCCTGCTGCACGTCAGTCTGCGCAAGTTCACCTCCAGCCCGGAAAGTTGCCTCAAAGCCCGCACGTGCACGCGTGAAGACGGTCTGCGACTTTACAGAAGAAGGAGAGAGAGAGAGAAAAAGAGAGAGAGAGAGAGAGCAAGTTTACTCACCGAAAACTTTCCAGCACCGCATTAGTCAAATTCACATGGAGTCCCGGTGAGCTTCAGCTTCCATTTCTGCCCCCCTCCCACCCACTGTCCACCTCCGGTCCGGAGTACAGTCCAGCCGCAGCGGTTCCTGCGTCCCGCCGCTCCCACGCTTCCCGTTTTCCCCCGTTTGATCCGCGCGTCGGAGACTTTGATTATCCGCCACTGGGTCGGCTCTGTATCCGAGGCCCGACAGTACGCCTGGCCCTCCCTCTCAGGCTGCTGCGGAGTTATGGGGCGGTAAGCATTGTGAGAGTGTGACGTCAGGCCACTTTCACAAACTTTTTTTTTTTTTTTTTTTTTTTTTTTGGAACCAGTCACAGCAGCATGTATGTACTGGTGTTTTCAGCTGCCAGTCCTCCCCGCTGCAATTTGTGTGACCCAGTTTAAACACCTGCAGCTGAGCTCCTTCCACCTTCTCCTTCTAACCAACAATACTTTTGTTTCTTTATTTTTTATTTTTTGTCTAATATTGAAAGTTATTGGTATTGTTTTTGACAGTTGCTTCCAGGAGAAGATATCTCTCATTCTAAGTTGGAATAAAACGTGTATAGTGTCGAAACATCCAAAGTCACCAATCCCAACACGAAACATTCAAAATGGCAGCCGCTCACCGATCACAGTTATTGCTGCCGTAATAAATAGCTTATTTGCGATGCTGTTCGGAGAAAGAATCATCTTAATAGTCACAAATTTAGCAATTCGCCACAATGTGTTGCTAACGAACACATTCCTGTAGAGCTTGAACATATAAAATGTGGAGAAATATGTGCTTATTAGGTAGTTTTGCTAATAGCATTTAGCCTGGTCACTTAGCCAATCCCTGCTTTTACAGATTTACTGTTTTTTATCCACAAAATAATGCATTAAAATTCATGTAGGCTATTTTAAAAAGTTCGATTTGCTTTTTAGATTTAAAAATATAAAGTGAAACTACTAGAATAGACAAACAAAACACTGGCCCTTATTTTGACTTGTGTTAACAGAGTACAGGTTCACCCTGTGACGTCACTGCTGATGCATGGTTGGGTTGAACATTTCACATTTTCAAAACCTGTTTGTTTTGTACATTTGTGTTCAATAAAGACTGACTTAACAAAACATTTGAAAATGAAAATAAATGTAACTGAAACAAATTTGGGACGTTACAGAAGGCCACAAAAAAAAAACACTGCCTGCGTTTTCAATAAATATTTTATGTTTCAAAATATTTTAGTTTTATTATTATTATTATTATTATTACTCATTTCTTATTAGAAAATCATAATAATTTAAAGAAATTACACAAACCCAAAAGCAAGCAAATTCCAAAATATTTCAAAAGGTAATTAGGTCTTTGGGGCCTTATGATGAGTGTGTGTTTTTTGTTTATTTTTTTGTGTGGGAGGGGGTTCTAATAGTTTATTATTCTCAGATATAATACCTAATTAATGTTTTTTTTAAAGACTGTTCTAACAAATCTGTTAAAACGTGTTACGACATAACTAGTTAGTTTAGTTTTTTTGTGTTTTTTTTATCCATCACATATGTGATGGATAAAAAAATTAAAAAAAATTTAAAAAAATTGAATACACACAGGCCTCTGCAAAATTTAAGTGAATACAATTGAAAATTTTACTTTCTTTCTTATTTTCTGGCACTCTGCTACTAGATTATATAAGCAGTGTAGTTTACAAGAAGATAAGTTTAATTTAATTATTTTATTTGAGCAATTTCACTCTATAATTTTATGATGTTTAAAAATGAGCTTAAAGGCGTTATATGATGTAAATATCATTTATGACTTAATGATGTTGCTTTTTATTATATTTAATTATAACATCAACAATATATTGCTATTTATTATTATTATTATTGTGATAAAAACAACATGGTGCTTGCGACCCCTGTGTTCCAGTAGAGGTGGTCTCTCCCGCCTCATATATGGGCTGTATGATTTTCGGGTTTGGGGGGGGGATGGGGGTCAGAGGAGGGAACGTGAGGGCGGGGAGGAGAGGGGTGAGAGGATTACTTCCAGGGCACATCAGCTCGTTTCCTCACCGACAGCGACCCCCGACACCTCCTCTCGGCCCCACGCCCCCCTGGCCCCCTCCCCGGAGCCCGCAGGGTGAACATGTTTATGCAGAGACAGAACAGGAAGGTGGGAACAGCGGGGAGCTTCAGTCAGGCTGCATTCAAGTTCTGCTCATATTTAAAATGACGATTATAAAAAAATCCCGAGTTATTTTTATTTGTATCATTGTATATTGTATTTGTAAATAAATGCATTGTTTAGAATCTATAAACACAAAATAAAAAAAAATCTCAGGTTTTAATTTATTTGCATTCTTAAGTAAAAATGGTTTGAATCTCTTGGTTTTATGTTGCTTTTGTCCTTAAACAAACTTGACTTCAAATGTTCAATTTCTCAGGTGGTCCTCCTTTGAAAAATACGCCTTCGAATGACGCAAACATTCACTCACGGCTTTGCGTCACACGCGTTTCCTGAAAGTCGCACAAAAGCGTAACATGCGGGTTTCCGACCGCACACAAACGCAACAGAGCGGGGGTCGTCCGGCTGCTGCTCGGTGTGGACTGGAGAGAGCAGCGGTCCACCTGGCAGGACACGGCCAGAGCCCAGGCTCTCCCTTTTGTTTGTAACTTCGAAACCGGAGGGAAAACATTCATCATTTCTAGACCAAAAACTCCCAGGTTGTTTTTATGTTTTTTGGGTTTTTTTTCTCCCGTTAATCTTGACGGCTTCTGTTTTGGTCCCATGAAGCGGCTGTCTTATTTATGGACACAGACATGGAGAAAAGCCACTGAGGGGCAAATTGCTTTGGCTTTTAAATGGTCAAATGTCAGGTGACGTTTTTATTTCACGGCAGGCCAAGAAATTATTATTTAACAGTTAAAAGAAGATAGGAAAAGTTTGGTTTGAAGATGTTTTCCTCCGGAAAAAAAACAACCAAACAAAAAAAAACAAAAAAAAACGTGTCATTAAAATGAGGAAAAATACATACAAATTGTACAAATAAATAAATAAATAAACACCACAATTTTGAGTAATAAATTGTTTTAGAATGACCTAAACAAATAGTAAAAATCAATTTAGATGCTGCATAAAATCTGAAATGTTTTCATCATTTAAAAACATGAAAAATGTCAATCAGTGATGTAACCAAATAAACAGCAGCCTGTAGGCTGGGCTCTTTGGAAACAAGACAGAGATGTTCTATATTCATTGAATTGTATTTTCTTTTTAAATTCAGGCTTCATACACATTTCAGAATTATTTGTTTGCTTTTAGAAAACTGTTGATTAAAAATCTGCCCTATAGAAAAGAAAGGCAGGAAGTAAGAGAGAGAAAAAAAACAAAGAAAGAAAGCAACAAAATGAGATAGAAATCTCTCCTTCATTGCAATATCTTTTAAAATTTGGAAATAAATTAACTTGGCCCCTGATTTGTTACACTTTAACACATTTTCTGTTTATGCTATTTTCATTTGTTAATTTTCTTTCAGTTATTTGGACAAAAGAAAATAGAAAAATGACCAACTAGTGGTCAAGCATAAACAAAATGTGATAAAATGGTCAAAGCTGATTGTACTCACCTTTTGCTCTGTTTGCTCCACATCATCTCTGCATATGAAGAGGACAGGCTGCAGGTCTGTTTCATAAAGTTCCTCAGATAATCGCATAAACAAATGAAGAACAAAACAGCTAAAATTTAGATCTTGGTGTAGTGGGGATAAACCTTTGCTCAATATTATTTTAAAGATAATTTAGCCTCAAGATAAATAATCTTTTGAAATTAGGATGACATCAAATGTTTGAAGTCAAAACCAAACATTTAACTTGAGGCCTGCTCAATAATTTATACATTGATAAATTAAGTTTTTTTTTTTAAGACGAAGAACAACTAACTAAGTTATTATCTAATTAACATGTCTTCATCTGCATATATATATATATATATATAATTTGGCTGCATATATCTGCAGCCAAATTGTCAACTTATCAACTTATGAAGAGATATTTTCTGCATTAAATTATTATATTTATTATTATAACAAAGCAATTTGACACACTGAGACTCCATTTTTGTCTTGAAAGAAACTCTCAAGCTGCTTGATCCATTTTATTATTATTATTATTATTATTATTATTATTATTATTATTATTATTATTATTATTATTATTATTATTATTATTTCAGTTGTGTTATTTCCATCTCAATTAGCTAACAGGGTTAAAAACAAGTGGTTTAACCAGAAAGTCTGTGTTGTTTTCAGTGCAGGAATCTGGAACACAATTGCTGTAAATCCTGACTGGTCCTGTGTGATAATAATCATAAGTTTGATTGCAAAAAACAAAAAAAACAAAAAAAAAAACAAAGCAACTAATTGATTTTTTTAAAGGGATTTTCTCATCTGTTGTAATGGGTCCTAATTGGGTGACAGCTGCTCAAGTTTGTTAGAAAAACTAATAATAATAATAATAATAATAATAATAATAATAATAATAATAATACGATTTCAGAAGGGCACGTTTTTGTCTGGAGGTAAAGGGGGAAGGTGCTCTAGCACCCCCTAGTGTCTGTCTGTGCCCAACTCTGCAGCCAGAAGTTACTCTGGGTTCAGCCATCATCTAACTGGTTGTTGTCAAACACTCTGAATGAACAGAGAGGTGAAAACGTCATGATGGCCACACCAGAGTCCACAACTGCATCATCTGGCAGCAATCTCTAGGGGCTCACCTGAAGAGGGCGCTATGAATGCTGAAACTAAGGTGAATCCAAAGGTGCTTCTGCAAAGGAATGAAGCCCAGAAGAAATCCCGAAAAAGAAAGAAAGGAAGGAAGGAAAAAGAGAAGGAAGTGTGTGAGAGGGAGGTAATTAGAAGATTGGGTTGTGTGTTCAACTGATGTTTCTTTACCTGCAGTCACCTCTCTAGTCTCTCTAGCTGTCTTTAGTCTTGCTCTCCTTGTTGCTCCAGCGATGCCACAGCCATAAACAGAAGGTGAACATAAACGAAGAGAGGAATTGATGGCTTAAAGATGGATGGCGTGAAACCATATCCCAGCACTGAGACGGAGACCTCTTTCATGAGCCCGTTGTTTATGTGGATGGCGGCGCGGCTGGTTGGTGTTCCAGTTGCAGCTTGGTGGTCTGACTGATTCTTAACTACATAGCCCAATGCCACATCCCCACTTCCTTTCTCTGTCTCTTTCTTGTCCCCAAACCTTCCTGGAGAAGTTCTCAGATGCCCAAACACCCCACATGCGGGAGCAGCAGCCGTGTTTCTGCATATTTCATCTCCCATACGCCTCATTAGGCCTGACTGGAGCCACTGTGACAAATGGGAAGCCACTCTGTTCAGAGGCTCTGATGAGGAGACAAAATGAAACGAAACGAAGCATCAGGCGTGGAGCAGCCCCGCCATGTCCCAGCAGTTCATGTCTGCTTCAGGTTCAGCAAACATCAAACATCACTCTGATTCTCAAACACAACATAATCATCTAGAGCACAATAGCAATTAGTAAGAGGGACAGTTTGTTCACATCTGGAGTGCATTTCCTCGCCACCAGATTGCTCAGCAGTCCCGTCTTTCTGTTTCTGTGGCGGTGGAAGTAACCATGTGTGTGTTTTTATGGGCTTTGTTTAAAGCAGACGGGCGGTTTACATTAGCAGAGATGCGGGCGATAAACAGATTGGAAGAGAAACCGTCAGGACACAAAGAGAGATGTAGCATCTTTCTGTTCTGCTGCACCGACGACCTGTCAGGATCCAAAGCAGGTTACAAACTGACTCTTACGTTCATCGTTACATCATTAGTTACGTGGTTGTACCCTCTGTTATGCGCCGAACGGCTTTCATTCTTCAAGGCATACGCTTAACAAGGTGTCAGAGACATTCCTCAGAGATTTCTCCTTCAGGCGAAGCGAGGCAACGTTTTTCTAATCTGCCTCAAGGTTTGACCTTCATGTGTGCAGAGATGATGTCCTACATTACGTGAGTCGGTAACACTTTATTTCACTAACCCATCCAATAAAGTGTCACCCGTGGTTGTGATGCACAGTTATTGTGACTTTTTCGTATTCCTCAGAAACGCTCAGCTAATTATCCACCAACCTGCTCACACAAAGTTCCTAGAAAACGTTGTCTTTGTTTTTATTTAAAGAGGCAGCGCAATGTAAACTTTTTTAAGCTTTACATTGTCTTATAATGTTATTCCTTCATCAAAAACATACCAGCAGTGTTGCCTTGATTCTTTGAATCATGTTTGAGAAATCACTTAATCTCCAATGGCAACCAATCAGCTGTTCAAGAAAAAGAAAAAGAAAAAAAAAAAAAAAGCCTGGTGGGATCTGGGTTGCCGCTCATCGGAGCTGCAGTTTACGAGCTTCTGAGCTTCCATCTCACAGAGCAGGCCGCCCCCCCCACTCAGCTCCTTCAAACTAGCCAAGAGTAATTAGCAAACACCTGGGTGTACTGCACGTCGACATTGGGTGAGCTACTTCTCATACAATGCTTGTCAAAATGTTGTTAAAGGGATGAAAAGAGGAGCCATGTTGTAGCGACTTCATGAAGGCAGAGTTTCAGAAAGATCAGGAGTTTGTAAAAAGCCAGAGCTTCGTTTTCGAGGCGTTAAATTACAAAGTGAAATTTCTTTTAAGTCATGTCTGATATGTACAGCATTTTTATAACAATTGGCGGTAACATAGTTACTTGATTGTGCTATAAAATAGCATTAACAGCATTAATACATTATTTTACCCTGTGGATGTGGTGGGGATAAGGAAGAAGGAACTGTGAATTGTGGGTGATTTGCCACAGGATGTTAGAAACCACCTGGCTTTATATGAGGATAGAACAGAAACATACTTTATTGTCTCACTGTGGAGAAGTTCAGATGTACCAGCAGAATGTTAAAGGTAAATAGAAGCATGCACATTCAGATTAAGGGAAGAAATTTTAAAATCAGAAAAGCCAGAACAGACTGTGTACACTGAGGGCAAATTTACAACATAAGAAAAATAATACTGTAAAAATAATAAGAATAGCATACAATGTCAAAAAAATGTGCAAGTGAGTCAGTGGCAAACATCTTCATAGAGGTGGCTAGATTGGGACAGTAAAGACTAGAATTATTTCGTCAATATTAAGAAATTATTGACTTAAAACAAGCTCTGATATCTTGCGGTAAAGTAGAAACTAGACTAAAAATAACTTTACAATTTATGTTTTGCAGTGCACAACACTAGAATGAAAAATACAAGTTAACAACATTTGAATATATTAGCTGACTTCTGTTGCACTCCCAATGACTGGTGGGAAAGGATTTGTGATTTGTGCAGTCCATTTCCGGCGGTGGGGGGGATGACTGTATGGTTTGGAAGACATTCAGATATGATGAGTTATAAAAAGGATTTTTACTACATTTGATCAAACGGTTTGGAAAAGTTTGAGTTAATGTTGTTTCAGATGAAAAACCTCTCTGCTGCGAGGAGATTAGATTGATATTAGTGTGGAAAACCTAACTTATATGTTGATAAGACAGTGACGGCTCAGGCCCCCTCCAGCCATGTCAGTGAGGCTCAAACAGAAATGTTTCAGGACATGCAACTGGCTGCTCAGATGACGCTTGAATTAAAGGTCCCTTTCCTCTGACCATGACGTAACCACCGGGCAGCTGACCTGTGATAAACCCTGTGTAGATGCAGGAGAGGCAGAGGGTGGTGGAGGGGGTGCGGGTGCGGATCTATCTGAGCTGAATTTTCTGGAGTTTTCTGTGACGAGGTGAGGGTATCGCACTAAAGACGGCCGATGTGAGCAGCCTGCAGCAGGTTGATAAGGTGAAGGGTGGAGCCGAGTCCGGTCTGGTGAAACAGCAGAGTCATGAAGCTACGCCACAGGGCGGTGAGGGGAGGTGGGGATAAAAATAACAGCAGACATGACTCTGCCTCTGGTGGAAACTTTTTGAACAGATTGAAACTGGAACAGTTAAGGATGCTGGGATGACGACGTTGATAATTTACAGTGGCTTTCATATGAAATTGCAATGAAAGGCATTTATGATTGTTGTTGTAATGTGATAAAATATGGAGAAGTTCAAAAGGTTTGGGTACTTTTGGGTACTGTTCCCTCAGGAGGGTCAAATAAACTGATTTAGAGCCACAAATGTCATGTGACCTTTTGAAAAAGACAGCATACACTAAGAAGGGCAAGTTGATTAAGAAATAACAGCGTTATTCTGTTTATCTTTACAAAAACTACATTAAAATTTAAATATTTCAGACACGTGTCAAAAAAAAAAGGAAGAAATGTTTCTGCGTTTCTGTCTGTTCTTAATGCAGGACTTTAAGAACAGTCCATGGACTGCCAACATTGGCGACAAGGTAGAATTTAAATATTTGAATTGGAGTTTGAATTCTATAAATTGATTTAGAAGCATTATCTTGTTTGAACGAGAAAATGTTCTTCTTTTAACGAGATTTAAAAAATTTGATATAACAAGAAAGTTTCTTGTTTTGGCAAGCTTGCATCTTGCTATTACAAGGTTTTCCCGTTTTAATAACAGCATCTTGTTGAATTACTCACTGAGACGAGACGTTTCTTGTTTGTAATGAGATGAGAATAGTTCATAATGAACAGAAAATGTCTCGTTTCGGAAAAAAAAATAAAAAATCGTTCTTGTTGGAACAAGAAAACTCACTTTAAAGACAAAGTTTCTTGTTTTAATGAGATGTAAAATTCATCAACCTTTTCCTTTTAGGAAGTTTTGAATCTCATTTTAATAAGAAATTTTATTAGTGAAACGAGCTACTGCTCCTGAATCTATTTCCTTTTTTTGTAATTTGACACATACTTAAAAACACTGATCAACAAAAAAGTTTAATCCAGGAGTGTCCAATGCCTCGTGTTGTACATCATGGTTTCATTTTAAGAAAGCCAGTAATAATTTGCTCCTTTGCACCTCTGCTGCACATTTGTGTCAGTCTTGAACCGCAATTGGAGGCCACAAAAATCAATCCAAGAACCACAAGTGGACCCCGAGCAACACTTTGGTTTTATTTGTAAAAAGCCCTTCGGTTGGTCTTCTCTTCAATCCGCAAATTATCTTTAAAAAAAAAAAAAAAAGTCCTTAAAATTTGATGTTCAGATTCATTTTTGCGATTATTTTCAAGAAAGTTAATCTCTTCTTGCTTTGTCATTTAATCTTCAGAAACAAAATGTTTGCACCAAAAGTCAGAAGCAGACATAGTATGTTTTTTATTTATTTATTTATTTATTTATTTATTTATTTTTTTTTTTTATTTTTTTCTGATGAAAGTATGAAATGACAGTGTGGAGTTTAACTGAAAGCCAGCTTGTCAATCACCACACAGAAAGGTTTCGGCTGCCTTGTTACAGGCCTCTGTGAGAGGCCTGCTACTCTGCACCAACAGCAACCAGGTTAACACACACAGCGGAAAACCAGGGCCAGCACAAGTGACATACTTGCGTGTGAGAGTGTGTGCGTGTGCACACATTTTCTAATGAGCTGCAAACGTCTTCCTCTGCTGCCACACAAGGTGAGGTGTTGCGTATGAGGAACTTAAAGCATCAAAAAGGGAAATGAAATTGTCAGAACGCCAAGCAGTGAGTCAAGAGAAGCAGAAACGGAGGCTACGGGATGACATTTTCCGTCTTTAATTTAATTGTTTCTATCCAAAAAAAAAAAAAAAAAAACCCAAACAAATAAAGAAACACGCCGGCCTGAAAGAAAGTGTCTCTCGTTCCGACTCTCTTTTGCATACTGGGGCTGTGAGTTGTGGTTCTCTGCATTGTTATCATTGCTGTCATCGCTAACAATGAAAAACAGTGTGTGTTCAGGCGATGGGGGAGGAGCAGACACACACACACACACACACAACGACACAGGAAAAGAAGGAAAGAGCAGCCAGCTGTCGGGCGTCAGAGAAAAAAAGAAGAATGAAAAAAAAAAAAAAACGTGTGTGATTGAGTACAAAAGGAGAGTATGTTGCAGTGAACTGGCCGAGCTGGAGGATGTAGACTGAGGGATTAGGAAAAGTCTGTAGGACTCTAAAGGAAAACGCTACTCTTCTTTGTTTCAGCTCCTGGTTATAACTTTGTGACATCTTAGCAATCTCTTCTCCTCTCTGATTTGGAGTAAATTACCAGCAACAAATTGTATGCAGATCTCAGGGCATGTGTTGCCCAGCCTCCCAGCGGTGGATATTGAGCTCCCTTAATGTGACATATTTAACCAATTATCATTTGGTTCAAGTCAAACACGGCAGGCTGGCAGAGAGTCCACACGTCTGAAATCAAAGTTTCATGACCGCACCCCTTAAGGCCATGTGTTGCCATGCCTACCCCGCTCCATGAGTCTGGCCATGTTGAGCACACATGTGAAGATCTATTGATGACCAAATAATGACAGCGTTCTGGAAGTACTGCCCTTCATTCCACTCAAGTCTTTGTCGCTCAACTGATCGACTCCATCTGATTCAGGAGAGGAGTCCGATTTGACGAAATAGATGCATTTGCTTCTTCTCTTTCTCACTATTAAACCTTTTGCTGAAATCAGAAGATGAAGATAGAAAACTTCAGAAGTTTATCCATCCATTCATCCATTTTCTTCCACTTATCTGGGGTCGGGTCGCTGGGGTAGCAGCTTCAGAAGGGAGGCCCAGACTTCCCTCTCCCCAGCCACTTCTTCCAGCTCTTCTGGGGGAACCCCACGGCGTTCCCAGGCCAGCCGAGAGACATAGTCCCTCCAGTGTGTCCTGGGTCTTCCCCGAGGAAGACTTCCCCGAGGAAGGCCCGGAACACTTCACCAGGGAGGCTTCCGGGAGGCATCCTGACCAGATGCCCGAGCCACTTCAGCTGGCTCCTCTCGATGTGAAGGAGCAGCGGCTCTACACTGAGACCCTCCTGGATGACTGAGCTTCTCACCCTATCTCTAAGAGAGAGCCCAGCCACCGTACAGAGAAAACCCATTTCGGCCGCTTGTATCTGCGATCTCGTTCTTTCGGTCATCACCCAAAGCTCATGACCATAGATGAGGGTAGGAACGTAGATCAACCGGTAAATCGAGAGCTTCGTTTTTTGACTCAGCTTTCTCTTCACCACGATGGACCGGCACAGCGCCCACTTCACGGCAGACGCTGCGCCAACCCACCTGTTGATCTCCCGCTCCCTTTTTCCCTCATTCTTGAACAAGATCCCGAGATACTTGAACTCCTCCACTTGGGACAGGACACCCTCCCCGACCCGGAGAAGGCACTCTTCCCTTTTCCGGCTCAAGGCCAGGCCTCGGATTTGGAGGCACTTTATGCGTTTATATTGAATAGCATTTCGTTGTACATAATCAAGTCTCAAACATCCACCACTTATACCCACTTATCCTTGCAGGTTTCAGTCATTGGGCTAGATATGTTGGCAGTCCATGAATGCACTTTCACACCCAAAGACAATTTATAGAGACCAGTTACCCGACAGTCATGTTTTTGGACAGTGGAGGAAAGTGAAGGTACCCAGAGAGAACCCACGTATCCACAAGGAGAACATGAAAAACCATGCAGATTCGTACACAGGATGCAAGGCAGCACTGGCTCCATTTCTATTAACCATAAAATGACAGGAAAATAAACGTGCCTGATGGAAACACTGCAGTTTTGGAGAGACACATGATTTTCAATAAAAGCTGTTGTGCTGGGAAGAGATGGTTTTTCAGCACTTTTTTTTTATCGTACCAATCAAGTGAAGACGCTAAAGAAGACAACAGGAAGTTTATACTTTTCAGGCCGTTTTACATGCAATAACTTTTAGCACCTTTGGTCGTCCACATAGGCTTGGTGGTCTTAATCATTCATATTTTAGGCTTCTGCATGTCTGAAGGGGTAGAGGTTATTTATCACTACAATAACAACGTGGAAGAGAAAATAATTTAAAATGCTTTCTGCGTCTTTAGTATCGATTCTCCAAGCCTGATTTGACAAACAAAAAACTATTTATTTTTTCACCATTGCCCTCAGTCCAGCTTGAATAAAACTACAGCCACAAATATTTAATAACACATCCACCTTTAGAATGATTTTCATTGTCACTTTTATTCTCTATTAAATAATTATTACATTTGTTTAGCATACTGGTAAATGCTGCTTCGTGTCTTTTTCATTGGGGTAGACCATTCTACGCCAAAGGCAGCTTGATCAATTTGACTAGCAGCCAGTCAGGAGGATGGAATTATGTAAATGAACATTTAAATAAATTATTTGAAGTTGTGTTTTATCACAATGATAAAAAAAAAAATATATAGATTTGATGATAAAAGCTGCTTAAAACATTCTGATCTAAAAAATGTATTAGATTCAATTTCTGTATTTTTGCTTTAATTTTCTCAGCTTGCTGGTTTTCTGAAGACCCCCTAGCGCCCTCTAGTGCCGAGGCACTCACTTTGAAAACTTCTGCTTTAGATAGTAATCCTTCATAATTTCTATCTCTTAACTTTACGAATGTATCTGCAATTATCAATATAAAAAAAAGCTACTCACAGATTTTAAGGGGTGTAAAAAATTTCTAAATTTAAATGTGACAAATATAGTAGAAAGTGACTTGGTCCGTTCTAATCTTAAAAGTCATGTTTTAATTACTTGTAAACAGAAAATCATCACAAAACTGAATGTAAACACTGATACTGTAGGAAAAGTCAAATCCCGCTGCCTGCAGCATTCAACTCGTCCACAACATAACAGGGTATAAAAGATGTGACAACACTAGTACTGTCAAAGGGTGGATTTTCCAGCAGCTGCACATAAATTTCTATGAAAGCTGACTTTAGTGTCACTTGCCACAGCTGATTACTGTCTCATCTATGGAATCAAGAAACCACTAAAAAAGAACATGTCTGACAACATGAAGCAGGCAAAGATGTCTCAGAAAGCTACACATTGTGCTCCAATCAAAGGAAGGATATATTACAGATGAGTCTAGCTACCTGCCAAGTTTGAATTTTGTCAAGCGGGTCATTATCCACAAATGGGAAAACATTAAACAATGGTAAGACTTCACCACCAAAATACTCCAAAAGCTAATCAACAACTCTGACATTGCTACGCTAACACAATACAGAGAAAATAAAATGTGTCTTGGACAACTTCTTTTCTTTGACAAATTAAATTGCTACTTTAAAACTGTATTTTATTAATTCTGGTTGCCCTTGTCTACTTTAAAAATAGGTTCAATGTTTAAATGTAATTATTTAAGTGCGATTAAAAAGCAAAAAGTATTTATTTCCATTTAGAAATGGATTCAGAATTGAATTTAATTGAATTTAAAAAAAATGTCCTGCTAGCTGGTTCTGGTGACTACCACGCGGGGGCAGCATTGAGTTGAGCTCTCGTTTGCCAGCTTCCAGTGAACTGCAGAACAAGCGCAATGAACCGCAATGGCGGTCAGATTCCAAGCAGGCGATCCTTTCAGAGGAAAACTTGGATTTCTTTTTCTTCTCCTCCATGCCTGTCGGGGTTCGAGTGAAGAACTTAAATGGGATGAAAATGGCTACGTCCTCTACTGCCCCTGCATGGGTAATTCACGGCTTCATATCTGTGTTTTCTGCTGCTGAAATTGAACTTTTCATATGCAGAAGTTCATAGGGATTTAAAAGTTTGGTTAGTGAGTCTAGAAAGTTGTGTTTTCATCAGATGGTTTCTAAATACCTCCGGTCTGGAGGTGTGTCCAGGACTCGGCTAAAAGCTGTTCGCAGTGATGGAGGAATGACGGGTTATTAAACCTCCTGCTCTTCTCCTCCAGGTCGCTTCGGGAACCAGGCGGACCACTTCCTGGGATCTCTCGCCTTCGCCAAGATGTTGAACCGAACCCTAGCGGTCCCTCCCTGGATAGTGTACCGCCACCACACCCCGCCTTACACCAATGTAAGTACAGCTTAGAACTCCTGCAGGGTCACACCTTGGATTAGGGATGAACAGACTTCCTGTTCAAAGGTCAAATAAGGCTTCTAGAGCAGATCAAAGGTCTTCTCCCTTCTGATCTCTTGTATTTCTAAAGCTTGACTACCAGCCTTAACAAAATGGTTCTTACACACAAAAATAAATAACATTTGGTGTGTAATTTAAGAGGCAACTCTGAAACTACTTTCATGTTTTATCTGTGAAATGGGCTCAACTGATTGGAAATGAGCTCCATTTTAAGCTACAGACTAAATGAACTCCTCAATCATACTATCAGCAGATGCAACTTGTTCTCATTTCTCATGCGGCTGAACTAAAAGGCTCACAGTGGCGTAATGCTCCTTTTCCTCTCTTCTTCAGGTTCATATTCCATACCGGGAGTTCTTCCAGCTGGGGGCGCTGTCTGCCTACCACCGTGTGGTCAGCTTGGAGGACTTTATGGAGGTGCTTGCTCCCAAATACTGGCCCCCAGGCCAGAGGAAGGCCTACTGCTTTGAGACCGCAGCACAGCGGAGCGCAGACAAGAAGACCTGCCCCATGAAGGTCAGAGGTCACGGATACTCAATCCCAGCGAATAGCTTGATCTGTAACCCATCACAGAACAGCTACATTTATACAGAGATTCAATTTGAAACAAGAAGACTGTTTGCTGCTTTTTGTGACTTCTATAGCTCAGCTGCATTTATTTTGGTGTATCATAGTTACTGGGGCACATATGCACACCACACATTTTTATTATATGTTTATAAAAGCATCTATAATTTTCCTTTCAGCCCACAACATCCAATGCTTTGTGTTGGTCCGTCACAAGAAGTCCCAGTAAAACACTGGAGAGTTTGAAAAGGCTCTGCCTCCTGCTGCATCGGTATCGACCGATGTTAGTCATTTTCTAACATACCAGTCTTGGTCCGATAAACAAAATTGGGCCGATATGAACAATCTGGTTACCGGTATTGACCCAAATGTCCATTTGGGTGCCTCCCTAGTGAAGCCTGGACTCACGCTTCTGATCCGTTTCTAGGACGGCAATCCTTTCGGCCCATTCTGGGACTACGTGGGCGTGGAGTTTGACCAGTCCATCCTGTTCGGAGGGATTTCCTTCAGCGCTTATCACCAACCTCAGTGGATCAAGAAGTAAGAGCTTTGTTGTACACAAGAACAAAATCGTTGGTAGTGTATTAGAACCGCTCTGGATCAATGTAATTGTTATTTTTAGCTGTATGGATTTTGATCTCCCCGTGTTGGAACAGGTTCCCGGCCTCTGAGCACCCGGTCCTGGCGCTGCCCGGCGCACCGGCCCAGTTCCCAGTGGTGGAGGAGCATGTGGGTCTGCAGCGCTACGTGGTGTGGTCAGCCAACATGGTGAAGGAGGGAGAGGAGCACATTGCCGCCCTGCTGGTCAGACCGTATGTGGGCATCCACCTGAGGATCGGCATCGACTGGGTCAGATGATGGGAGAGGTTCTATAGATCAGGTTCTGTAGTTCAGGCTCACAGTCCATACATATTGGTAACAGTGGAGGAGAGAATGTGATGGAGGAAATATAGATATATGCACATGGTTTCCTGATATATCACAGGCCTAATATCTGTCAGACCCGCAGCAGGTCCGGCTCTGAACCTAGCCTCTTCCTGCTTTTTCTCCAGCAAAACGCCTGCCGGCTGCTGGAGAGCGGCGACACAGGGCCTCACTTCATGGCGTCGCCGCAGTGCGTCGGCTACAACCGCCAGACGGCCCCGCCCCTTCCCATGAACGCCTGCCTGCCCGACCTGAAGGAGATTAGCCGGACTGTGCAGCGCTGGGTGAGGAAGACCGCTGCTCGCTCCGTCTACATCGCCACCGACTCCGAGTCCCACAGCAGAGACATCGAGAAGCTCTTTAAGGGCAAGGTGGGTTGTCAAGCAGCTCAGTTGTTAGCAGCTCTGCTCCTCTTTAAGTATCTGTCTGTTGGTACATGATCCTCTTCTTTCACTCCTCTTTGACTTGGGGTTGTAGTTTAGGAATTAGTTGAACTTTTGAGGCGCTAATCAGCTGTTCTTGATTGTAAAAACAGTCCCTTGTTTCCATGGTTTTGCTTCAAAACTGGCCACAAATGAATAAGAGGGAAAAAAATGCTTCCAGCTGCACAGCCCCACAACCAGAGTGAATATTTCTCCAGACATGCAACGCCTCAACCAGGAAGTGAAGAAATCTGAACTGACTTAACACAGCTAGTGCAACGTGCTGCCTCCAGGATTGGCTTAATTCTAAAGCTAATAACAGTAAGCAGTGCAAAACTTGCTCCTCTTACAGCAATGCTGAACCAGTCCTGCCAGTTGTTCATGCAAAATAAACAGATTTAGTCATGCTAATGTAAATATTGCACAAAAATTGTCAAAAAGACTGGGATTGGGTAATGCTAACTCCCACCAGTAGGTGGCAGTCATGTTCAGCAATATGGCAAGAAACAAAAATTGAGCTTTTTAATTTCTCTAAAGAATAAAAATGTTGGTTTCCAATCTGCTTATTTTTTTTTCTTCCATTTGTAGATTTTGGAAGGGATTTGCTTAGGAAAAAATATTGCAGATATTTCTAAAGTAGCACCACAAAAATGAGTGAAACTTAAATTATACTTAAATTCTGGAAGCATGCAGTCTTTCTGTAGTCAGTTTGTCTTTCAGCGCCAGCCCAGCTTTGGTCCCTCCTGCTTTTAACAGCGGCTCTCCCTGGGGTTCTCTGCAGGTGAAGGTGGTGAGCCTGCAGCCGGACTTGGCCCAAACTGACCTGTACATCTTGGGACAGGCGGACCACTTCATCGGGAACTGCGTCTCCTCCTTCTCCGCATTCGTGAAAAGAGAAAGAGACGTCCGCGGCCTGGCCTCCTCTTTCTTTGGTATCGAGACGCCGAACAACACAAAGAAAGGACCGAAACAAGAACTCTGAGCTGGGGACAAGTTCAAAGGAATAGTAAAACGGATCATGAGGATATTTCACATGTAGTGTCTCAGAGAGGCAGGTCCAGCTTTACTCTGAGCTGAAATGAGGAGGAAAGGCTGGGAATTAGAGCTGCTACCCTGGGAACTGTTTTGACACGTTTTCCAGCTCCTAAAGAACTTCTTCACCATCTGTCTGCTGCTGCTCATTTGTTTTTAACACATCTTAGAGGCTTAGTGAGCCTCTGTCAGTGATGATCGTCTGCCTTTTATGCAGAGGAAAGCAGCATTAGCCAGGACCAAGCACTACTTGGAACGCTGAGAACAGCATCCTTCAAGACTCATTTAAGTTTTGAGTTCACATGTTTTTTAATCAATAAATCAGTATTCTACGAATGTTATTTATTTATTTTTAATCACATTCATGTACAGCTCAAAGTTCAGTTTCATCAGCTGATTTCCTGAGATGGAAGCAAAAAGATTTTGACAACATTTCAAACAAGTGCCTCAATTTTTCCGACTCGTTTATCTAAAGAAAAAACATTCTTCAAGTCACATGTTTTTTAATAAGTAGATTCCATCAGCTGGCATAAGGTTTTAGTTGCTAAAAATTAATGGCCAGCAGGTTATGTAGCGTCAGTGTTAGAAAAATCAATTCTACATCTATTTAAGTATAAAGGCAGTGTTATACTTTATAACACTGCCTTTATAAAGGCAGTGTTATAAAGGCACTGGAAGGAAGGAAGGAAGCCCCAGTTCCCTATTCTTCAAAACAAAAAAGGTCAAATATTTGTGCATGCTAAGATATTAAAGGTTTAACAAAAAAAAAAGGTCAAACAGCCCAGCGTTCCCACACAGTCCTAACAAAAACATGCAAGCTGATCACCAGCATGTTGAAGCTACATCCATTGATCAAATCAATCATCAAGACTTCATCACTTTAAAAAAATATAAATAGAGACTAAAAAAATAAATAGTGAAATGTATCTGTAGTTAATCTCATTTAGAATTAGAAATCTGACCAATAATTCTACCGATATTATATAGCTCAGTTATCACTCTTTAATATGGGGGAAGCTGTTTAACCTTTGACCTAATCTCCATGGGTGTAAATCTATAAAAAGGTTGTTTTTTCTGTTAATCAGGATGCTAAGCGAATTTCTTTTTTAATATTGGACAATTATCTTTACGGAATTTCCGCTGTTAGGAGCCACAGTGTCTTCCAATAGAAATGATCAAACTGTTTGTTGGATATTACCTCATGATCCAGGTGCGAATCCCCCAAAAAAAAAAAAAAAAGGACCGGATGTTGACGCCCCTTTTGTAGCAAAGACGCTGGCAGCTCGACTTACCGTAAACACCCGAAGAGAGGCGCAGCCATTTTCGGTTGATTTCTCCAGGCTTCAGAGGGAATTTTCTCTGGAAGGTCTCACTCGACTGCAATGGGACTTCTGGACTGAACAGCACTCCTCACCGGTACATCCCAAAGCCCGGCAGTCCGCGGGTTTCATGTTCGACTTTAATCCCAGCAGTCCGTCTTTCAGACTGTTAGCCAGGCAGTGCTACCGTCCTGGTAGCCGAGGTTGCCCTCGGTGTGTTTGGCGTTGCTAGGCCGGTGCTGCGCTCCCTCCGCCCGGGTCGTATCTCACCTAAGCTAGCGTTAGCTGAGCTGCTACACGGTTCGCTGGTTTCTGACGTGAATTTTACGTGTAATATTTGTTTTGTGAGAAGAGGCTGACCGACAAACTGCTCCCAGTGGCTGTCATTCATTGCTGCTTCGGTTAGTTCACTTAACTCAGTTAGCTAATTTAGGCTTGTGGCTTCGGACGGCATTAACCGCCACTGTTACCAACTGCCGAGCTGATGAATGTATGAATAGCTCAGTTCAAACCCTGTTATTCCAGTGGATGCTGTGGTTTTACTGATCAGTTTGTAAAACTCCTTAGACGTAGCCCTGTTATCCATTCTTAACCTGCTTACTGAAAAATGCTGGGATATTTTAATTGTCTTCATCGGTTTATTCTCTGGCATTTTCAGTCTCATAGTGACATCATCAGAGGAATGTTTCAGCTTTTACCTATGAATCATCCAGACATGGAGGATGTGAAACTTGAGGGATGAACCGAGATCTGTACACACAATACAGTTGTGTCCAATACAATGTAACTGTCAGACAATGTATCATGGAAATGCACTGATCAGGCCTCTCCTGGCCGATAGTGATTTCCATTTTTCATTCAGGTCCAAACCTTTGAGTCCATTTTGTTTCGTCTCCTCAATAACTGTGACATGTAAAACAGAATGACATGCAGCATGATCCTTGTTATAGGTTTTAGTTTGGAATCCAAGCAGCAGAGTACAATACTGTACTACATTTAAAACGAGGAGAAAACAAACCAAAGTTGTAAGAAATCTTTACGAAAACATTGAGTGTTGCTGAGATGAATGAACTCACTGTGTCTGCCCCACCTTCTTCAGATGCCGCCGTCTTTTCCGCTGAAGCCTTTCTGAAGCTCTGAGGAGGACACGAGGTGCCAAGAGGTGAGGACCGGCCACTGCTTCCCAACATGTCCAAGACCAAGAGCGCCGAGTCCGTCAAGGTGGTGGTCCGCTGTCGTCCCATGAATGACAAAGAGAAGGCCTCTAAATTTGAGCAAATGGTTTCCGTTGATGTCAAACTGGGTCAGATCAAGGTCAGGAACCCGCGGGAAGCCAGCGAACTCCCCAAAGTCTTTACGTTTGATTCAGTTTACGACTGTAACTCGAAACAGATAGATCTGTATGATGAAACCTTCCGGCCTCTGGTCGATTCTGTTCTGCTTGGCTTCAATGGGACCATTTTTGCTTACGGCCAAACAGGGACAGGAAAGACGTACACAATGGAGGGAGTGAGGAATGATCCGGAGAGGAGAGGGGTGATCCCCAACTCCTTTGAGCACATATTCACACACATTTCACGCTCCCAGAACCAGCAGTACCTCGTCAGAGCGTCGTATCTGGAAATTTACCAAGAGGAGATCCGGGACCTGCTCTCCAAAGACCAGTCCCACCGCCTGGAGCTCCGGGAGCGGCCCGACACGGGGGTGTACGTGAAGGACCTTTCGTCTTTTGTCACCAAGAGCGCGCGGGAGATCGAACACGTGATGAACGTGGGCAACCAGAACCGTTCGGTTGGCGCCACGAACATGAACGAGCACAGCTCCCGATCTCACGCGATCTTTGTCATCACGGTGGAGTGCAGCGAGTTGGGCGTGGATGGAGAGAACCACATCAGAGTGGGCAAGCTGAACCTGGTGGATTTGGCTGGAAGCGAAAGGCAGACGAAGACCGGTGCTCAAGGCGAGCGATTGAAAGAAGCCACTAAGATAAACCTGTCGCTTTCCGCCCTGGGAAACGTCATATCGGCTCTGGTGGACGGCAGGAGCAGCCACATCCCCTACCGAGATTCCAAACTCACCCGCCTGCTGCAGGACTCCCTGGGGGGGAACGCCCGCACTGTGATGGTCGCCAACATCGGCCCGGCGTCCTACAACGTCGAAGAGACCCTGACCACGCTGCGCTATGCCAACCGGGCCAAGAACATCAAGAATAAGCCGCACATCAACGAGGACCCTAAGGACGCCCTGCTCAGGGAGTTCCAGGAGGAGATCGCCCGGCTGAAGGAGCAGCTGGAGAAACGCGTGGGGAAGAAGAAAAAAAGGAGGCAGAGGAGGAGGGGCGGGGAAGGAAGCGACGGAGAAGACCTGGAGGACGGAGAGACGGAGGACGACGAAGAGGAAGGAGGCGGCGACTACTGGAGAGAGCAGCAGGAGAAGCTGGAGCGAGAGAAGAAGGCCGTCCTGGAGGACCACAGTCTGGTGGCCGAGGAGAAGGATCGGCTGCTCAGGGAAAAGGAGAGGAAGATGGAAGACTTGAAGAAAGAAAGAGAAGTCGGTGAAATGCTTGCAGCTAAAGTTAAGGTAAGCAAAAAAAAAAAAAAAAAATCTAGAGGTTTTTGTTCTCATCGGCACTTTGTGCTTTCCAGTCTGACTTGATTCTTTTCAACTTTGTGCGTCACTCAGGCGATGGAGAGCAAGCTTCTTGTAGGCGGGAAAAATATTGTTGATCACACCAATGAGCAGCAGAGGATGCTGGAGCTGAGGAGGCAGGAGATTGCTGAACAGGTGAACTCAAGAGTCCAAACAAAGTCTGCTAACTAAATGGGAGTTTTTACAGGAATGACGGAGGAAACACTCTGGCACATTTCAAACCAACAGTGTTTCTGCATGTTTTGAATTATTCCATGATTTGTGACGGTTGCTTTTCTGTCCTAAGAAATTTGAAAACCATAATGAGAAAGAATTAGAAAGAAACCAAATAAAAATGTGCTCACACAGTTTGTTATTCATCTGTAGGAGCTGGTAGGTAAAATTCAAATTGAAGCATCTGTCACAGGAACAGTACTCAAGTTCTTCATGCTAAAACACTAAAGGGACAAAACAAGAAACTAAAGATTAAAACCGCAACTTGGAGACAGAGTGTGAAGTGCTTTTGAGTCCTCTGGATTTGATGCATGTTGGCCACACCTGATGGTCTTCAGAGGCCTGGTGAGAGTCATTTCAGGAAGCCGTAGCTTTAAATGTTTGCTTCCAGAAACGGAGAGAGAGAGAGATGCAGCAGCAGATGGAGAGTCGCGATGAAGAGACTCTGGAGCTGAAGGAGACCTACAGCTCTCTGCAGCAGGAGGTCGACATCAAGACCAAGAAGCTGAAAAAGGTGATGGCTGATTTTTTTTTTTTTTCATTTATTTATTTTTTGTTCTTGGACAGACCAAACTTGCTATGCAGTGTTAAAATAAATCAGCATAACATTATTAAAAAAAAAAACGTGTTTTATGGTAAATCGGGATTGCGGATTTACAGAAGTCATGTGCAGAATATGCTGCTGGCCGTTAAATTCAGTCCTGAGATTTTTTGTGCGTTTTGGTCAAACTAATCCTTTACTCTTGATCTCGTGTCCTGCAGCTGTTTTCCAAGCTGCAGGCGGTGAAGGCAGAAATTCAGGACATCCAGGAGGAGCACATCAAGGAGCGGCAGGAACACGAACAGACCCAGAACGAGCTCACCAGAGAACTCAAGCTCAAGTATGGAACACATTTCCACCCTCAGTGCGCGACTACAGCTTAATTTGAGGCCTTTAAGGTGTTCTGTAGAGGAGTTTTATTTTTGCCGTGAATGATTTCATAAGACACATCTGTGATTATGAAGTCCGAATGTTTATCTTTCAGGCATCTGATCATCGAAAACTTCATTCCTTTGGAGGAAAAGAACAAAATCCTCAACAGGGCTTTCTTCGACGATGAGGAAGAGTGCTGGAAGATGAAGGCCATCACTCGCATTGAGGAGTAAGCTCAGAACTATTCTGGAGTTTGGTTCAATCCGTCATAAACTTGGGGGAAATCTCAACTTAACTAAAAACACCTTCAATCTACACATTTCCTATTTACACATAAAGCAATCAGATGCGTTTCCGGTGCAAATGTGAACAATTCAGTTAGTTTGAACAGATCACCGTGGCGACTTCAGGTGTCTTGAGGATGGATCCCATGGATGAAGCAGACTTTTAGAGTTCTATAATTGACATCCTAATATTTTAGCTGATTTCTAAAGTAAGTTATGTATTTTTTGTGCGGAATTAAACTGCGTCCCATTTTGAAAGAAAGTTTATGCATCTGGTTTTAACTGACCACGTAAAAGCGGAGCTGTGCTGCAGTGTGACCTGTTGTGTTCTCCGTCCTCCTGCTCCAGCGACCATCAGATGTTGTCCCGGCCCCCGTCTGCCGTGGGCTACAGGAGGCCCCTGAGTCACCACGCTCACATCGCCATGAGGATGAAGCCTGACATGAGATACAAAGTGAGCTGCTTTTCTCTTTGTTTCGGAACAAACATCCGAGTGGAGGACAACAATGCTCGTCTTTTCAAACAGAAGTGGACTCGTTGGTCACTACATGCACGCTCAGTATGGGAGACTGCTGCTAAGTCAGTGACTTGATTCAATCTTCTGCGTTTCTTTAAGAAAAAACACTTTTTACCCAATTTGAATAATAAACTGAACTTGATTCCAGTTTGATAACTGGGATCAATCTGGAATGGATTGAAAAACATCAGGATTAGACATGAATGCAGTTACTAAATGAATGGAAGTCGATACAAAGTTCTTTTATGTGAGTGTGTAGTTGTATATGCTGCATTTCATTATTTCACCAATGAGGTCCTCACCTTTTTCATGTCTATTGCACTCTACCAGTTAGGGTTAAAGGTATGGTTTTGGTTAGGAACAGACTACTAAAGGTTTGATTTGGGCTCAGGGTTAGGCGATAGAAACTAATTGAAGTCGATGTAAACTCTGTGTGAAGACAGAGCGACATGTGTGTGTGTGTTTGTTGTGGGTTCTGTCAGGCTGAAAACATCCTGTTGCTGGACATGGACCTGCCTTCTCGGACCACTAAGGAGTACCAGGAGCCAGTCATCGCTCCAAAGGTGGCAGCAGCTCTGGAGGACGCTCTAAGAGACGAGGATGAGATCCAAGTAGACGCTTCAGGCTTCCACAGCAGCTCGGGACCAACTCCGCCTGCCAGTGCCAGCAGCAGCCTTAAGAAACCAAAGTCTGGGTAAGAGAGCCCTCTGCCACTTTCAGCTGTTTAGAAGCAGAGTTATTTGTCGTGTAGCCGTCTTCTTCCACTGCTTCCTGTCTTTCAGTCGACCCAGAACAAGCAAGAAGTCGAGCACGCCGACCTCTCCGTTCAGCCCTTGCAGTCCAGCATCCCCTCTCTATCCGCAATCCCGTGGCCTGGTGCCCAAGTGACGCCTTCTTCTATTGCCGTCACCAACCTCTTCGTGCACCTTCCCACTTTAAGACTCTTAGAGGATTGGGTTTGTTTGGTCAGGAGCCAAAGGAACCTTTAAGACCACCGCTGCTCTAGTTTCAGCTGTCACCACATCACTGCTAACAGCTGCCATGCATGAAGCCCCAGGTCACACTCCACTGGGACTGCCTCTGCCACCTCTGACTCTTTGTCTTAAACATCACTAAGTTCTTAATATGAAGATCACCTGCAGGGTCCAGTCCATGTCTGCATATTTCTCTCTTTACGTCAATCTGTCACATCGTGGTAAACTTAATGCGCGTGATTTTTATTTGTTTGATTGTATCTGACGGTCAGAGAGCAGAAGACACGACCGTTGCTGTGATCAATAAATGCTGTTCTTCTTGCGGCGAGGCAGAAAGAGGCAGGAAAGGATGGAAGCATCCCAGGGGGTGGGCAACCCACCACTAAAGACACATCAGGGTTCCAAGGTGCCTTAAACCTGCAATCCTCAACGTCCTCATTTAAATCCTGCAGGCATGTCGTCTCCTTCATGAATTCATTCATTTACTACATCATGCACTGCTTGGATGGAGGTGTTTAGAATCCAACCTTTTCTTTGGGTTGCTTGGTGGACAAAGAGCAACACAGTCATGGTTAATAAAAGTTCACCCTTTTTCAAATGGAAAGTCCGGTGTCACAGGACATGATTAGGAAATTAGTTCCTAAAAGCTCTTAAAATGAAGTAAATAAGCCAATAGGTCTCTCAAGATTCTACCTTCAACTAAATCACATTAAGGTCAGGACTTTGATGCTCATTGGTTGCAGGATCTGCAACCAATTGGTTGCCTTTGGTTGCAGGATCTGCACTCATTGTTTACGTCTTGCACACCAAAAGTTTTCTCTTTATCCACTTTGGTTGTTCGTCACAACCCTGAAACCCCTAGCTACAATCCTGTAACCCCTAGCTACAACCCTGAAAACCCTAGCTACAACCCTGAAACCCCTAGCTACAACCCTGTAACCCCTAGCTACAACCCTG